>JAWNKX010001025.1:0-206766 GCA_035041755.1 Cacoxenus indagator | reverse complement strand
AACGTCGTGTCCAGTGTTCAAAAATATGCAGGTATTGCTGCAGTGAGTCAGTGGCTTCGTAAATGCACTTGTTTCTGACGAGGATGGCCGTATCATCTGCAAACGTGGCAATGATCAGATCCAGAGGATCCTTCAGTGGTATTTCTGACCCAGTGGGCATGTCGTGCGGAACAGGGTATAGAGTGTAGGCCCCAAAACGCTACCCTGGGGGACACCTGCGCAAATCGCCTTGATGATAGATTCCACACCATCCAGTACCACTGAGAAGGTCCTATTCTCAAGGTAGCTGAGCACGATTAACCATAGTTGAGGCGGCAAGAGATTCTTGAGCTTACTGAGCAGCCCGTCATGCCAAACTCGGTCGAAAGCCTGCTTTATGTCAAGATACGCTGCCACCACGTACTCCTTAGCCTAAAATCCTTCGAGAATAAAGTTAACCACCCTATTCAGCTGCTCTGGGGTTCCGTGAGATTTACGAAAGCCAAATTGAAAGGAAGGAACTATTTGCTTTACCTTTTTTAAGTCAAGGATCCGTGTCAGCAAACAGCGTTCAAACAATTTTGCTACAGTGGGTAGCAGGCTAATTGGCCTGTAGGAATCTAAGGTGTAAGGGCTCTTGCCGGCCTTATGAATTATGCAAATTCTCGCCTTCTTCCACTGTTTCGTCACATATCCCAATCTCAGCACTGAGTTAAAAATGAGGACGAGAAATAGCACAGCTCTTAGCGGCATTGCTTTAAGTGTAAAGTTGTCCAGTCTATCTTCACCTGGAGCCTTTTTAGTGCTCAACCCTTTAATATGTGCTGAGACTTCCTCGGCTGTAATAGGAGCAACCGGGAGGCATAATTGGCCGGCGCTTTCAAGTCTCATATGGATCTGGCGAACGCTGACTTCTGAGCTGGTATCAAATGGCTGAAATCGAGCTTCGAATTCCTCAGCAAAAGCCTCGGCTCGCTCGCTTAAAGATCTAGCCCAGGATTCGTCAGCCTTCTTGATTGGAAATTTTGGGGTTAACTGTTGTTTCGCCAACTTCCACAAGGAGTGCTTTGTGGGGTCATAGGGGGAGACATTTGACAAAAACCTGTCAGTTTCTTCCTGTTTATGCAGCATCAGCAGCTTTTTGACTCTATTCGACACTCTACGTAAAACCCTGTCCACAATAGGTCTGTCTCCTAAGTCTCCTCTTAATAAGCAGCAGTGCTTCAATAGCTGGGGGAAGTCCAGAACGCACTCTTGAGACATGTGGTGGATTTAAGGGGGCGGCAATGAGAGCAGCTGAGTGCACCTTATTTAGAAAGATCGAGTGTGCGTCTTCAATGTCTTCGGGCATCAGGATTTCCAAGTTTAAATTTAGAGATTCATCCAGATCTCGGCGAAATGCAGCTAAGTCAGTTCCAGGTGGCAGCAGTCGTCCTTTTATTGTTTTGATATTCGGAGTGGAATCAAAATCAACCACAAGGGGGAGATGATCAGAGGAGAGTTGATACTCAGTCCTGATAGACAACTCGTCCGAACGCAGCCCATTATAAATGAAGAAATCAATAGCGCTGGGTGTGTGCCTTTGGGCGTACGGGAAATGGGTCGCTTGACCAGTTGCCAGGATTTGAGCTGTTGAGTTTTGCACAACTTCCTGTAAGCACCTACCCCTTGTATCCGCTCTAAAGTTACCCCAGAATCTGCTTTTGGCGTTAAAGTCTCCACCTATGATAAACATTCTTCCAAGATTGTTTAAAAGATCTTCGAAGTCTACAGATGACCAATTAAGATGCGGAGGTAGATATAGTGCAGAGACTATTAACTCGCCCCTACTGGTTGAAATCTGGATGGTGGCCATCTGTAATTTCGCTGTTCTCACTGGCTCTTGTAAAGAATAGCAGATTTCTTGCTTAATAAGCACAGCCGCTCCTCCTCTTTGCCTGTTGCTGGGATGGTCAGCCTTGTGAATGTTGTAGCCAGGTATAAAGATCTGGACTCCAGTTTGCAGCCATGTCTCAGTGATGAGCAACACATCAATGTTATGGTCGGTTAGGAGCGCATTTCCTTAATTTTTAAAACCTTATTACTTATTAGTTTGATAGCACGTTCGACCGCAAAACAAGAAAACGAGGAAAGTGGTATCTGAGGGTCTAGGGCTGATATAATTATATATTTGGGGTTTGGTAGGTTGACAATAGGGAGTTCTGGGAAATCTTCCGAAAGAGGAGTTGGCTTTTTCCTTTTGCTTTTGGGGCTATCGCTAAGCAAAGCGAAGCGATTTGCCCCTAGGCTGTTGTGCCTAGAGGGCATGATGCCGCTTACTTACATTGTTGTTTTAGTACTGTACTTGTTTACCAACGAATGAGTGAAAAAGAAAGAGGGAAGAAAACGAGAGAATAGACGCTTGAAGCTTTGATAAGCTTTGAACTAAACTGCGATTGACTGATATGCGAAAACACAACCGAACGATGCAAGGCTTAGTCGACGACTGACAACGGATAGTAATTATTCTAAAATGTATAAAAACATTTTACGTAACTTAAATTTAAAAGGTGTGTTACCGGAAACATATCCTACGTTCCTTGTGTCGTCCTGGTACCCAAAGTTCATTAGGGTGAAATCGCTGGAGCCTCCTCCTGGAAGTATTTGTAGCCAGAGCGTATGCTAGCCTGTTGACATAAGACCCTAGCTTACTGGCCTTTGTGAATAGAACCATTTAATATATTATCAAACTACCCACCGTTATTTATCCAAAAAGTATGCAAGGAAAATGTCACAATAACATGAAGTATGTAGATTTCGAAAGCGCATTTGTGTAAGGCTTTAAGTAAGCCAAGATGAAATGATTGAATGGAAAAATCCTTTTAAAAAACAAAAGCGTTTGTCTTGATTTGTCGGTCTTGAACCATTACCAAAAAATCTATTAAAAATTTCGTTAACATTCGGTTAGAACTATACAAACTACATAGCTTTCAAATCAGTCAAAGTCAACTTACGGATGTACATGAAACGATTAGGATTTCCCCCATTAAATCTCAGTTATGTGAGAAAACAAAAAGCGTACATTAATCAACGTAGGCATTTAAAGTTATATAAAGTAGCACTTGAAAAAGGCCGAAACGAGTTAATTTAACAGCTAAATGGTTTGGCAAATACGACCGCGCAGCATTCACGACTTGGGTTCGATGCTCATTGAGCAGTTTAAATTATTCTGACGACGTGTTACTAATAAAATAAAGAAGAAAAGGAAAAAACAATAATGAAACCCAGCAGAGATGAATGCAAATACTTGCTCAAAATGTAGAGAGTAGATGGAGCTGCAGTGACGTCGACACAATGCTGGCCAAAGGCCAATTGATTGACCAAGGTTAATGTCAAATGAAGTGAGTCGATTTATAAGCGTTGCACATTGCCTCGAAGGACAATGCAGCTCAATAATAAACCGGATTTCGAAATGACAATATGACTCAGTACAACCACCAAAGAAATCCTGAACTTTCACACAATTTGTGATTTGTTTGGTTTTAGTTTATACATACTTTAATTTAATTCATTAAACAAAACGGAAAAAGAACAACTTATCGGTGAAAGCACTAAACAAGAAGATCACAATTTGCTCGAAGGTTAGCCCAAGAAACCACCGCTACCGTAGCCACCACCATAATAGCCGCTGTGGTGTGAGGACTGGCTATAATGGCCACCATAGTTGCCATATTGATTACCATAGCCGCCCAATCCACCGCCAGGATAGTAGCCAGGATAAGTGCCAAAACCACCGCCATAGCTTCCGGGATAGCCACTATAACCACCACCGAGGCTTGGATAACCGCCAACACCACCAGCAAGACCACCAGGCCTGTAACCACCAGCGCCACCGTAGCCTCCACCTAGACCGCCAAATAGACCCGAATTCAGACCAATGCCCGCCGAGAGACCAAGACCGCCACCAAGCAGGCCGAAGGTTCTACCCTCCGCTTCGTCAGGTGTTGGCGCTGGTGCAGCGTTTGAGCAAGCCAAGAGCATTGCGAGGATGACAACTGCGGCGGTGAACTGGATCTGACAACAACAACAAAAAAAGATTTATCAATAACAGAACCGGTCCACTACAATCGACTCCTGTACTCGCAACTTACAAAGGCACGCATTTCTACAATTTCGATTGCACTGAGTTCTTGAAGGCGAAAATGTAGCACTTTTCACACAAAAGACTTCAGCAACGACGCGTTCCGTATGCTTAACCAGACTAAATTGCAGCTGCCGAATTTTGATGTCTTTTATATTGTAACAGAGTCTGTGCGACAGCTCCGCACAATTAAAGCGCAAGCTCAGCTGAAGTACTCAGTTGCGTTACTCAATACAGAACACAATGAAAACGAGTTAATGACGACAGTGTGAACTCCCCGAAAATGAGACCAAGTGGCGAACGACAAAACTGGCACCAAACTACATCATAAGTTGAGCTTCAGCAAGAAGCTTTGCTAGGCAATGAAGCGGCCCTTCAAGATCAAGACCAAGTTCGAAACGAAACAAAATAATTATATATGCAAACAGAGAAGATCAGCTGAGAATATAATTGGGGGTATAATTAACAAAACAGAGAAACAAAAATAAAATAAGTCGAAGAAGTCATAGAGCCGCGTTGGGTTGTAGTGGCTTTACAAGAAAAGACTTAAGCGGGGAACTTGCCTGAAAAGCTGAATGTTTCGCATGGCGCCAACTTGCGAGAGGTGATTCAAAAGTAAACTGCAAAGTTGCAAAGTATTTTTGTCTACCAATTATGCTCCCATATTCCCCCTTTGCGCTCCCTTACATACACTTGAGGACCCTTTGGGATCTTAGAATCCCTTTTGTAATTAACTTCATACCTTTAGCTTCATACTAATCACTGAATACCGATAGTCCTCTTCATTCGTACCAGTGATTTCTTTGAAAGTTTGGAAGTATCCAAAAGCCAACTTTGTTCTTAATTAAAATTGTTATATTTCTATGATTAGATTCGAAAATATGATGACATAATCAAGTGTTTCTTAGCACCCGCGGCCATCTCCAGCGGAAGATCCCATAGGGCAGACGAAGATATAGTAGCTAATCCGAATGTGCGACACTTAGTTCTGTGATAACATATTCAAGAACAGTTTTTACTGTCTTTTGCAGAAATAACTACATTGTGTAGGTCCGAAAATACAGAGCTATACTCGACGAAGAGATCAGTATTGGCACCTACGAGTACCACATGCATACCGTCCACTATTTGCAAAGTCGTTAGATAGAACCAAATGAGAATTACTCTTCAAGCTTTCTGATTTCGTTTAGATCCTTGCCTCTTATAAGACATAGCTGTCATAGATAGCTATCGGCCAATGGTTGTTCAAGACAACTACCAGTTTCGACGGATTCATTGTATACAATAATATGGTAGCTGAATAAACGTTCTCGCTCATGACAGTTGGGGTCTACTGACGGTAATCATTCTGGGCTAAAGAGGGGCTATCTCAAATTAATTTATCGTATAATGTCGATTATTATAAACTCGTAGTTTTCATCCTTTATTACTGGTTACCTCCCTTTGTTCACTTTATTTATTATCTCCTGATTACTTATCAGCAAGGAAATACTACTCCAAACGGTCTTAAACTAAGCTATCTTTTACTATGGGGTCCGAAGTTTCAGAGGGACGCAGAGACATTTATAGCCTGCTATCTGCAACCCTAGGGAGAACATTGCAAACTATGATACATACTGATTATTTTTTAACCAACCCTCGTAAAAAAGTCGAGCTTAAGCACACACATTCGCATTCAACTAACACCTGTTTTACCTTCGTTGTTAGTTTTTGTGCGCTTAGATCTAACACTACATCTAAACATCACAACGTGTTCACTTTCTTACTCCGCATGTTAATAACCTTTCGCGTTGTGGGCTGGTCCCGCATACAGATTCATGACGTCAGTCCCTACTGTTGTTGTCGTAGTCATGGAGCTTCGCTATTTCCCAACCGGTTTAATCAGCTGTCATCAGTAAGTCAACCAATTTCGCTTTCATTGCTATTTTATTTATTTTTTTTTTCATTTGTAATAAATTTGGGCAAAGTTATTAAAGACGATCTGCCTTTTATTGTCACCAGTTTAATGGGATCGTTTTCTTGTTTGTTACGAGTAAGTAAGCCGATGGGCAAGGTCAAGGGTTATTAGATTGTCTGTCTGTTGAGTGCAGTGAAGATATAACAGTGTCTTGAAGTCATTTACTATGTTAGGGTGAGTCGAAGACAATGGCAACCTATCAAAGCCCTTATGACAATTGTGGGTATATGATGTTGTTAATATTTTATATCGTTAGATTAGTCTGCATTCACAGTTTGTCGAGTTTGTGGAGTATGAGAGGTATCGCCATCAAACACACAATAACGCCTTTATGGAATGTATCATAAACCTGGCTTGGCAGTAAGTACTTCATGGCAATTTGTTCGAGGGATCAACCGATTACAAAATGCAGTAAGTTGCGTACGTTAGGATGGATGGGTTAGCTTTGATTTCTTGGAACAGACTAAGCGCTATCCACTTATCACTATACAAATTTTCTGCAAATGTTCTTGGAGGGCCCATGAAGTGAGCATGAAGGGGGGAAGTTCCTTGACTATATAACCAGTGGAAGTAAAACTCTATTTCCGAATTCGAACTTTTGAATCCATTATTAGCAGTTGTTGTGTCGTCGAGGGTAACAACAATACAATTTTGGCCTTAGTAATTGTTCTTATTTTCTTGTACAATACAATACAATACAAACATCCCGATAATACACTAACATTCCTGTGAATACGCAAAGAATATGAATTATTTTATGGAATATATCGAACTGCTGTAAATTGGTTGTTATATATTAGTAATCATGATGAATAGCGAATGATCGTAAAGTGCTCGTATGCCTCACATGCTGATATTCAAAATAATAACTGTTTGCCACCCTTTAATATAGCGCAAAGAACGGCACATATCAAATGCTAAGAGATTGGTAGATGGTAAGAGAATATATAAATACTCTTGGTTAACGACTTGAATTCTAAGCGAAATTCTCTGTGTCGTTCTATCTTTAAGGTTGCGCCTGAAAAGATTGAAAGTGATATAAAACATACATATCAAGAATTAGAACTTTTCTAGATAGATAGAGACACTTCTTTATTTTGTGCGGATGCAAACTCCACAGTAGCAGATGAAAAAGAAGTACGAAAACGCAAACGATTGAAACACCAAATTCACAATTAACATACAACTTTTTCGAAGTCGGTTACTATCTGTCTAAAATGTGATCGTTGTGAATTTACTATTTTTATTCTGTGCACATCACCAATTTCATTCGTTATTGAGATATATTAAAGGGTGGTAAAAGAAATGTTAAACTCCAAACTGATTACAATTGCATGATGAAGTACACTGTCAATTACCTGCAAAAACAAGTGGCTGACGAAAGTTCCTGCAGTAAAACCACCATCTTTCGTTATAAGCAGTACAAGTATGCACATAGTCCTTGATACATTAATGAGGAAACACCCGTTTAACTTCAGAATTATCTATTAATTAATGATTTTGGGAAAATTGAATAATATATGTGTGTTCAAAAAATAAGGTGACTTCTTTGAAAATATACTCGTTAATAAATCGGTTAATATGGATCAAATATTATGAAAAATCAATAACCTCAAATCATTTAATTTTTTTGGTAAGGGACTGTAGACTTCAACTCGGATAATCTTGTTACTTCGAAATAATATTCATTTAATGAATTGTTGTAGGTTCAGACTTTTATGCTAGGCATAAGTTAAAACTTATAGCTAACAGAGATAAGCTGTGACCAGTAAGGTCTTTAGCTAGAAGTCAGCCAATTAAAACTCTGAATTAGTTTTACCTATGTGTCCTTTCTCAGGAAAATTTTTTAAGTACCAGTGCGTTGCAAGTTATATTTTTTAGGTATTTATTAATGTCTGTGCTATTAACGTTGGGCATGGTCTATAATACAATTGATGGAGCTAATACACGTAGAGGCACTTAAACTATCTTAATGTTATGCCTTATTCTATATCTATTGAGTTAATGAGTTCTTTTCATATTTGGGTATCGTGATATTGCAAGAACAACAGGCATACTGCGACAAAAAGTAATTTGTTGTAGGCACTCAATTGGAACCAGAAATGTTTAGCCAAACAGCATATTCGATAGAAAGCGAAATTACCCAAAAAATATTATAGAAAAGACAATGTACGAGTTCAATGCTAAGACTAAGTACGCAAAGCGATTAAATGGACAATGAAAAAAATTATAAAACGAAAAATATAAATAAAAATTTAATTGTGACTTAGTACTTCCGATATTAGTGAAGTTATGCGGGTGTTCCATGTTTTAAATGAAAAATTTTGGCAACCACAAACTGTTGTATAAAAAGGAAAAATCATCGCAAAAATGTATTCATTTGCATAGAAGCCGAAGTGTAATTAAGACGTCTACCATGAGGAGTCTCGTAAGTTTGCTCTGAATTTAGAATAATACAGATTGGTATACTAAGACCGTCTTAATATACAACAGTGTTCAAAAATGTTGCTGCTGGTATTGGCAAGTGTCACGCTCACACTGAATTCGGCGCATGCGCGGCCGCAGTTGGGCTTTGGCGGCTATGGTGGATATGGTGGGTACGGCTACAATAACGGATACGGACTGAGCAACAGTTACAGCAGCAGCAGCGTTGGTGCCTATAACAGCAACTACGGCTTTGGTGGATATCCAGGATACGGTTTCGGTGGCTTAGGCGGTTATGGAGGCTATTCTGGCGGTTATCAGAATACGCAAACTTCGAATAGCTTCGGCTTTGGCAATAATTACGGATATGGCAATTATGGATATCAGCGTCCCTTTGGCTTTGGTTGAAAATCGCTAAGCATAATAAATTATTTTATTATAAACTATTTCCGTGAGTTTTCTGTTGCTGCGAAACGGGGTGCTGTGAAAAGCGAAATCACTTCGAGGTCAATAATCGCAGAAAAGCCAAAGTTTGTCTATGACTCATCAACGCAGACGCGCGTTGCTTGTGCGTTCCGTTTCAATGCGGCTATTTGATTTGAAGATCTCAAACAAAATGATTCGAATGGGTCTGCGCTTTAGCTGTTTGCTTTTCAAAGATTTCGGGAAATTACGCAATTCGAATGTGTGCGACAAAAAACCGTAAGACAATTACGATTTTATCAATGGCAGCGCTGCTCAAATGGTGTGAGTGGCGCTCAGCGCGCAGTAGCAAGGGCCTGTGTAATTTTGATGTTGACCCACTATAATTAGTCTGAATAATTCATTCAATATATTGAATTAAAAATATGGCCTTATTGTATATGGTTTTTTTTATATGCTTATTCACTCCTCTTCGGAGCATAGGCTCTTCTCTCTTGTAGGATATTCGAGGCTTGTTTTGGTTTCGAAAATTGATTGTTTGTCCTGTAGGGTGGGTGAATAGCCTGCTGTTTCTAGTCCACCTGGCGCCGTCAAGAATCATAGAAGTTGAAGAGAGTCACCTGATTGTGATGAAGTGACTACTGTACAGCAGTTGAATTGAGAAAACTGAATATTTTTTCCACTTACCGAAGCCGTAGTATGCTTCCACTAGGCTATTGTATATGGTATCTACCAATACTAAATTGTCTACAGATCGGCGCATCACACACTCCTATAAGAACAACCGAAGGAATTGAAGAAGAAATGTATTAACCGATATATACTTTAATATGCCAATATGTGTTTTTGCTATGGAATTCAATCTTTTTCTTACCAAAGCCCTTTGCTTAACGTTTGGCTGCCACTGGCTTTTATCTTAGCCCAAGCTACTTGCAAATCATTTACAGATATATTTAGCTGAGGTAAAGCATCATCAATGGTTTTCAGTTTTTTTTTTTTTGTTTTTTTTTTGTACTCGTTTAATTTTCTGTAAAAACCGGTGCACAAACAAAATCGAAAACCTGAAATTTTCAGGGGCAACTAAGAGAAGCAATGGAAAACAGTAATCAAAGCGCCGAACGAACCAACAATGAGCATCAACAAAATGTAAAAGAAAAAAAAAAAAAAGTCATGAGAGGAACATAATGACGACGAAAAATTGCATAAGGGCTCGGATCGACACATAAAAGTGTGGGTCAGACTCGTAAACAGGTTCAATTGAACGCGCACGCGCAACGCGACGCAGCCGAAATTTTTTGTGCAAAATCAATCGAACCGCGTAATAACTGTGTAAAATAATTGAAAATAAAATAAATTATTTAAATAAATACAAATTGCCAAAAATGCTTTTAATTGTGAGTTAAGTTGTGCAATGATCAACTTTGATTAACTAATTTTGCAAATCCTTCGACCTCAAACAGAAAATCGCAACGCTCGCAGCGCTTCTACTCTTTGGCAGCGTTTCGTGTGGAAAACTGAAACTAGTCGCCTTCAAACGGCCCCATGGCGCCTTTCTGGGCGTGAAAGTACGCTCGCCGAAATTGTTGGGTCTGAAACACGGCGGTTTAGGCCACAAAGGTGGCTTCGGTGGTGGCGGCATCCATAGCGGCAGTTACGAGCATCATGAGTACCACCACGAGAGCCACTCAAGCGGTGGCAGTTTTGGCGGCGGTTACGGTGGCGGATTTGGTGGCGGCTGGCTGGGTAAATGACCGAGTTAAGTGGATTTCAAATGTTGGCTTAGTATTTCTATTATTTAGCTTAATTTAAAATGTCATTGCATCGTCCGAAGTATGTACAAATAAAAATGTTAAGAAATAAGTACATAATTCATAGAATAGTTTCGGAACAAATTTATACATCCACTTAGTGCCACAGCCTCGGTGAGTTTGTACCGTGGTGGTAGAAACCGATTCTCAACCAGCCACTGGAACACGCGACATCAGGCCTAGGCCTGTTAATGGTTGTGTGGTCCGACGATCCGCAACCAGTGGAGGGGTATTCCTGTCAAAGGAAGCGGGCACTGCGACCAGAGAAGATAATTCGTACCTGGTACATAGAGCCTCTATATTTTTATTAAAAGATAGAAGGTTGGTGACAAACCCAGTTTGTGCAGATGGTAATCTAGGCGGTGGGAACCTAAATTTGGAGGGATGTTTCCGGGGCAGATGAGCAATTTGACTGGAGGCCATTACAGATGTTGGAGCAGGACAGAGCAGGCAGTCTGGAACCGACATTCGCTAAACTTTCGCTCTCTCTCCCAAAATCATCATAAGTTTAGCGGAGTCAAAAAATATAACTCACTCTGAACTGTGCAGGCGAACAAGACAAACGTGAAGACAATCGCTGTGTGATAGTAATTTTTCTGTCCAAATTAAATTGTTAAACTTTAAAACCCAGCCTTTTATTTTGTAATTAAGTAAACTTGTAAAAGTTCCTAGTGCGACAATCGCATAAGAACGCGACGCCAAGTCACTACCCTGCGCCACATTCCCAAGGGACGCCTGTTGAAGGAGTCAACGAACAACAGCAATACTAACCAGAAAATCTGAATAATTAGGAAAGCACAAATGGACATAAAGAAGTACCAGTATTTCTGGACTTATAAGCACTGTACCAAACAAAAATTAAGCTAATTTTGATGCTCCCTACTACGGATTCCACCTTTAAAACCTTATAGTACCCTTAGATCATTATTGAAGTACTTTGGTCAAAAATCTGTCTATCTATCTATCTATGATTTTCAAAGTATAGAGAACTAACCATGTGGTGGCAATTAAAGTAGTTGCTTGGTGACAGCTATTGATCTAGTCTGGGAACAATTGCTATAGAGGACCTACCATAAATAGATCGATAGGTAAATAAATAGACAGATAAATAGATAGCAGCTGAGTGTTGAAGACGCATAACCACACTCCACTGTTTAGGCTTATAGAGCATATCTTGCCAAATTGTTTTCCTTTATTTCTCCTCCAAAATAAGCTTGGTAGAGAATTTAAAATGGTAAAAAGAGGACGTGGAAAAGCAGATGAAGATTTAATTTCCCAGACTTCTTTCATAATCCAGGAAAGCTGACACAATCCTATGCAAACAGACTAGGTCTGGCACAGATTGGAAATGTCTAGAGAAACGGCACTCTGGATCATTATGAACATATTGGGTCTATAATGACACAAGACTTTACTATGTACTATCCACATGCTTTGTGTCCTGTAAATAGCCCTCTACAAAACTCATATGTGAGGCTAGCTGATACCCTAAAACAAATTTTTTTGGAAAATAATAATATTTTTATTTTCTTAATAAATAAATCACAAGACAAATGTATACATCAAAATCCCTCACTAACGTCCCCAAAAACCACCAAAGCCAGGCTGAAGACCACCGAGACCACCGCCGAAAGATGAAGCACTGGACTGAGCTGTGCTGACAGCATAAGAACTGCCAAGGCCACTACCGAGAATACCACCGAGACCACCACCCAGACCACCACCGAGTCCACCCTTCCAGCCACCTTTAAGCGGTAGCACTTTTACGGGTTGGGGCACGGCGACAGGCACTGCAACTGGTACTGGCACCGGCTGAGGTACCGGTATTGGTTGTGGTACAGGATAACCCACAGGCAAGGCCACACCACCAATTTTACCACCGCCAAATCCGTGCGCAGTTACTGACGTGAGGAGCGCCAGCAAAAGGATGGAAACCAGATGAACTATCTGAAAATGAATTAATGTATGGCGTTTAGAAGAATAATTAATAATAAAAAAATCGTACAACTATCGACATTTTAAGTGTTGTTGGAAGCGTGATTTTTTAATAACTAAACTTTTTGCGGCCCCTTTTATAGATAAAGATTAATTTGAATTCAACTTCCTGAGCCACTCGAAGAACGAGATTTGTCAAAAGTTCAATAACCCGTGTTTTGCACGCAAAGATATATAATCAAATTTTAATTATGTGACTAATTTGGCCAAAGTTTCGACGAAAATCAATAAAAATGTTTGTATTAATAAGCGCTATATGCTTCATTACTATCCAATACATGCGGCTGGCCAATATTGAAGATGGCATTAAAAAGCCTAAAATGATCTCAAACAACTATTTTCAGCATTGTACTGCATTTTGCATTTTAACACTGCCTAAGTGCATATGGCGTAGCCAAATCAGCGAAACTATTGATTAATTTATTACTTTCGATTAATTTAGCAATTCAAATTTTATTAATGACGTTTAGCAAAACATGTGCTAAAACAAAACAAAACAAAAACAAAAAAAACGTCGTCTACGTCGTATGTGTGATCCTCTGCACACAAATATGTATGTGTGTTTGAAGTGTGGAACGTATGCCATGACGATTGTTTGTCTGCCGGTTAGCCGGTTGGTGGTTGGTGATTGCTGTCACTGCTTAGTTTCGCTGTGTTTGGGAACGCGGCACATAGGAGCTGGATAAGCACCCACCGTGGGGTCTAAACACATTTTCTCTTGATTAACTCCTAATGAAGACGAGATCGGCTGCCTTTAAATCGCTCTCTCGAAAGAGAACTTTCTCTTGAAAGTTGTAAAAGAGAGGAAAGAGAAAGCTCTAATTAAAATTTCAAAGTCACATGCTTTTTTTTTATACAGAGCCACTCTGTGTCCAAAAAGTCCTGGACGGAACGCGAACCGTATGTATCACCACATGAGGAGTGCTTTCGAAAACGCCTGGTGGGAGAGGTATACTATCCAGTAATCCTAGGATATTTTCATTTTAAATTTTCACAGCATACAATATATGGTCCATATTTGAAAAACAACGGTACAAATTTTCGTTTCATAGGTTAACATGTTTTTGTATAATAATAACAATTTTAATCTGTAGTGTATATGGTACGGATCCGGCTTGTTTCGACAAATGCAGACCGTATGGTAAGAATATGTGTGGCTTCAGCTCTATAACTCAAAAACTAAAGAACCGGTTTGAATTCATACAGACGGACATACAGACAAACATGGCTAAATCAGCTCATCTCGTCGAACTTTCTTTTTTCCCCCTTCAATGTGTCACAAACTTTATGCCAACATTTATAAGGCCATTCACACAAATTGAAGGGTGTAGAAACGTGAGAGAAACATTGAATCCGTACAAGCTGAAGTTCAAGGCACGGTGATTTTTGCAGAACGAGAATCAAGCCAAAGATTCAGAAACTATGACTTCCGCTTTGGCGAAGTTTTTAGTGTGTAGGCGTGGCTGGCAGAGCTTGGTTTTAGTATATAAACAAAGCGCCAATTGGCAATACTATCAAAGCCGTCGATTGGTTCAGCACAAGCAAGCCGAAGTCTCTGAAAGCAGTTCAAGAAAATGAAGTCGAAGGTGAGACCACAAATACATCCCGACCTAGCTCTTTCTGAAAACATTTCCAACTCCTCAGTATTTTGTCGCTTACCTCTGCGCGTTCTCAGTGAGCATCGCCTGCGCTCAGTATCCGTATGCAGGTCAGTACACCGGATCACTTGGTGCTCAATCACAGACGGGCGTTGTGCCAGAGACAGGAGTTGGTGCCACACAGGCGGCCACAGATGGGACACCTGACAATCGCATTTTGGGCTTACTCGGCGGTGGTGGTGCTGGTCTTGGTGGCGGTCTCATCGGTAACGTTCTTGGTGGTCTGTTCGGCGGAAACCGACCACTTGGAGTTTCAGCTCCAGTTGCAGCCCCAGGTCTAGTACAGCCCGTGGCGTACCCGGTGCCTCAATATGGTTATGGTGGTTTTTACCCAGCTGCTGGTGCTGGTTTCGGTGGTATTGGCTATCCCGGATTAGGCGGTGGCTTGTATGGTTAATTGTCAATGCATTTTGTAGGGGTTTGCGCGAAGAAAAGTATTATCTGCCTTCATTGTAATTGTTGGAAATTTATTATTTAAGCATTGTTATTGACTTAGTTGAGTTTCATTGAATAAAAGAACGTATTTTACTCCTTTTTTTTGTGAGACTGTAAGGTTGAAGTAGATGGCGGCTCATTACCTAAATTGAAGGCTTGTTCTAAGCCCAAAAGTACGCAGATACGCGGGCTCATATAATGAGTATCCTAAATCCATGACTCATTTCGGTTTCACCGAGAATTGTCCATATAAACAATATCTGAAGCTTTGTCCCCATAAAAAAAAACAAGGATATCAAAAAATGAGTGAGAATAGTTGCAGAAAACCGTACCTAAATAAAATATATTGCATGACCATTAACTCGAACAACCACATGACCAATAAATAGTTGTGCTGTTCCCATTTGAAAGACTAAAATGGGAAGAAACAAATTACATGTAAAACAATGCAGCCAAGTTGAATACGTACTGACGACGTCTGGAAAATTAAAGTAGAATGGCAGGCATTAATTTACTTTTTTTTCATTGTTTTTTATAAATAAAAAAGAAGCTGCGCTAATTTGTTGCGACATTCGTATAGAGTTGAATATAATTAGTGTTTCGTTACTTTATAAATGCAAGAATTTCTTAAACTAAGTCTCGAGATTAAATTCAGCCGACTGACTGCCTAAGCACGGCGTTAGCAATGACCAAGCGTTGAATTTCGGACGTGCCTTCGTAAATTTCCGTAACACGCGCATTCCGATAGTAAAGTTCCGCAGGCATATCTGTCACATAACCCATGCCACCCAGCACTTGGATACACTGGTGTGCACAGAATGTGGCCGCCTCCGAGGCGCTTAACTTCGCCATGGACGCCTCTTTGGTGAACGGCAGGCCGTTGTCCTTCAACCAAGCGGCACGCCATACCAGAAGCCGCGACGATTCTACGCGCAGCGCCATGTCAGCAATTTTCTGCTGCACCATTTGGAACTGGGAAATACGCTTGCCGAACGCTGTACGCTTTTGTGCATAGTCAACCGCCAATTCGAGCGCCGCCTGTGCTATGCCCAATGCCTGACCGGCGATTCCAATGCGCCCGCCATCCAAGGACTCCATTGCAATGTGAAAGCCGCCACCAAGTGCACCTAAAATATTTTCGCGCGGAACTTCGACGTCCTCCAAGATCACCTGACACGTCGATGAGGCTCGCATTCCCAGTTTGCTTTCGGGCTTGGCCACTGTTAGGCCGGGCACGGTTTTGTGTAGCAGGAAAGCTGTGATGCCTTTGTGTTTTTGTGCTTTGTCAATTGTCGCGAAGACAAGACCACCGCCGGCTTCCTTAGAGTTCGATATCCAAGCCTTGGTGCCATTGAGTTTATAACTCTCGGTGCCTCCAAACGCCGTGGCCGTTGTCGTTAATGCAGCGGCATCGGAACCAGTCGCTGGCTCAGACAATGCATAGAACGCGATCTGCTCACCTTGAGTGTACGGCACGAGGAATTCCAATTTTTGCTGTTCGTTGCCGTGCAGTTGTACAGAGCTCGCGTAGAGATTATTCACGCCCATTATGACAGAGCAAGCTGCGTCACCGCGCGCGATCTCCTCCATGGCAATAACGTAGGCAAGGTTATCCAAACCAGCCCCACCTAAAACAAAAGGTGAGAGTAACTTAATGCTGATCCTACAGGTTCCGTTCAAATTCAACATTGTTACCGTATTCCTCTTTGATATTGACAGCCATCAGACCCAGTTGACCCATGCGACGCACTTGCTCTACAGGATGCAGCTCCTCGGCATCATGTCGCTTTGCATGTGGCGCTATTTCAGCGTTCACAAACTCCCGACAGGTGCGCTGGAGCATCTGATGTGTCTCCGGCAAAGCAGTGGCGCACGCTATTAGTCTACGTTGACCTTGGCTAAGGCATTGCAAAGTGCGAAAACCTACGACGAATTTTCCAATGCGGTGAACTATGCTTTGTGTTGATTTATAGTCCAACTTACCCAGTCTCAAGGTGGCGCTGCTTAGAAAGTGCATTTTTAATTAAATTCGATTTCAGTCGGCTGCATGCAGAACAAAAGGTGATCGAATTAGAATTCACAACACAAACTAATCGAAATGCAAAAAGGCTTGCATTTGAGTAGCTGACAGAAATGCACGATCGGCCCGGTGTCGATGCCGGTTCGAGTCGGAATGGCTTAAGTGAATTAGAAACTGAAGTGAAATGGATCAATTGCAACGACAACAAACCGAGCACAAATGTATTGAGAAAACTTCTACAATGAACATAGAACCCGCCATCAATTTGTAACACGGGTCTCACAGATCCAACAAATTGTATCCCTTTGGCTTTCAATAGCCTAAAAGTGGATTTACTTACTTATTCATATGAGTTGGCAAGATCAAAAGTTCTATATAGTTATCATTTTACAGTGTTGAGTGGTCGCAGGTCAATTCCGGCGCACGTCGATCGCTGTTGAGGCCAACAGCTGTGAAAATGCGCGGTGTTGCCATATCAAATGATAAATCGGAATACCAAATTTGTATTTTTTGTATCTGATGAATAAGGGTTAAGGTCATCAAGCCGTTAAGAGAACCGAACGGGTGTCAGGCTATCACAGAAAGATGGCAAGACCCAAAGCTTGGAAACGAAGACCGCAGACTTGCAAATTAAGGCAACAAGGAGGCAGACTTACAAAGGGCGGCCGTCACTGGAGGTAAATCTGTAATCAATAACTAGACAAGCACTAAGATTGTTATTGTCCAAACAGGGTCATATCGGAGATGTTAGACAGTTTTGAAACCACGAACAATAGACACACAAGCCTTTCTGATATTAGTGGCCCTTCGCCATTGAATTATAAAAGAAGTGTGTTGTTGCAATGGAATACTTCCCTAGGACTAAATGACAAATTTGTGAACCTGAGTCAAACACCTAATTTTTGGCCATACTAGGACAACTCTTTAAGAGGATATTGGAGCAAAAAATAAAATTATTTTGATTGTCCAATGTTGGGGTTGGTGTTGAGAAGAGATTGCATAACTCACTCATCCATAATAAGGTACAAGGAAGAAGGTACACTGTGCTACGATACGCAGATGCTATAAAGGTGAACACAACCAGGATAGAGCCAGTTTCCACAGATTGTTCTTGATTATAGCCGACACGCATGGTTATAGTCTAAAGTAATCAACCGACGTAGAAAAGATTGTGCAATCAGCGGCATTCAGAATGACGCTACAGAGTTCCAAGATAATAAAAATTCGCTGAAGAGCAAAGACGACAGATCAAAGCGATGCATTTAAAAAGATACACCGTAGTAAGGAAATTCCGAGGTGAGCCATCTATAGCACCTGCCAAACGGTGAACATCTGGTTATACAATCTGAATGAAAACCAGCGGAGCAATCCCAATCAACATTAGAGAAAATACTAGACATTCGCTGGTAGAAGAATCTACCAACAATAGGATTTCCATCAAGTACCATTAAAGATGGATGGTTATCGCTAACATTCTAAAAGACAGTGATCAAAATATGACTGCCAAATATAGTGAATGTTTTAAAACAATTTATGGTTTATTCTCGCAAAGTTCCGAAATTTGTTTAATATCTTTACGTGCATTCAACCATAACACGTAATGGAACACAAGCACCTGCCCCTAGGATTGGCCAAGGAAAATGATGGGTTGAAATCGACTATTAGCGTATTTCACGGACAAAAAAGCAGGTTGGAGGCGAACCCGTCATTCTAAGAGGAGACTCAGCACTCAAGGAGTAAGCGCTTTCTAAATGTCTCGCAAAGCAGGAAAGGGATAATAGCGGAAAAGCGACATATTCAAGGACAACGTGTTGTACTTGTGGCGTAAACCAAGGAATCCCTTGTGAGCTGTGTCAAGCAACCAACTAATAACTATCAGGTACGCTTTATATAGTTCATATATTCTTGTTAGAAACTCTCATGACGCTTGTAACAAACTGAAAAAGACAATTTAGTTCGCCACAAACTACCGAGTAATAATTGTTTTCAAATGTGTGTCAATCTAACTATTTTTATATTATATATGTATAGCAAACTAAGGTAGTTTTTACTCTAGAAAGCTGAAATTATGCAACATTTTTTCTTTTATTCCATACGTCGTATATATACGATATATACGTTGTCATAATTGTGGATTCCAACCGCTGGGAGTGGTACCCCCGATACAAAACAAAATTTTTTTTTATTGGATGCCTCTGTTTTTGGTCTTATCGAGCTGAATTTTGGATACAATTGTTTCAGGAAAATTTAAAAATCTGCGGATTACTTTTAGCAAATCATAACATCAATTGAGACGTATTCAAGATGCTGAGATTGCTGCATTGTGTATATTCCGTGCTAGCCCTTGATTACTATAAGTCCTTTCAGGCGTAACTTCACGCCCAGGTGAAGTTGACCTGAAACACAAATTAAGGAACCAATTAATGTACTGTCAAGCGGATGCAGCTAAATTAACATTTGTTTGAAGTCCTTACTTATTCACGTATTGATAGACTTAAAGGGAAATCTTTCTATATGCGTCAGGCCAACTCAACCCTAGTAACAGAAAAATAAAGAATTTATTGGAAGTGGAGGAATCGCTGCCAAAAATAAGTAACCAAATTAAAAATCGATAGGTATACAAAGTAACAAATGCGTTGCCTAGTAACTGATCTAGTAACAAACATCGTCCTGTCAGATACTCATTTGATTTCGAGAAAGCTGCTTCACATAGCATTGAGACTAAATTACCAAGAATTATATTTTCATCGGAAAATTAAAATTTCATATATAATTACAGCAAGTGATCTCTAGAATACGACGTATCGGCGATGAACTACTTGATACAGCGGGGCAAGGTACGGCAGCAGGCAATCAATGTGCCGGACGGCTTGCCGGAGTTGCTTTCGGACATTACACGCGAGGTGCTGCGCTGTCAACCGACCAAGGACTGCCTCTGTCAATTCATCATTGACTATCTGCACTCGATTATAGTGACGCGTGAGAAGGCGATGGGTGAGTTATGGTTCTGGCGTGGCATAGTAGATGCGTAGATTGGACACTACAATTAACAAGCAATTGATTTCAGTGTCTAAGAGCATACTCGATCAGGCACTGCGTAAAGTGGACACGGTAATTGCTGACCTGTGTGTCTGCCACATAACCAAGGAAAAATCTGATATGATGGGTAATGTTATGGAGGACTGTTTCCGCAACTTTTTGGAACGTCGACGCTGCGAGGCAATGGCCGGCAAGCAAATGGTTTCGTTTGATCAGTTCCATTTGCTTGAGGAGTTGATTGACAAGTGTAAATTCACGAATGAGGAGTTGGATGCATCACGTCCAGTAATAGAGAACGCCTACAAACGCTTTGTTGAGGCGTACATGGCGGCGCAAGAGGTATGCCAACGGCATTTGAATTACGGAAACAATTTAATAATGCTCTCTTATGGCTCATTAGGGAACCGAGGGCACTGAGTTACTCTATCAATACTTCCGTGATCGCGAGCTGAAGCGTGTTGAGGATATGATACGCAATAAGGCGGCCACTCAAATTCAGGCCGCATACCGTGGCTATCACGTACGCAGCAAGGCAATAAAGCATGTCTGCACATGTACTTGCCAGCAAGTGAGTCGCACATTTTTTGTTATTTTAATCATTATTTTTGTTGTAATAATGGTTTTTATTAGGAAGCTAAAGTCGACAACGAATTGGTACGCCAAGAACAAGCTGCTCGAGTTATACAAGGCTTTTTACGTTCTGTTACCCTGGTACGTCTATCTGGTATCAGTTTGCCTTCATATTTCATTTTACTTTTTCTTTTCCTGGTCTTAGAGTAAAAGACATGATGAACCTAAACAGGATTCTTGTGAGCCGTCATCTAATGTAGACCTTGCTGGAGAAGAGTCTAAAGCAGGGACTAAAGAAGTATCCAAACAAATTTCGGAAGCCGAAGGTCCTGAGCAGCAAACAACAGCACCACCGACCACCGCGGCACCTGCAGCTGCCCCACTCGATGAAACGTTATCGGCCAAAGATGTACAATCCGTGGCACCATCTGAACCAGAGGCCGCACCGTCAGCTTCTGTTGAAGAGGCTCCTGCACCAGCAGAGCCCGCCGCACCAGCCACGGCGCCGCCGCCAGCTGAAGAGGCAGCAGCGCCACCAGCTGAAGGTGCAGCTCCACCAGCTGAAGGATCAGCACCACCAGCTGAAGGAGCAGCGCCACCAGCTGAGGAGGGCGCATAAAAAACTTTTATTCTTACCAAGCTCTTTTAAACCCAATCCAATTTTCTGGGTTTTTCATTCAGGCTTAGATGGGCTTTCCAGAAATATTATTGGTCACTTGACTGTTTTGAAATAAATTGTCTTATATTTAAGCCCCAAGATTCCTTTGCTTTCATGCTATATGTGTCCTGCCTTTGAATACGCAGAAAACACAATAGGACTCCCTGCCATTCCCAAAGCAAACAGAGACATCGGACCGACCACTTTCAACAAAATTAAGAAAATAAAATTAACCGAGTTTGGGTTTTGTAGCCCAATGATTTGGCTGCTAAGTTTTCGAAGGCATGTGCTGTGGTGGAAGTGGACAGGGTAGATTCAAAGAATGTTGCACCATTTGGTGTCGGACATAAAGAATGTTGTTAAAGAGAATAGGGAGTGATTTGATTCGTAATTCTAACCGAGCGTTGTGCTCGATACTGTTTCGCAATCAGGATGGTGAGTTAACTAATCTACACATAACCTTCGATTGAAATTGTTGACAGATTTTCAGGTTGAAAGTACCTGAATAGATTTATAGTATACTGATCTCTTTATTAAGCAAGCTGAACTGAGAGTTGTACCTCAGTAAGCAGAACATATTTTTGGCATTGAGGACTAATTTCCTGTACGTGAACTTGATATTTTCGCCAAATGTCCAATGTGAAACCTAAATCCTTGATGATGGTCTCACCCTGTTACCTCAACTTAACGTCTGACCGATAATCTATTCTTTTAAGATTAAAGAAAATATTTATAGGGTATACTTATATGAGAATAGCTTTATAAACATCCTTTCCTAATTATTCATCCGATTAGATGTATTCTTGATTAGCGGGACAATACGAAAAAGCTAGAGGGCTGAAGTTGTTTGCCAAATAACATTGATAGAAACTGAAAATTTTAAGTTTTTTAGAGTCCGGAATAGTACGAGTACAGCCTCCACATATACATCGAGCTATAACAAATCTATAATTTGGTCTTTCACAATCCTTTAAATTTAAATTATCGATTCGTAGTTTCGCCGTCACTTCCACTTCGAGCATATAAAGACAGAAACTATTTGGAGTACTCTGTGTACTGAGAATGTATTGATAGATAATGAAAGCATATACAGGTCTCATTCCTAACGGCACTACCAATATCTTGTTAGATAATTATTATAATATTTTCATGAATTGAATTTGTGAGTTAATTTAGAGTTCCGTTGAGACGTTCTTGAATCCAACTGCTGAAAGTAGATACTCGTGTATAAACATCAGGCGCCACGAACAAACCACAGACAACCATGCCATAGGACACAATGCCAACTTGTTTGGTGCCATTTTTAGTAGCCATAACCAGCGGGCCACCAGAGTCGCCCTAGAAAATATAAAGTTACTATTATGCATTTGGATTAATCTAAGTAAATTATTGCTCACCGAGCAAGCGCCACGAAATGGGCCTCTAGCGCAGATTTCTGTTTCGGTGACATCCTGCATGCCGCTGTCACGACATTGTTGATTCGTTATAGACCGGTACTGCATTCTTTGCATCACAGTCGGATAGTTTACAGCATCGATGAATGGAAAAGGCACTGGCAACCGCAGACCCCAGCCGGTCAGGGTGACCGGCGCACCGCCACCCACAAATTCCAAACCACTCACATCTACCGCGGAAATGTGGGAGTAGTCGAACTCTAGCGGCGGTTCAATGTTCAAGATTGCCAAATCGCTTGTGATTAATTCCTGATAGTCCGGATGTATTTCATATTTGACCACCTGAGCACGTGTGCCGGAGTCGGCAGCATTCAAATCACGTATTCCCGCTACGATCGACATACGGCGGACATTCAATCCTTGACAACAGTGAGCGGCTGTGAGTATGCGGCTGGGTGAGATTATCGAACCGCCACAAAAATGCATGTAACCATCTTTGGTGCGATATTGCAGTGAGACCTGGTAGGGCACATACTCCCCATTGGGCACATCGGCACCGCCCACAATCCGCGTGCCCGTGTTATAACTGGGTAGTGCGACTATACAGAGAACGTTGAATTCATTTGGATATGGGAAATTTAAGCTATGTAGATAGGTATTAGTACTCACAGTTGAAGAGCGTGGCACAAGCATTTCCCACTGAGACCATTAGTAACACCAGCGACTTCCACAGTTGGATTGTGAACATTGTTAATGCTCTGGAAACGTTCTCGCTAAAGTGGACTTGGTTGGAATTCTACACTCTTCTTATATGTTTGACCAACTTTTATAGAGCTCGTCAATAGTTCAGTCGCCTCGATTGCCACTCATTAGAAAATTTGCATAGATAAACCCATTCGGTGCAGTTAAATTTGATCTTGAATTTCACAAATGAGCTTCTATGCTGGTAATTAAAATATGATGAGTCGAACGTTGTATTCGAAAAGCCATTGAAAGTGTGTCACTTATGCAATACTCCTAACATGCTTCCGAAATGGAAAGAATTTGGAACATCGGTAAATAAAGAAATTAAACATTTGTGTCTTCACATTTAGCAAAAGAGCGCAAACCGAAATCAAGGTAAACATTTTAGCTTCATAGCTTGTATAGATCCGGAGAACACGCATCGCTAATAAACGATTTTATGTATTAAGCATAGGGCAACTAAATTTGAGCTCTTCTCAGATATACTGCCTTTACTTACTAAGGTAGGTACTTTCCGGCAAAATGTCAGTGTTGAATTGAGTGTTAATGATAGACGAACGGATGGAAAATATCCTTCGAGCAAAACGCACGAACATCTATACTATCATGTAAAATCTATAAAATTAATTATATGGGATTATATTATATGGGCACAAAATGTACTGAGCTGATTGATTCTTTTGTTGTTGATTTTTTAAAGGAAAGTATATATTTTTTAGGATTAAGTTTTTGTAAAACTACTGCATTTATGCTTTACAGCTTCTTGAATTTTCTATTGTTTTTGTTATTGTTGTATTGAGTACCCACAAGAGTATTGCGCTCTACGTTGTCATCTTTTTGTATATATATGATTTACAGTATGAGAAAGTAAATGTAAGCCACACAACGCCGGGTAAAACAACCACTACTTTGAGAAGTGGGGTACGAGAATCATGTGAAGTTTTTGACTTATGGTTTGAGAGATTAGGGGAATGGAAGCAAATTAATATGAATGGAATATGGAATGTTCTCAAAGCAGACTGTCCACTTTGCAACTAAGCTGGTATTATAGCTTAGTGTACTTATAATATAGCTCAAAGAGATACAATCCTTCAAATGAACTCATTATTACGCAAACCGTTTTGCGACGATTTTGACAAAATGCAAAACTGATAAAATATGAAGAATAAACATAGAAAGGTAAGAAAATATAAAAGTGGAGAAATGTATTAATGTATGTACGTTACCTATAGACTCCGAAACCACTGGATCAATTTTAATGTAACTTTCAGTAACACTCTAGAATAGTCTGGATGGAGAGTAATATTTTGAAGTTTGGTGTGAAACTCTATCGGAAAAGTCGGAAAATTGCATCAATTTTAGGCGCAAAATTATATGAACACATTGAGTGTATTGCCATGATATTTTAAAGCGACACTATGAATATTGTTTGCTGACTCTTTCAGCAGGGTTCCCTTTGCCAGGGAATGTGTGGCACTTGTAGTGACTGAGGTGCTGGTTATGTTCTGGGTGATATCGCTATTGAAATTTGGCACACTGTTGTGGTTTGTGTGTATGTGGTTTTTAATAAATTTAACAACTGTGGTATTTGTCACGCGCAAAGTGACAAGCTTGGCCCTGTAAACTAGTGGGTACAATTTGAGAGAGAAGGAGTGTGTTAATCCCATTACTTTGCCCTATTACAAGTGCTCGCCTCCGACAAATATTAAAACTATTTTCTTAAGTTAAATACATTTATAATGGAATGAATTTAACAGAAAAGATAAATAAAGAAGCGGCCACTTAAAGAAATTCGTGTTCCTCTTCGCTTCCTTTGACGGCTATCTGAGACAGTGTTGCCTTTATGAAAAAATACCGGTGCTTTTAGATAATTTTTGAATATTTTAAAATTTTTTGTAATTGGCTAAATATACATAGTTCATTTGTTCAAAACCGATTGAGATAATTTCCACTGCATTAGGACATGCGCTCTTGTATCCAGTCATCAAACATGGAGACACGAGTGTAAACATCCGGACTGTTAGAAGCACAGAACGCCGTGCCATAAGAAACGACGCCAACTTGTTTAAATTTTCCATCTCTCTCCATCACTAAAGGACCGCCAGAGTCGCCCTGTGAATATGAAAATATTTAGTCGTCAACTGATAACTCGTATAACTACTCCAAATACTCACATTACAAGCTCCCTTGCCGAAACGTTCCAAAGCACAGATTTCGGTGTCAGTCAACTGGGTCATGGTCTGCTTGCATTTGTCATTGGTAATCGTTTTGTAGGCGAGCTTTTGCAAGCGAGTCGGATACCGTGCAAATGGACCCGTGCCAAAGTGAAAAACTGATCCCCAGCCGGTGAGTGTTACCTCCTGATTGCCGTCAACTTTCTCATTGCCGCTGACATCGACTTTTTCGACACGACCGCCATCCAAATCGAAAGCAGGTTCAATTTTCAGTATGGCAATATCACTGGTCACCAGTTCCTCATAGTTTTCATTGACTTCGTAAGACTTCACCTGTGAGCGTTGCCCCGTACTATCGTTAAGATCGCGAACACCAGCTACGACCGAAATTCGACTCGCATTTTGGCCATTCACGCAATGCGCGGCGGTCAGCACACGGTTTGGTGCGATGATGGAACCACCACAGAAGTGTCGCTGTTTTCCACCTCTCGTTAGGAATTGCAGTGACACCTGATATGGTACGTACTCCTCCTGAGGTACATCATAACCGCCCACAACACGCTCCTGCGAACTAGTGTCCAATTGCTCAAAGTACTCGTCGACTGGAATATATTTAAGAGTATTGCAATACATTGGCATAACAATGTACTCGTATTGCTTGGGTCTTACGATCAATTACTGAGCCATGGGGCTCGCTATGGACTCCTTCTAAAATTGTTAATGTCAGCACGACTAAAACAGCTTTGAATGTCATGTTGTTCGCTTGTCTGTCTTTAGAGTTATAGCGACTCTCTGTATGGGCAACGTTTATATATCATTTGTTTGATCCATTTACAATATTTAAAGTAATTGTGTTCTGTATCATTTGAATTTTATCAGACACTGAGGGTGGTGCCTTGTTGTGGTTTATTTTTTATTTTTTATAGTATTTATATTGTTCTGGTTTTTTGAAGGTTATTAAAGTTTATCACACCTCTAGGGGGTCAAAATGCAACTAAACGGTGTCAGCAACTACCAAGCGGCAATAGCAACAAAGTACTGAATCGCACCAATTGCAAATGTTTAAGTAGCGGTCTTCGTCTTTGTCTATAAACAAACTGTCAATCATTATATTATACTCACTTATAAGCTATAATATTTCTCATACACACTAATGCGCTCATTAAATGCAGTATGGAAATTTTGATGCAGGGTGGGCCATATTAGCTGAACCCGTGGCTATTAAATAACGAGTTTGACGCTGCTAAATACGAAGTGTACATGCGCCAAACGCCAGCGACCGACAGCTGTGTAGTGTAAAGCCTTTTTTTTAAAGGCAGTGCCCCTCGCTTCTGTAAACAAATCAGTAAAGCCGTGGCCTTCGTTTGCATTAGAGTTGATTTCTTATTTCGGTGGAAAAATGCTAAGTTTAACAATGCCAGAAGCTTTAAACCAAAATTCCATAGTCGTAAATGCATACTTCAATCTTCTCACTGCCTATAGATGATACTGAATTTCTAGTGGAAGTCATGGATATACTCACTGACTGATCCTGGCTTTTTGTGGACCAGTGAATATGGCCTGCGAGGTATGGTTGTCCAAATATTCAATATCTGACCGTCTGTTAAGTATTCGTGCAATGGCTGATAAGGAATCCGTACGCCAAACTTTACATAACAATTTTAACTTGCAAAGAGTTTGCTGACAAAATGGTGCCTAAAAGACTCACGTTTAAAGAACTAGAAATGCGCAAAAAAAATTTATTGTAGTTACACTTTTTATACCATTTAAAATGACACTTATTAGAAAGGATAATAACGTGGTTTTTTACTTATGATACTGAAAGGAATCCATGCACTGGAATAGCCCATCTTCAACGAGAGCCAAAAAAACTCGAATTAGAAAATCTTTTTTGTTTAATATTTTTATATAAATATTTTAAATAAATAGGTTTAAAATATGAATATATGTAAATATTACTATACTACTCTATATAGTAGATCCGAAGGGTGGAGCCTTTTCAGCCTTCTCGGGTAGTAGTTTGGTGTAAGGGCAGCAACAAGAGAATTGATATGCACACTAAGTGCGTCATTATAACGACTGGTATGGCGATTAATTTGTTCATTAACTGTAAGGATGTCAAGGTCTCGGTGAATTGAAGCACGCTTGATGTACCAAGGAGCACCCGTGATGTACAGAAGAGCTTTATTCTGCATAACCTGAACGCGATTTATCGCCAATCAATCTTCCAAGAAAAATTCTTTCGAAAACTTTCGAGAATGTTGGCAGCAAACTAAAACGACTTACCAGGTTTTGGCATCATAGCAACAACTGTGCACTTCCATTGCGAGGGAAAGTGGTGAAAACGGATGATGGCGTTGAACAGTAGGACACCTTGATGAGGAAGGGTTTTTGCAACCTTACCATTAATACCATTGTTTTAAATTGGAGGCGAATTTCGGCCGGAGTAGTGTGCGGAATGGGCGATGAGTTTTGGGCGGGGACAAATAAAAAGGCTCTCATACTGTCCTGGTCCTGAGGATCAGCTAAAGTGAACGGTGTAAAACGATCCTCTAATTCGTCTGCAAATGCATCAGCCTTCTCTTTGTTTGAGGAGCACCATGAGCCATCCGTTCGCTGAATAGATACTTCAGTGGTTGCCTCTTAATGTTACGCATCGCCTTCCAAAGGTTGAAGCCACTCTTTTTGTTCGGATCAGCATTGCGAAGGAGGTTGCTAAAAAATTCGCTCTTGGCCTCCTAGAGAATTTTCTTTAATTTTCTCGCTTCAGGCCTCCAAGCACGATCATCAAAAATATTCTGTGTCCAGAGGTATCGTTGCCTTAGAGCCCGCTTGCGAAGAACCATATCACGGATTTCGGGTTTCAAAGGAGGTTGACTCAGATGTGAGCAGCAAGATGGACGTTGCTGGGACGTAGCAAAGTCGGCGGCAGAGTAGATATTCCTTGTGAACAGCTCCACAGCATCATCAATGTCGTTAGCAGTCCGAATCTCAATATTCAAATTTGTGAGTTATTCCAATTTCTGCTGAAAAAGATGAACATTCGCATTTCTCGGCAGCAATCTAGGCTTAGACACATAGCAGTTGACACCGACTCCAAGGGCTATGATCAAAGGAAGATGGTCCGAGCTGAGATCAGGGACTCTCCTAATAGGGAGTTGCTCTGATGGAATCCCTCCGTATACTGCAAAGTCGATCGGGCTCGGAGAAGAAAAATTGTATGGATAGTGTGTAGGAATACCAGTAGCAAGAACCTGAACATTAGAACTCGTTATATAATCAAACAGCAAGATACCTCTGGGATTGCGTCGACTGGCACCCCAAAGTGAATGATGAGCTGGGTGTTACCGGGAAGTGAAATTATTTGAAATTGCTCAGTAACAAACCGTCTCTCTCACTCTCTCTCTGTCTTTGTATCACTCTCAAATGGCAAGCACAGGATTGTTCAATGTATTAATAAAAAATTACATTGACATTTTTTTGTTTATTTAACAAAATTTCTTACTTTGGTATGACAACTCTACTGTTACTGAACCACGCATTCTTTTCACTTTATATTTTTATTTTAATAAAATATGGTTTTATCTACTGTGAGAAAAATTTTGGTGTTAGAAAATTAAATATTTGACAGACTGCACTAATGCCAGTAAAACGCCCCTTGAAGTTATGGGCCCCGGTACCATGCTCCACTTAGCCACTGGCCACATCTCGTATTCCATTCAAAATACTTTTGATAGGCCACATTAAACTTCTTGGCGATGTTGATCTTGTTGGCCTTGTGGAGGTTGTTGACGTTGTTGAGGTTGTTGAAGCTGTTGTCGTCTTTAGAGTCGATTTGTGTATATTTTTGATGTTACTTATTTGACTCCTGAGAGTTTCATCAAATTTTTTAACCATGAAGGAACATTTTTGAGTAATTTCAAACATTTTCAATAACACCAATATCGATGAGCCAGTGTCATTAGCGGAATGTTTGAAAGAGTAACTGATTGCGACTTCTTCATCGGCTTCTCTTATATCCAGCTTAAGCTCATCCGAAGAGAGCTCAATCACGCACCTTTGGTTTCCATCAATGGACTGAATCAACGTCAGGAATACTGTCATTGCCAGTTGAATAAGTATAGTAATAGATCTATGTTTCTACGGCATGAAAAACATATTTTATTGAAATTCTTAACTGAATTATGCTAAAGCGAATATTACCATTTCGTACTGATTGTGCTGACTTTTAGTATACAACTATACAACTGAATTTTGAAATGTATTTTGCGTTTAAAATTGTGAAAATTGTAATGTCATAGTCATTGCTAATGGTACATTAAGACGAAATCATCGAAACTGGTTCAGTTAGCTATCTCGAAAATTCAAAACCATTCATGCGATATTGTCCAGCCATAAGAGGTTTGAAACCCTGAAATAAATTACTATTTTGAAAACCTTGAGAGATCCTTCTATTTGAGAGGGATAAAAACTGAGTAAAACTGTCTAAAATTGGTCTACATTTATCGAGCTAAAAGTAGGAGTCGAATAAGAATATCAAATACCAAAAACATCGGTTATCTGATTCGATCCAATTCATGTTCAATTAACCGTGAAATATGTACTAACAATCGTCATATTTCTGTTTAACGCTTTATATTTTCAAGACGCCACAATATGTATTTCACATCAATGTCCCTGGCCCGTCTTCTACGTACACAGAATCACCCAACCAAATTACAGGTCATCATCAACTACTCTCCGGTTGTAAGCTGTTGTCCAGAATGTTAATGTTCCAAACGAAAGGAGTGTCTGGTGTTTAACTTAACGTTCTCCTTCCTGTACGTTGGGATCTGCAGGCCTCGTTGAATGCTTAAGGTACCAGGTTACGTCGAAAAGGCTTTGCAGCAGCTTCGAGTGAAGCCTAATTTTTATTATATAATTTTAACTTTTTATATATTTTTTCAACCAGAAAATCGTATAATTTAATTAATTTTTACTCACCATATTAAAAATGTTTCGCTTAGTTCGATTAGACCTCTATGGAGGTTTTATAAAAATGTAGCAAATACCACTTGGCACATAAAGCAATCAACAAAACACCTTTGGCGACATTCCAATAAAAATGCAAATTTTCTCGTAATTGCAAGACGTTGAAAGACCCATATTGGAAGCCCACACCGATAATGACAGCAACTCCATGCGCATTCTGACCCTGATGGCAATCAGCACGAGCACGAGACAATTAAATGTTCGAACGAACTGCTACCGGATTTAACTCAGCTGACGTTTGACGGCTGATGGAAGCGGTCGCAGGCACTTTGACCAAAAAACAATTCGAACTGAAGGTTGAAAGGCCATAAAAATAAAGGCAGCACCGATTCGAGATCAACAAAATAAATCTGGCTGCGTTGGATTTTGAGGCTGACGAGAAAAATACAGAGACGCGTTCATTTCGCTTGACAGTCGAGTCATAAAAATTGCAGTGAAAATGTCTTCCCTCAATGCGGCGACCACACGCACCACGACTTCCCGAGAAGAGCCAACAAGCCGAATTGCCTCTGCTCCAACGCCAGCTTCATCTCTGTCGTTCAGAGTGAGCAATCAAGTGAAATGTCATAATAATGATGGCGCATACTCCTATAAGCCGCCTGACCGCACCGCACTGCATGCCTGACCATATTTCTGGGACGGTTGACAGGATGCTTATCTTGTTAACACTGCTCAGCGTTAAGGCCAATAAAAGCACTGCCAGCGCTGAGCGGCAAAAGATCAAGTCGTTGCATGGAGACACAGTCAGTCGGTCCGTCGGACTTTCGGCGAATCTTCGCTGTTCAAACTTCGCGCTGCCCGTTTGTCGTGTTTTCTGAATTGCTTCGCTCCTCTGTTCACTTTGATGAAATGATTAAAATGCATTTTATTATGCAGAATTCTGAGTTGTCTACTCGGAGCATTGTCAAAAATCGTTTAACCGGTTGAGAGTGAAAAGAACTTAACGCTTAGAGCGTGTTTTGGTTGGGGTGGGGTGAAAACGATTTTTAAGAAGAATCCGTATTCCATTTTTTTTGGAAATCGAGGTGATTTGATGTGGAGTAAAATATATAAATAAAAAATCTGGTATTACAAAATAATAATTACAATGCTTAAATGCGATTCTAAAAGCGACAAACTCAAGCTTATTCTTTTTCTATATTCTCAAGTATATTCAAATTTGAATATGATAAGTTCGGAGTCCAGAAATGTACTTTTGTTGTAGATGAAGTGGCGATTTAATTCTTCAACTTCCTCATATGTGTGATATAAGACAATTAAAATCAAAATGTATGGATTAAAATTGATTGGGTTGTGAATTAGACTGCCGAACACTGAGGCTGTGGTTTAATACCACCTCCAGTTAGGATTTATGGACATGGGTCATGGTATGGTAAGGCGTGACCCATCACCCAACACCATCACCCATCACCAAGGACTGGTAGCGGCAGCTTAATATTCGATTTGGATATTCAACAAACAAAACATAGAGTTTTAAGAGGCCTTATGCTGCAGAAAATATTCATGAACCATGCAGTTGTAGATAGTAGAAAAGAACAAATGCTCTCCAAAAAAATACGAAACTTTATCTATCTCAGCTGCTAAGTTTCTATATTTTCCATACATATTACTAAAATAAATCGATAGATGTATTCGTAGATTAGGATTCCAGTTAGGGCAGGTTTCAACAGATATTAGTCCATGAAATTCAGCGAAATGAATTTTCAGTGGTCGCATGCTCCGCAGATTAGTGCACAAGCAACAACAACTTAAGTTAGATTTCTCTTATTTCTATGTCATTGCTGCTATGTCGCACCTTGCTGAGATCAGTGTAATTCAAGAGAAGGTCCTCCATAAACTCGCTGGCGCCGCTTGGTATATGCAAACAGAGAACCGAGAAAGGGATTTAAATGTTTCCAAATTTGGGGTTGTCCTAAACCAACAAGCTGCGTTTAGAGCGTCTCAAACATCACCCAAATCGACAAGCTAAACGCCTTCTCTGGTCGTGCAGAAGGAGCAGGCTCCGGAGACTGTATGCTGTCAATCTTGCCGACACACTTAGCTAAGTACACTTTACATTTCACTAAGTTGTTACGTATTTGTTCTTCTCTTTTAAATTTAATTTGAGTTGTTCTCCAATTACAGCAAAATTAAAGATATTTGTGTTACATTCGAATTAAATATTCTATAATTCGCATTCAGTAGTAGATTGTTTTTAATAGTGGCTTAAGCAGAGGTGTTCCTTGAATCCCAAGAATGCGATTTCCTTGACGTCTAATGGGCTTGTAATGGGACAAATTGCCAATTTTGAAGAAATAGTTTTTATTTTAAACAACGCGTTGCAACAGTTCCAATTTTTTAAAGAAAAGCAGTTTTCTTGGTTTCTTTAAAACTAGCATGAAGTTCTATCAAAACAGCGAAACTTTATTTTTAAGAAGATGTTGCTTTATTTTCCACTCTTTTCAATTTATAGTATCACAAAAAGTCTGTTTAATCACATATCGGACTTTCATTTGTAATGCAGAAGCTGAAATCAGATTCTTAGAAATGGTCTCTTCTCAGATAAATAATTTTTGCCTTCATTTTTCCAGAATTGTTTTGACGCTTCTTGGCGACTTGTTACCTTACAGTTTCGAATTGCTTCGTTCTGCGCCGATCCTGTCTTTGGCATTGGCGGTACCCATACTGATGTCGTAGGTTGAGACTCTCGCGTACCGGCAGACACTGCGACGCACCACATTTGATGACAACTGTGCGATTGGTGAGTAAAGTTTTTTTTAGAGTTTTTTATTTGTTTTATTTATTTGCATTGTATTTATTCTTATTGTTTTCGTACACCTCCACTGCTTGGAATTTCCGTTATCAGCTTCAGCGGGGTGTCGAAGTTATTGTTAAGTGCTATGACCTTTAAACTGGGCTCGCACCCATGCTGTGCGCTGGGTTCAGCAACATTTTCGGTTGTGGTTTGTTTTGAGCTTTGGCTGAAGTGGTTTTTGGCTTTGTCTTTAAGCCTTAGTTGCAGTTCGATAACAAGCAACGCCTGAAATGTGAAGTATTGTGAAGCAACTGCTGCTATGGAAAGGTGCAGAAAGGCGGATTTTGTTAGTTCATAAAAAAGAAAGAAAAAAATACACAAAAACTCGACCAAAGCGGCATTCTCTTTTTGTAAGACTATAACAATTTTGGTTGTGCTAAGAGATGAAAGTGAGTGCACAGGTATGGTAAGAACACTTCCGAAAACTCCCATTTCCATTAAAACTTCTACTTCTACCTATAGCTTCTTTATAGCGCTGTCCTGCTCAAAATTGTGTAGCATATAGAGGACCTTTCGAAAAAAGGATTGGAAACTTATGTGTCATGGTTTATAGCAAAAACTAAAGCTACTTTGGCTGACAATCTTTTAAGCCAGAATATCGCAAGTAGCTTTGGTAAGCATTCTCATTGTTGTAGCTTACTCGTACGTTTTGGCATGGTTTTGTATCAGAGGAAGACAAATTGATTTTAAACCAGTTTTTAAATACTTCAAAATACATATATATTTTTGTCATTCGAACTACATCATCCTATAGAGATCGTTTGGATATGCCATTTTCTGGCGTTATGAACTGTGAGCGAGTCACATTGCCAATGGATATAAATCCTTTCATAATCAGGTGTGCGCTTTTGTAGTCGTTCCATCATCGTCGGGAGGTCAAAGAGCGTGGAGGTTCTTACCAACCGATGATTTATCTTTGAAGCGCGTTTTGTGAAGCCTGCGCCTTCCTGATGCTAAAAGCGCCCATGGCTTCCCACATTTGTTTAAGGCAGTGCCAAACCGGGCTTACTATGTGCCTGTCGATGAGTTTTGAGAAAGAGTTCTAATAAGATAAACAAACACCCCTCCATTTGGAAGCCATAAAAGACTATATCAAATCAAAGCGTATATACGTATATGAGTAGCATATTAGACGTATATATTATTTTTGACTCTTTCTTCAAAGGGAAGCATAGGAAGAAGGGGATTACAGCTAACATAATAAGATTATATCGTGTTGGTTATGCGAAACTAATGCATTGCATTTGCGACCAGAAGTAATGCAATTCGATGGCTGCATTAAAAAGTTGCAGTTGCCAGCCCAACTCAGGGCTAATCCAAACCCCGACTACGCTGGTCATTTATGATCTGGCAGAATCGCCAATTAAGTTTTTACTCTTGCAACAGTGCCTCTAGTTTTTTGATAATGAAGCAAGACGCGGTTTTGTCAAAGAACTCAAATTGTAGGGGTCGTTGTCGTCGGGTAGAAGTCGTTTATAAAAGGTTGCATGAACGTCAGATTCCGGAAATTTCTAGGAACAGTAGCCTTAGTTGAATACTAAGACTGTATGTGAGTGCTAGTTATGAACATCTTCTAAACTAGAATACTCGCCGGTTCGGCCGATAATAAAGACTTTACTTATTTTTATTTGTCTCAATTCAAAAAAAGGAGATCCACATAATACTATAATAAATAAAATGTATCTACCCTATTCCGGTGCTTTGTGGCATCTGTTTTACCCCGACGTAATTAAAATAACACGTGCCACTGATGATGGTGGTGTCAGCTTCCAGTAATAAGAAAGTGTCAATATCGGAACAAGTTGTGCGACTTTGATTGCTTTTGGGTGGCATTTGCAGCACAGCAGCAGTGAAACTGTCAATTCCTGGGAACGACACCTACGCGCGATTGGAGCAAGTGGGTCCGAGCCATCAAGACACCAGACCAATGCCAGCGAAGCATTGCAGTTTTAATCAGCGAATAATTTAAATATTCCGATTAAATTCACATGCAATCAGGGAAACTGGCAGACAGACCAGCCAAGTTTCACAGAGACCTCAGCGAGCCGAAGTCGTCTCTTAATTCATTTATGCAACCAATTTCAACTGTCGTCCGCACCGAAGTCTAACTGGAATGTTTCTTATTGTCGATTCGATTGCGAGAGCGTTCCCATTCCGTTGCCTCTCCACTGACACCTTACAGCGGCTGGCATCCTGTCTGTGAAGCCCCTGATATCTTGCTCATTCGAATGTTGTTCGATGCAAATCAGTTTTGGCTTCCAGTCCGAAGTTGTGCGTCGCCCATTTCGACTTCGCCGCCCGAAAGCTTCCTAAGCTCAACCCAGCTCAGCTACGGGTTTGTGTCAGTCTCTTTGGGTTGATTGCTGCATTCGCCTAATGAATCATTTTGTTTGCTTTCGCTTTGCAAGCAATCCACATGTGTGGGTCTATCGTATCTCACACAATGTGTAGACAGTCGAAAGACTATGTGTGTTTGCATGTGTGTGTGTGTGTGTTTGTGTGTGTGTGTGTGTGTGGCACTGACTTGGTGAATTAATTATGCACACCTTTTCGGATTCAGCACTGGCGTTGACTTCCTTTGGGGTCTTGATCTTTGAGCTACCGTGTTAATTGTCCGAATGCTGTGCACATTCATTGCCCTCAAAATGGTTTCGATCTCGAAATGGCTTTATTATTTGGCGGCGTCGGTGGTACGTGCTTATCGATTTAGATTTAGTTTTCTCGTTCTGTTCTTGTTCGCTCATTTTGACGTTGGCGCCTGTCGTGTTGACTCATTCTGGCTTTTGTTAATTGGACCACCCTGTATCTGTCTGAGCGTATCTTCTTTTTAATTTAATTTACATACTCGCTGACATGTTAATCCTTTTGCTGTATCATTTCACTGCGCACTCTGTTGTCTTTGGTAAATCAAGGAAAGAGTCAAGGTTATTGAAAGTGCTGCTCTGCACTCAGCACGCTTTATACCGTTAAACAAGGTGAATATACGAACTGACATTGCTTTATATTAATCCATCATGTGTGCTTTTCTCATTATTGCTGTGTATATAGCACAAAGATGTATTTTGCTGTACCATAAAAGGTTAGCCAACATTGACAATACTTTTGTTCTTTATAAAAAAGGCTAAAAATATTTTTTGGTTTGTGTGTTTCGAAGAACAAAGGGCTACAAATATTTATAACTGATGAGAAAATCAAGTTCATTATTACCATCAACTAACATCACGGCTCAGGGTGTCAGCTGTCTGTCTGCAGTAAGCTATTGGAGTTTAAAACTGTCACCTAGGTTAGAGCTCTGCTAATACGTTGCTAGCAAGCATGTTCTTTTTTGAACCCAAAGCTTACAAAAAATCAGGTGTCTCTATGTGTATGCTTCGCTGTTTCTATGATGATAGAAATACTTAAAGTACGGCCGAATAAAAACACTCTGAAATCTGCTACACTTCTAACTTATTTCGTTAAGCTGATTGATTCGCCACAGCAAAATCTACTGGACCGTAGAAATATATAATAATGAATAGCTTTTAATTAACGAAATTTAAAAAAGTATTGAAAACAGATATACAATTTTTTTTTACTTTTTCAATTTATTCAGCTGCAATCCTAACACAGTTTTCGAGTACAGTAGACTCGCGTTAACTTGGACAAATAACAGCTTGAATTATGCACTTTTTGCCTTTGCATACACTATAACTTGAACAGGAATTACTTTCAGGACTCGTTAACTTGAACTTTTCTTTGAAATCTATAGATGATCAGGTATTCAGTTTTACTAAAGCACTAATATTACCCGTAAACGTTGTTTTGCCCGCATCCCTTTGTGTTTTGTTAATATTAATAGGAAAGAAATTCGAGTTGTCTGTATTACTTAATAATGCTATTATAATACGCTAAACAAAAAGGAATAATAGAATAACCTATTCCAATACGGTAAACAAAAGGGTCGTTCTTACAACTTGGACCACAAAATAGAACAATTCATAAGATTATATAAAGTTTAAATATCCTCATCCCGAGGCCACCCACCCGGCCCAAAAAAAAAAAACTCGGAAGACTTCAAACCGAAACCAGGGTAAACATTTTAGCACGATAGCTCTGATAGATCCGGAGAACACACGTTTCTAACAAACAAATGCACAATCGATTTTATATATATATATATATATATATATATATGTATAGATTAATCATTTTTAATTTCATTTGTGTATGTGATTATTTTTACAGAACAATACACATCCTGAAATTGATGAATGGTTGTTTAACCAAGATTCAGACGTCGGGGTTGAGGCAATCCAAGATGATAATGAAAAGAATGAAGAAAATTAAAATGTGAAAAACCATGATTCCGTAGAGATATTTGAGTTATTTCGTGGTCAAAAATCAAAGATGAGAGAAACAGCTGTCGCCAATTTGGTCAAATATTAAAAGAAAAAAAATTTGAAATTATTTCTTTCAGTTTGCTCTATAAATACTCAAGCCTATTAAAATACATACTAAAATTAAACTCTTCTATTAAAATATGAATTTAAACATATATCCAGTAACTTAAAAACCTCGACAACTTTAACAGCCTTGGTTTTTTGGTGTTCCAGTTAGCTTGAGTCTACTGTATCTCAATTAGCTTCAATACCTTGAGGATATGAAGTTTTATCTTTGTCCCAAAAGTAAGCTGAAACCTTTTCTTTACTTCTTCCTATGAAGCTCTTTTTTCATTTTGGGCAGATAATAGTCGGGAACATATTATAGTCGTTTGAAGCCCAAAAAGGGCTAAAAAGGGATGCCATACGGTTTGTTAGGACCATATTGCCAGGTACTTCAATGACCCTGCCCTGGCTTGTTTTAAATGTGGTTCCCTACCTTTTTAAATCATTTTTCCTGGTCGCGAATCCGTGTAATTATTGACGGCATTTCTTTTAGTATTGTATAAACAGACTGTTCTTGCTTGAAAAGGAACTCATTAAAGGTGCGATACACAATTTTCTCCAAATTTTGTTACAAATAAAATTATTTGGTGGCCGAAGGTTCTAATGTTGCTATTAGTACTATAATAATAATGTAATAATGAGTGACGGAACAACTTATATGTATACTAATACTAACGTTCTAGCCCAATATTCAGCGAACTTAAACCGCATCTTCGCATGCCTTTAAATTTGAGACCGCTTTCGGGTCTTGAAAATAGCAATAGAGACGCCTAAATATTATTGTCTTCAGAGTATGGAAATCGATTTTAAGGCCAATGGCCAATGGACATTAACGTATTCCTATCTCTTGGGCCTGCTACTTCTCAAGTAAATGTAGGAGACGTTTGATTTCTTATGTTGGAAGCAAAGGTTGTGTTGCACTAGTGTTGTTCTTTCATTGATTGTAGGGGCTTTCTTTAATAATAAAGCACAATTCGCTTTGGAACTATTACCTCAACTGAATCAATTTTCTGAACATGACCGTGAAAAGACGACGTGGTATGTTCTTGATTTGTGACAGTCATGAAATATCTTTTTACCCTTAATCTAGTAATTTCGAGCCTGTGCGTGGCATACGGGATTATTGAAAACGGGAAAGGGAATAAGAACAATGGTAGGACACACGGTACACATCTTAATAAGGACTTTCAAAATATTAACTTTACAAAAAAGAACTTGGGGATAGCACAAAGCCGAGTTCGTTAGGCGTGCAGACGGAATATGCAAATCAACCCATGCCATTCATGGTATCGCTCCAGGTGAAGAAATCGAGAGGTAAGTACGATCACCTCTGCGGCGGCATCATCGTCCATGAGGAGTTTGTGCTAACAGCGGCGCACTGCGTTATGAAGGATATCAAGAACCCGAAAAAATTCAGCATTACGGCGGGTACCAATCAACTCAACAACCACACGGCACACCAGCGCTTTCAGGTCAAAGACGTTGTCGTGCACCGGGGCTTTAAAGTGATGAAAGGCAACGACATTGCTCTGATCCATGTGGAACCGAAATTCCCACTAAATGAGAGCGAACGCTTTCTCAACGTCACCTTTAGGGAGACGAAAAAGTTGGATGGCCTGGACTCACGTCTACTGGGTTGGGGTAAGCTGGCTACAATGAACGACACAAAAGAACTCGTCGTGATGCATTTTACTACAATGACGAATCGAGACTGTTTGAATGCGGGCTTCAAATATCTGACAGAGTCTGAGATCTGTGCGAGGCATACCCACGGGCGTGCCGCTTGTGAGGTGCGCCTCAGGTGCCATAATTTGAATAGACTTGATTTTTTCTAATGCCTTCAATTGCAGGGTGACTCTGGTGGCCCTTTGATGAGCAAAGACTATAAAACAGTCTATGGCATGCTCTCCTATGGCAAAACCTCCTGCGTGGCGGGCACTCCATTCTCCTTCACACGCATCAGTACATTTAAGAATTGGATCGAGGAAACTATGGAACGCATGTTGAAGCAGAAGAAAACGGGCTAAATTTATTGGCTACGATTTTTCAAATAAATAAAGCATTTGCAAATGATCATATTCTGAAAGTGATCATTACTTATGCAAGTATCTATGTATTACACCTTACATTGGCGATTTCCCGTCGATCATTTCGATTGCATAGTTTCGTGCTGGAAAATTTTCCATTTGTTGGGCTCATTAATTTTGCGTCTGCGACAACTCGGCCCAGCACCAGATACACTACCAGCAGAAACATCAGAAAATGACTTAAAATTAATTGCATGTTTTGTGTAATCAGCAAATTGGTCGTTTATTTTAATACTTAATTTGCTCGCGCCGCAAGGTGCTACGAATCGAAGCAACCGTGCACAGTCGGATATAAATTATGACTCCGGCGATTTTCTACATATGCGTTTGCGTTAGTGCGTGTGCAGGCCGTGAGTAGGCGAAAGGCATGAGGCGAGGGGGCGTATTGCGAGAAATTAAGCAGATTTTTATTTGCAAATCAGATAAGAAACTGAGCCCGCATGCGAAATGTTGTTGCTGTTGTTGCCGCTGCTAGCAAAATTCGTTCATACTACAATGTCACTTCACACATACAAGAACAAGTATGCGAGCACACTTGTGTACACACACATGCATATGTAGATGCTTTTCTTGTATGTGCGTATGTACGTGTGTCGCAAAATTTATCGGTCGCGTGAGCTTGTTACCTAATTGATGACAACAAGTAGGCGCTTCTGCCAGTGCCAACCACAATATAAAACAAGCGCTGAGTGTGCTCCAACTGATGTTGCAGTTGCACGCAAATTATGACGGCCAGCTCCCTGACAACGATCACAAATTATTATTGGCTAAAGTCAGGCCTGTTTTATTTATTTTGAGTAGGTGAGATTTTTTGTGGGAAGTCAGGTATTCAGACAAAGTTCTAATATAATTTCCAAACTTTTAACGTTTAACTGGGACATTCAGCGTCGGCTCCTAGTGTTATAACATCCAAAATCACCTTGGCTTTTGACAATATATAAATTGGTTAATATTGGCCGCTGCCAAGAATTTTGAAACATTTTTAAATGTGTATAAATTGAGTCGAGCTCCAACAATCTTTTCTCCTAGTGTGCAGGAATACGACTACACCAAATAAAGAGAAGTTAGATTGAAATGAATATTAAGGGTAACTGACTGCAGCTCTCCACCTTTTAGTATAACACTGTGCCCAAAAAACAAGGACATTTTTTTTTTGTATTTTTAATTTCTATCTTTTAGGTAGTGAGCTGAGTTAGTATATTTCGTAGATGGGCCTAAAGCCTAAACTAAAGTTTGGAGATTGTGACTAAGAAGATTAGCTATTAGAGACATAAAACTGTTACTATCCTTTCAAGTTTATTATTATTAGCAAAGCAACAAAAATTAAAGAAATTTTCAAAAATGATCAATTATTTCAATGGTGTATTATTAGCAAGAAATTTCCTTCATTGAAGCTAATGATAAACTCGTCACCTTTGAATTTTCCTTTGAGTATTGTCGCATGAACCTCATTTTTCTTATTACCAAACCCGTTCCGTTACATTGAACAAAACAAAAAAACGTGTTTAGTGAACGACGAATATTTAGCATTAAACTTTCGATATGAGATAAACTTTTATTATTTTTATTATTTTTCTTTGACAGCCTTTCGATTTCGAATTTGACATACTTTTCAAAGGCACACTGATGAAGCAATATTGATAGCCTACAAATATTCCAATTTATCTATTCTATTTTTCCCCCGACTTTAGCTTCACAGTATTACTCGATATGCTATTCTATAATTTACATGAAAATTTCATCAAAATCGATCAAGCGGATTCGGTGATGGACACACAGACATACATCCTTTTTATATATAGATACTCTGAACACTTATAAAAACTTTGTCATGCATTTTGTAACATAGTGAAGGAGACATTTGAGACCTATCTATTTATTTTCAATAATTAATTACTTGTATCTGAGATTTGAAACATTAAAATAAAAGCAAGCAGTATTCATTTTATACAAGATGGCCAGTATCCCAAAATATTGATTGATATTCATTGACTAAAGTTACTGTAATTTGTTAGCACAACGTTATGTGTTAGTAAACTCAAAAAACAGGATGCTTCATGATTATCCAATTCCTGATATAAGCAATATTTCTCAAATTCAGGATCAAACAAAACTTTTCCACCACTGAGCTCAGTGAATTACACATCGAAAAGAGTGCAATGGAAAATTCGAGTTAACACCACTCCCTATTTGCCAAATCCCCTTGGTGAAGTGTTAAGAGAACATATCGATGTCTATTGTTACGTCTATATCGATGGCATTATTGTATTGAGCAAAACCTAGAAACAGCATTGCAATGATCACAAAATCTTTTCGATAGACTTTAGAGTGCATATCTTAAATTACAATTTGTGAGTATGTATGTATGCAACATGAATACTTCAGTTTTTCAATTAGAAAGTTTAAGTTTTGCATCTTTCAAATCCCACCAGTTGAAGAGGTACGTCAATTACAGTTTAAGATATTCGGTTGGCGTGGAATTTGAACTGCAGTTTTTCAATTCAAATAACTCCTGAAAATAGAAATATCCTATTTTTACTGGGTCGTATAGCCCCTATATGAGGTCTTTTCGAAAGATCCAGGGAATTATGTATGTGTGTCATAATCACAGTAGGTCTTAATTGAAGACACAAATAGACGATTTCTTCCCAATTATCGTGACTAGTTGTAGTGTGAAGAGTATTATAACTCCGGTATAACCAATGTAATGGTTTTTCTTGTTTTAAATGATTTTGAGGTACAAGTCCCTCTCACATTGGATTGTTTATTGCCTTAACCAAAGAACTGCTTTTAAAAGGAGATACCAGTTCTGAGAGAATGCAATTATATGATATTATAAATGCTGCCATGTTCTGTAGGGTATGGAATACTATGAGAAGAAATTTAATTTTTGAAGTGAAACTTCTAAGGGCGCATTGGTAGTAAAATTTGCAATATTTCGCCGTTCTACGATAGAGATGAAAGAAAAATATGTAAGAGAAACAGAGAAGAAATACACCGCAGACGTAGAAATTCTGTTTTTGGAGTTGTGAGTTGCTTGTAATTGTACAAACGTTACTCTCTCTTAAGCACGCACAAAAGTATTGCGCTCTTCGTTGTGTTCTTTTTGTACATGATGTTCATCATTATGACGCGTCATAGTGTTCGCGTTGTCGTATTATCGTTCTTTGTGTGGCATTCGAGCGTTTAGCCGAAGTTATGAAATGAAAACAAAGTCGTTGGCAAAGTATGTAATGAAAACAACAACAAGAGGAAGGGCACGCGCTGTTGTTTCTTAAGAAGTTTCACTTCTACTATACGTGAACTGCACACATGATTTTTCTTTATTTACATAAACTGTTGCTTGTAAAAATTCATACAACCGAAAATTTCAATGACAATTGGGAAATGTGTATGGTTGGAAGATAGGATAGTTTTCGAACCGATAGGTAGCTTTGTGGTCGAGTACACATCGAGACCCATTTTTCCATACTGAAGTGATTTTAATATATCTTTTTCTAAACACAAATTATTGATAAATGACTCAGTGAACGAGCGAATTTGTCACGCGTTGCCAGGGGACTTCTCAAATTCACTCGATTTGCCTGGAATACCACACCATAATTTGCTTCTCAAAGTAGGTTCGCCAATGACTTTGTTTTGTAATTTAAATCCACCCAAACTGTGCAATGGCAAGCGATTGGTGATTAAAAGAATTATGCGAAATAAAAATATTTTTTCATTGCTTTAGTTAATAAACAACAACAACAAAAATAAATAAATTTTTATCTCAAAACAATCCCTTCCAGTGTTGTGTTATCTTACCCTTGATCTACTTGATAACGACATTGAAAAAGAGATTCTCAAATTTTGGAGGTCTCTGCCAAAAATTCCACCCAGCTTGCTATAAATAATGAGTTCTATAAGAAATATGCTGCATTCGTTTTTATAATTTGTTGTAGTGAAATGGGAAAAATAATCTCCGCATCATTCTTAGTTATCATTTTGGTAAGTGCAGTTTGTGGTTTTGCACTCAGTTCCCTTGAAGAAACAACTTGGGGCAGCGAACGATTTGACTGGGAGCAATACCTCGAATCGAATGAAACGGACCGCGTAAACGGCGGTCAAACGGCTGTGGAAGTTGTGCCCTATCAAGTCTCATTGCAAATGCAGCAACGCGGACGTTGGCGACACTTTTGTGGCGGATCCATTGTTAGCTCTTTGCATGTGCTCACAGCGGCGCATTGCGTCGATAAGGTAAAAAAGAAAGATGTTACCATTGTATGTGGCACGCTGAACTGGAGAAAAGGCGGCTATCGCCACAAGCTGGTCGGCAAATCGGTGCATCCGCACTATTCGACTAGTCCGCGAATCGTGAATGACATTGCAATTCTCCAAGTGAAGACACCTTTCAAATTGCACAGCAACAGCATCAGTGCCATTGCTCTAGGTGGTCCAAGTCGCATCGGTGACCAAGTAGCCGTACGACTGACTGGTTGGGGCTCGACGACGCCAACAACGCAGAGCGTAACCTTAACGGATCGGTTGCAAGTACTCAACTATCGCACTATTTCGAATGAGGCATGTGCACAGAGAGGCTTTCGCGTCACTGCCAGCGAAATTTGCGCGTTGGCGGCTCGTGGTCACGGCGCATGTATGGTGAGTGTGTCGATGTATGGTGTATGGCCGAATTTTTATTGGCTAACACATTCCATTTGTACTCACAGGGCGATTCGGGTGGCCCACTGATCATACCAGGTCCTGTACCTCAACTTGTTGGTATTGTCTCTTACGGCACTGCCGCTTGTGCCGAGGGTCGTCCTGATGTCTATACGCGTGTCTCCAGTTTTCTAATGTACATCAATAAGGTGCTAACCCAGGAACTTTCTTGAAGCGTGTTAAGTGTGACTGGAAATAAATTTCGACATCGCATAAATAAACGCACTTCGATTTGCTTTCCTTATGCCACTCACCACTAAGACCTGCAACAACTAAAAAATTGCTCCTTTGACGTTGTGTTTGTTTTCGAGCAACTAATTAAAAATCTTGTTCGATATTCGCTGTGGCAGCCTGTTGCTGTTCGCTAGTGACCAGTCGCCACTTGCGTGGTGTTCATGCCACGCGCATCTTTCCCGTCTCCCCAGTTGGCTGAAGTCACTTGTGTTTTCTTGTTCAGTCTCTGCTGCATGGCGCTGTTCCAGCTTGCCACAGTTTTCCGACTTCCAACATGATAAATGCAAAAAGCAATTTATCGCACATTTAACTCGGCTCGCTTGCCAAACCACAGCCCCATGCCCCTATAACACCCGGCGCAGCTTGCGCGTCTCGTAACTCGATACCCGACTTTATGTGCGACAAATGCAAAGTGCAAACATTTTTATGTTCAATTTCTATGCTGTTTTTGTATTTGTATTGGAACCGATTGCAAACACATTACTTATTTTGTATCTCAGTTTTGCTTAGCAAAGTAATTAAGTCGGCCTAGTGAATCCTAAGACGCATTGCGCGTTCAACACAGGGCCACTTGAATAGGGTCTGCGATTGATCTGTTGTACTGGTATATGACGTGTTAAGTAAGGTTTGCGTTGTGAACCACAGTCGAGTTTAGTCGGTAGTGTTAATTGTTTGGAGAACAACCTTTAGTTTTTACAACAGTTACAACATCAGCACTATCAGACATCAGCACCTCTTCGACTTCTGTGGAGACATTGATCCTTGACGGCGCCAGTCGACACTCCCAAACCAAGGGCTGGTAGCTAGCCTTTCCTATCAGACAAACAATCGATTTTCGAATCCAAAGCAATACTTGGATATCCAACAAGATGGAAGAGTCTTGAGGAGGCCCTATACTCCGAAGAGGAACAAGGGCAATAAAAAAATTGAATTGACCAATCAAATAAGAATTTACTCCATGATAATGCAACAGTACATTTATCCAATCTTTATTGTAATCACATTGTATTATTATTATTGGAAAAATTTAGCTCAAAGGAGGAAGTTTTTTCCGCGATGGAAACGTATTTTACAGAAGGGTTCAAGAAATAGTAAAAACGTTGATGAGATTATCAATTTAAAAAACGGTTAGAATAGTTGTGATGGCTGACAGCAGTATCTACCAACCCACTTCATAGGCTCTTTGCGTTGCATCAATTGTTGTTCGAACCTATGACCTCTGGGTTGACGGAATTGATGCACTCTAAGCTACCAGAGGAGTAGGAGGCCGTGACTTGTGTAAACTTGTGTCTTTATTCCTAACATGCGCACTTATTTCTTGGCCCTCGCATGACTTTCTGCACGAGATTAAACTATGCTTTTAGCCTCCTAAGATGAGCTTAACCTATTCTAAAGGTATGTATAATTACTCCGGCAATGTGGCGTTTTACCCAAATATTAAAACTAACAGATATAAACAATTTAACCCACAAATATCCACTTTCAAAGCTCATAATTTTGTAGTTTAGTTTAAGTATCTAACGTCATTGCTTTGTCTCATTCGTTTCGTGTGTTAGGCGTGAAAAGTATTCCCACAGTTAAAAAACACGTGACGGTTACATAATTTTGAGGTATAAAAAGCGGTACCAATTGATTTGTTCAAATCAAGTGCAAGCGTAGACGGTATTCTCTTTCTATTTTTCTCAAATTTTAGTGTTAGCTTACTCACCGCTCTAATATTTTTAGACTCAAGTGGCAGCACGTAAAATTCTAAGCAAACCAGTCTCAGACTCAGACTAAGGGTCAGTCAGAGACAGTGACTACGTACACATACATAAATTCATTTAAATCAATCAATTCAATTTGTTTGTCAATAAAATTTAAATGAGTATTTCATTTAAACAAATTAAAATTCGACCCAGTTGAATGTCGGAGTAAGTTGAGGCGCTCAACGCATTCCTGGCTGCAGTCGGCTACGCGACGATCGACGATGTCTTCAATTAAAAGTGCCCGCCTGATTTCACAGTTGGTACACAAGACAGACAAAAAACGAAAAACGGTTTTCGAAGTTTGTTTGTAGTTTGCGTATGAACACAGTTGAAAATATTATTAAATATTTTTTCAGTTTGATGGGTAAAACAATAGGTCGGTCATCGGGTCTGAGCCACAGCATCATCGTCGGCAATGGCACTTGCGATCTGACTTGTTGTTGCGCTTGGCTTTGCCTTTGCCTCTTTTTTCTCTTGCTTCATTGCCAATTAAAATCAAATAAATTTATTTGCTGGTTGACATTCACTGGCAGTCCGTTCACTGATTCAGCTGATTCGATTCGGTTCCATTCTCGGTTCACGTCACTCATCTCTTCATTCAATGACCTTCGTCGTCTGCTGGCATGGCAGAAAGACGAGTTAACTTTGAGCTTAATGGAGTTGATGTTAGTCATCTTGGCTTTATTTTGATAACCTACGGATACAGAAGCTCCAGATATTTTACATTAAAGCTTTTATTGGATAAGGTGTAACGGCTGTCTAAAATGGTGATAGAAGTTTCTTGATTTCTATGTAACTGTGACTAAAAGCATGATTCATGAGCCAATCATAATTTTATCTTAGGCAAATGAGGCTTAGCCTTCAGACCAGAGAGTCCTCAGACAGGCCGTACACGTAAATAAACCATATTAACAGATAATTCCTATAGCTTACAGAATATATGTTTACAGATATAAATAAATACGTCGATATCTTCAAACGGTTTAACAAGTACTCGTGCACTACTCATTATTAGTGTTGTCTAGCCTTTGAGTTTGTGATCACAATAATGGATCACTGTGCTCAAAATTAGACTACACGATTTTATAGAGAAAGTGAAGTTGCGGGGCTTGTCAAGCAGGCTCTTCGGCTATTCGTGGCTCGTTACCATTGCTTTTGATTAAAATTGTATTCCATTTATAAGTTCCTGAATGTTATACGATCAAGCATTAGAATATGGAACCCCCGAAATCTTCTCAATGCTTTATTTGAAGCTGCAGTGTTTGGACATATATATATACGGTTTGGGGTTTGACCAAAAGAATAGGAACAAAAGACTAATAATACGCCTATGTATTGCTAGCGTTATCGATTTGGCCCTGGCTGCAACTTCACAGCTCATTGAGTAACCACTTTAAGTAATCTGTAATGGCGAAAGAAAATCTAAGAAACACCGTTTTTTTGAGATCGCTAACATCGATGAGGACGTTTGACTACAGCTCTATCCTATCCGTAAAATGAAAAGTACATATGCTAACACAGTGGTAGATTTGAAGGCAAAGCTGATAATAAAGAAAAAAGGTAATTAAGTTGGACGAGCAACTAACCCAGAAGTAGAAATTGCAACCAACCCGAATATCGCATTATAAACGCAAATAACCAAATCCAAGGAAAAGTAATTTTTTTGAGGCAACTGAAGCCACAATTTTCCAATGGCGTGTGATGTCAAAAGTTCATTGGCCAACCGGTGGCAGCCACCAGATATGAATGCGTACACTGTGCAATACACACGCACGCACTGCCGAAAGTCAATAGTCAATTTGCACATGCGCGGCATCGATCGCAGCCGGTGTTGGCCAAACGGTCAACGGTGAGAGCGCATTGGCGAACCATCGATTAAGCGGGCAGAGCCAGAGCCGCCCATGGTCAAAGCTAAGCACGCAAGTGCAACATGTGCTGCTGGCCTGAGCTGCCGTCGCTGCTACCGATGATGATATCGATGATGATAATGGTGATGATGATGATGAGCGTGCTTGCTGCGACTATTTCAGATGTTGACTTCATTTTCTGCGTTGTCGTGCCACACTCACACGTCTCTGAGCCATGAACTCTGACTGTTTAACCTTTCTTTACGAATTTCGGTTGGTGAACGTATTTCATCCAATCGTCGAAGCACTTTCAGCTCTTTGCTTGAGTTCAGCACCGCCGATCTTCAAATTGCGCCTAATGTAGAGCTCATATTCCCCTTCGATTACACATGCTGCAATTTCAACAGGCAAATCTCGCTGTAACTAATTCTCGCTGTAATTTTAGCACCTGCAGCCTCAGTTTTTTTCTCTTTCGTTTCAATTCAAATTACGAAATTCCGTGAAATTGATTCAGGTGTGTTGAATTTAATCAGATTTAGAATGCTCATGTGCTGCAGCAGCTTTCGTAGTGTATCAACTATTGCAAAACCCAAATCCTACATGGCAGTTGAAAAATCATTTCAGAAATAAAACTTTTTGAGAGCAGATTGGTGTTTGTAATTTTAGAGACTAAGAATGCCAGTGAAAATATAATAATGTATAGTTCTCTATCTTCACTGAAGCTACCTTAAGATACTTCATATAATATATTTTTCCTCTGGTTAAAGAAATCTGGAAGTCTCATGAAAGAAAGTGTAATGAAAGAAATAGCAGGAAAAGTATCCGACCTAGCATTAAACTCATAAGGGAATCTTAGGAGGCACCATGTGCAGGTAAGGCCAATAGAAGAAATCAAATTCAACGTCTGAATTATATATTCCTTCATTACTTCACCAGGGAGCATAGGGCCTGCCACAAGTCTCTTCAATTGAAATTGTGGTGGTTTCGTTAATCAAGACTGCCAGTCTATTTACCAAGATAGATGGTTTTTGGGGCAGAGTAGGTGATTGGCTTGTTGCTACCGTGTACAGTCAATGTGGCGCCATTTGTGGTTTGGTGGACTAGGCCTCTCCTTTCTATTATTTTAATGGTCACCCTGACTCTACAACATGACCAAATGTTTTTCGTTGGACCATATTCCGTCCGTCTACATGTGGTGTTTTATTAATTAATTATTAATTCAATTAATTATTATTAATTAATGAAATCGTTAATTAAATAGTTAGAAAGGGGGAAAAGTCAGGGAATTATGGGAAAGGAAAGGTTGGAAATAGTGCGAGGACTATGCCCAAGTGGGAGTCGAACCCACGACCTCACTAACCTCTAGGCTACCGAGGTCGTCTGAATTAATGTTAAGCAATTGTTATGTGAGGCTTTCTGGACAGGTGAAAGGTATAATATATAAAAATTTCTGTAGGCGATTTTAATGTAACACTAAGTAATAGACAAGGAATGGATAATAAATAAAGTACCAAACTACCGAGATGTTTCTCAATAGTTTTTATTCCATGTAATTAATATTCCATGTTTCTTTGAATAAAGTAAATTATACATACATACATGTACTTATAAATAAAATTTCATTCGATAGTACTGAGAGTAACTGCGAGCTATTTTATCTACCATCATAAAGTTCTAACACTGAATATCTTCATATATTTCAAACAATCAGTCTAAACATATGTTAAGTGATATAAAAAGTATGCGCGTTTTTATCACTAGTTGGTGTTGATACCCAACACTAAACCGATTGTGTCAAACGAAAGGCGTCATTTCAGGCTATATTTTATGTGAAGACATTGCTGTGGTCGTCAGTCATTGAAAAAGTCGCTGAAACGGTTCAATCGGTCCTCACAACTTGATCGCTTGAAAAGAACAATTAGGGAAAGAATTGGTCAACAAAAAATATTTGTTCAAAAATCTATCGCCAATACTTTTTACATCCCCATGCATGATTAACAGTGATTGAAAAATGTTTGATTTTGAAAATGGCAAATATTAAGAGCCAGAAAAGAAAGCACAATCTATTGAGACATTTTTTTGTGATGCTGTCAATCAGCTTTCAGCCTTCCCATTATTCCTCTTCATTACAGCTTTTAAAGTGGCTATGGGTTGGTGCATTCATACTACGGGCTGTAACCATTTTCATTTAGTGACGGGTAGTACTTTCAGGAAGAATTTTATACTCAAAGAAAAGAATTATATATTTACAAGTATAAACTTTTTTCGGTTCCTCCCAATGATTAATGGTTTAGGTGCAAGTTGTTCAGTAAAACTTAGTTATTTATCAGATAGCGAAAAGTGAATCGTTTCGGCTTTGCTGTTTGATGTTTTACCATTGGTTCGCAAATGATTTATGCTCATATTCTATATATCTTATATGTATATACGACCACGTAACAGAACTACGGATCAATAAAATAGAATAAATAAAATAATAATAAAAATAAAAGGATATAGCGTTACTGTGTTACTTGCCCAAAGTTGGGTGAATTATTTGTCTACAAGTCTGTCCTGCAAGAATTATAAAATGAATCAATAAACTAGAATTATAGGTGGTGCTTCAGCAAGTCGTGATGTATATCCAAAGCTTCCAGTTTCACATTCTACAGAACCAAAAAATACCAGGATACCAGTAATCCAAAAACCCAACCAGTAATAATTTATGAGAAACTTCGCTTTTAGTGAAATGTATAAACTATCCACTTAATGCTATCAAATTTTCGGCACACCAAGTCCACAAAGGGGAAATAAGGAAAAGGGGAAATCAATGAAAAGAAGATTTAAACTCATTAAATACCTAACCTCGAGCAAAAGTGCATAACTCCCGCAACCAAAAGACAAATTTGAGCAAGCAATTGAGATGCGACGACACCACCAAGACTCGAAGTGCTAGACAAAGCTTGTAGATGCGGTAAGCCGGCGATCATCGTTGAGGATCAGGTTTGGCGACCGCACACAATTCAGCTCGACGGCGTGTGTGGGTGTGTGGAAATAAGGTTATGCGCAGTCGCTTCGCACCAAGCTACGCCAACAGTGCTAAGCAAACTAAACTGACCAGTGTGAGATACTTGGCCGACCATTCTGGAAGAAGAGTACTCGTATTCGTGCATGCACACACAGTGTGCGATTTCATTTTGATAATAATGGCAAATAATTATAATAATCATGATTGCAATCATCAGCAACGACAGCATCAACGAAATCGGTATTATAGCCAAAATATAATGATGACTAAGCAATTTTACCGTTTTAGACAGAGGCAGTGTTGTAGTTGCGATGTGCGTTGTGTTGCTTTGTTGTTGGTGTGTAAGGTGGCTATAGTTCATCATATCACAAAAGAGTGAGCGATAGAATGTGGAAAATTTAGTTAGGAGGGGGTTTGAGTTGGTAACGAAATAGGTTGCCACAACTAGGAATGAAGCGACGACCGCTACGGCGCCGGCGACGACGAATGATGGCACATCTTCAATGAAATTTCAGGTCAATTGTTTTGTGCAAAGTGCATCGTTGCATAGTTGCAGAGTCGCCCAGTTGCATTTGCGGTTCAAATCGAGGCACGAGAGAGAGAGACCCCAGCCCAAACTCAGAAAACCTAAGCTCGCTTTTGAGCAGATGCGCATCTTCCATTGCATTGTGAAGATGCCTCGTTTTTGCACTTCTCCCTCTCCCTCGGCATCTAACGCGCTTGGCAATTCAGCAATTTATATTTTTTGTTTGCGGTTCCTTGCCCCAAAGATCGCCCCAACTTCGCCGCCACACCTCAGACCGACTTACTTGCGTAGGCGCTTTCACAGATTAATTGAAGTCATAAGCAATTGTAAACTTATCGCTAAACTCTTCTTCTTTCTCGCCTCAGTCAGCTTTAGCTTTTTAGTTGCAGATACTTTTGTATCTAACGGATACTTTTACGTGTATTTCTTTGGTTTTGCGGTTCTGTTGATTTATCGATTTGTTATTGTTGCTAGTACTTGAAATTGTCTGGTGAATGCGTGGCCGTTTGCACACAATACTTTATTATTTTATTATTTTTGTTGTAGTCGCTAATATTATTAGTTGATTGTTTGCCATTGCCGGGTGTTGATTTGGTCTGGCGATCTTAAATTTGTTTCGTCATATTTGATTGTGGCACACTTTGCACAATTATTCGATTGCGTTTCCATTAGATACCGATATAGTTCAAGAGTTCAAGTAATCAGTAGCTGAGCTCGTCTTCGTAGTCCTACGGTTTTTGTGCGAGGTTAAAGTCTGGTTAAATTGTAGTGGTTTACTCGAAAGGGTAAAGAAGAATTGTGTTTTCTTGATTTTCGTAATTAATTATTGATATGTTATGTTATGTTATGTTATGGTATGTTACAACGGCATTAGAATTAGCAATATCATTTAACACTTTTTGTAATTCCATATTTGAATTACCCTATAGCAGATTATGAAGTAAGCGAGCATCTTATTCTATTTATTGCAAGAAGAATTATCTGGCCTGAAAAGGTGGTATAGCGCGGCGATCAATATACCTGTTTGCCATTTAAACTTGTTCCTAAAGCTACTCCAACACCTTTTTATTTTGTTTATACATTGAAAGACATACATTGAATGACAGGATTCCGGGTTATAGTAAACCCAATTCCAACGTTGGAAGTGGTCATTAAATATTAAAATATATTACAATATTTTTCTTCATCATATCATCCCACGACACGCATATGAGCGTAAGTCCAGATACTTAAAGCTCTGAAAACAAGCTAGAGACAAACATAAAAGAGTGGGGTTTAACAAAACTTATTGCCTTATACAGGAAAAAATGTATCGAGCTAAAAGGGAGCAATTTTCCAAGTTTTATTTGTTTGCTGTGTTAGGCCGACTACTTCTGGGAACACCCCCGTATATCGTACTGCTTATATAATATTATATGTTGTTAGTGTACACATTTTTGATTGTTTATTTCGTCGATAAGAATGTATGCACGTCTACAAAGATTTCTGTATCAGTGCAACCAGAATTTTGGGAAAAGAAAGGGTATTTCTTTGCAAATTGAAATACTTACAAGACAAACTTTATTCTTTGACCTATCGAGCCGATAGATTTTACTTCATGATCATATACACCAACCACTGACCATTTCCTACAGAATTTCTGGTAATAGCGTCGTTGACACGTATTCAAAAAGTTTTAGGAATAGTTTAATCACCTTCTAAGTAGGCTGCGTTTGATGACACATACATCTAACTCTGTACCTGGCAATCATGAATTTTGTTTTACACTCTCTCAAAAAATTCCACTACAGGGCGGCGTTTAAGTCCATACATTTTAGTTTTTGAGTCATCCAACTGAAATTTTGGACCTGGGTTTGCCCTGATATAAAGCAAGAGGTATCAGTGTTGAATTGCAGTATGGTTAGTGCCCATTCCATAAGCTTAACATATATATATATTTTTTTTTTAAATAATTTTTTTGTTGAAATCAATGGCACTAATATTCAAACCGTGGGATCTAGGTAGCATAGAGGCCACCGTAGGGATCATACATTTAATTTCTATGCCTGTTTCTGCTCCTGCGCTCTTCTCTTTTTTTCCTATTGGGAGCATTGAGCATAGAACTTACATCCTTTGAATAACCAAGACTTGTGTTACTTAAGTTAATCAAATTAAATGGTTTGCCTGTCGCTAGCAGTCCAGGAGCATGATCTGAGAGTTCTTGCGCTGGCTGTCATTAATAAAAACTTACTACGTATAACCTCTTCTCAGTCATATTAAAGGCTATTTTTCTCCACTACTATTCCATCCACTATCACGCATTGTTTTATTCCAATGAAACCCACATAAAAACCTTTTTTAAATTGTGAACTTCACTACTAACTACAATTAGTCTACTATAACTGTAAAGTAAAGAGGACTTTCATGATTTTTATTGACTTCAACCATACTTTTGTGACTCAACTCTGCCAAAAACATATTTAAGAACTGCCTACGACTTGCTTTAAATCATTGCAGCACATAAAAACGCAAAATGTCACGACTTCTGAGTAAAATAGAACTCAGCTACCATACGCCTGTGAGTATTCTCAATGATTTAAAGGGCTTGAAGTATGGGATAAGAGGTGACGTGTAAAATAAAATATTTTAAAAAAAAATTAAAAATTTAAACACAACTCAAGAGTTTGAAGCGCTAAGCGCGCTTCAGATCACTTCCAATAGGCAACCAATAACTGGGTTCAGCTGCGCGAACACCACTGAAACAATTCCCCAGTGACAAACAAAAGTTGGCCTGGAAACGGCGCTGGAAATCAGTAAAATTAAAAATTCAGAGGAGGAGTGCTGCGTGGTCTTTGCGTGGATAGTTGGAAAATGAAGAGAGCTGAAGAAGCTACAACGGCAGCAGAAGCAAAGCCAAAAATGATAAATTGTTGACCGTTGCCAGTTTCATGTTGGCGCTGCGACACTAACGGCGACCATAGATCAACCCGAGTGTAACATTGGTGCAACGGGCGAGCAACAACCACAGACAGTGTGCGCATGCAAAGTAAGCGAGGCAGGGTATGTGCCATCGAGGATTGAGGATTATTGGCTTTGAACTGACGGACTTGCGGTGAGGCCTGGTCCGGGTACTGGGTGCTGCTATCAGCGTTCAAGGCGCGCGTTAGCTTTATTGCGTGAAGTCGCAAGGTGAACATTAGATTAGACAATTTGTAGATGAGTCTGGCGTGTTGCACGGATGCCTGTGACGATGACGATGACGATGATGATGATGATGATGACGACGACTTGGCTCACACTTGCTTGACTATAGGCGATGCTATAAGCGCCACTTTGGTGGCACATGCGTGCGTCTCTTCATATTTTTCCGCTCCGCCCCATTGGTATTCCTCTCTTCTCCAACTGTGCTTTGTTGCCATAGCATTTCTTCGATGGCATTCACAGTTTTTGTGTTAATTGAAAATTGTTCGGTAATATTGCTTATCTAGAGACGATGTCGCTAATGTCTAGCTGTTTGTCTGTCTTCCCTTCGCCAGTCGATTGTCGCTTGCTGTCTTTTCGTCGATACTCTGTGCAGTTCACAGGAGTCGTCTGTGTGGCTGCTAGCTTTGCGTGCAATGCGTTGAGAGTGTTTCAAATGTTTTGACTGGTGCTGCTGCTGCTGCTGTTGGTTTTGGCCATAAACGCCCAGCCACACCTCGGGCTACATGTTTGATAAACGTCTACAGCCACACGCTTTTCGCTCTTACATACTTACACCATACAATGAGTATATATCTGCGCGTTTGATCCACGCGTTGGCTGCGCGTTGTAAGCAAACTTTTACCAAACTATTTTGACAACTTTCATGAAGCATGAAACGCACTTAAAATTTTTATTTATCGCTGGCGACACTTTTTGTGACTTTAATTGAGCTTAGCCCCAAGTTGGCGTTGTTGTTTTTGTCATTTGCGTTGGGCTTCACTTACCACGACATAAAACACCTGCGGCATTTCGACTCTGTATTTAGCAGTCCAGCGTGCTTTATGGTTTATACACGTAAGTAGGGTATTAGGCCATGTTCGAGACCTTAGAAAGCTTAATTGCTTTGCGATGATGGATTACTTTGTTTTATCACAAATCGTTTCAATGAACCTTTTGTGAAATCCCAATTCAAAAAGCATGTAGTGAGTGCTTATATGGTCCTTGCAGAATTTACTTTTCAAAAGTATCGCTTTGTTCCGAAAGTGTAAAAAAGCAAAATTAAAGCACATTACAATATTTTCTTCAATTAAATGGCACAATAGTGCAAGAAAAAAAGTACGATCGATGTACGCACATATAACATTATAACATTTACAATCCTTTACAAAGAGGACCTTTTGAAAGAGAGTGTTGAAACATTTGTAGCTAAAGTCTGGGTAAGAGCTTAAGGCCTCAAAATCCAGGCATGTTTTTAATCATTCCATTGGCTTTCTTCTTTTTCTCCTATTTCCTATACAGAAATCCGGGATAAGTGAAACATTATAAAAATTTATTCGATGCCGTCAGCCTACAACATAGCCAAGATAACGGACGCCCATTGGTTTGTCCGAAGCTCTACGCTGCACAGAGATAATCAACTCATGCAGCAATCGCTACAGAGAAAAGCTTCTTACGGATCCCAACCCTCTGGCATCCACCCTCACCTAATGTCCAACAAGGCGCACACTGCAAATACCACACGCGCACAACATCCCTCTAAGAAGAAAGCAACTGCCTTGTACGATACACAAGTCATTATTTTTTAATCATACAAATTTTATGTTAATCGCTAATAATCATTATAGAAACGGCAATGCCTATCAGAATTAGTGAAATGGTTGGAGTACAGTGCCTTGAAAGTACGCCTGCTTACAAATGACACAAAACGATTTCCCCGATTTATATCGTGCTCCCTACTTAGTGTGTAATACCAATACATTGGTATAAAATCTATAACATAAACTGAGGAGACCTTACGAGCCTATACCTATACCTTGTCATAAATAGGTACATATACCAGCTGTTTTCTCAGTTTTCGTCGAAATAGGACTGAACCCATCACTGGCTGGAGTCTTTCAAGTTTAAGTTCTTAAACGAATAACTGAAATTGTAAAAGATCAGAAACACGAGCAGTAGAGGGTATATGTCAATTTAACGATCTTCTATGAAAAAATTCTTTATATTAGAATCGTGTAGTAGAATTGTATATATATACCTATTCCATTGCTCAGTATCTCTTTTTCTATAAATATAAAACAAAGGTGTATCTCTCTACAGTATAAGTTCCTATGCTTGAGTATCATGCTTGACTGAGTTAACCGAATGGCATGAAATTTGGAATATATATTTTTCCAAGACTGACGAAGGTTTTTGTGTATTTTTCATTGAAATTCGTTAACTAGAACTGAAGTTCTTTCTTTGAAAATTTCATGTTATTTCATACAAAAAAGAGTGAAGCATGGAACGGTATAGAAAGTAAGCATCTTTTAGGCGTAACTTTTTTTTATGGGCCGCTAGATGGCTGAAACTTAAAAGGTCTGGCAGTGTCCGAGAGAGGGAGCGAGAAAGGGAAGACGGTGAAAACAAAAACAAGCGACGCCGGGACACAACACAGTGCTTGCGGAGCATGCCAAGAGGTAGCAACGCGGCAATTACCCTGTAGTTTATAAATAATATAACATAATATATAAAAGACATGATAATTCGAATAGGAGACCCAAGCTTACATTCTTCAACATATTTAAAGACGACTCGCTTGTAGAACTATATATTATATATAGAATAAGGTATTGGAACTCAAGTTAATAGTACCATGCTGTGGACTTTACAATATCTATTGGATTGATGTTATACACGGTACCAGCTTCTTCATATACATTTCCTTATTCACTCCCCCCCATATATATTTTTTTCTTGGTCTTGTTCGTTTTCGATATAAGGGTATTGTCAAGCTGCTACCGACAATCCCTTGGAGAAGCATGATAATTCAGTTTTAAAAGAGATGTTTGATGAAGTGACTTGCACAATTTGCTTAGATTGCACTTATTAGCCACCTACCATTGAGAATGTTCCAAAAATCCCGAAGGCATTTATATCAATTTGTGTAAAAGAATTTCCTATGATTGAGCCATGATTCACATCCTACCAAAGCATAGAAACAATAGAACAAGTTGGTGTTGTTGTGCAACTAATACACCACGCATGCCACCAAATGTTGCGGAATAATTAAACAGCCAAGACCATATGTAAGTTTTAAGTTTAAGCAAGAAGGAGAGGCGAGCTTCGTGCGTGTTTGCTGCCTGCGTAGGAAGTGTTACTAATGAAGGAAACAATTACCCAAAGAGATGAAGATAAAGCCCGCGTCTGCGCCACTGCTGCACTCTTGTTAAGCATCAAATAGGCGCGAGTGCTTGATGATGATGCCGATGATGCCGATGATGAAGATGATGGGCTTGGGGTGGCGTTGGGTGTGATGAGAATGGTAGCATGCTGAGCCAAACGAAAGGATAAAAGCCGGAAGTTAAAATATGGGTAATAAATGTGGCACATATGCATACATACGCACACACACACACATGCACATAAAATCACATATACATACAGAGTCTCATGTATGACAATTTAAGTGGCTCAGCTTTATGTAAGGAAATATGACAAACGTCGACCAACTTCAGTGTTTTATTATTTCCGCTTCCTTACTGCTAACACAAAGCAATGAAGTGGGTGGGGCTGTGGGTGCTTATGCAAATAACGATAAATGTGTGTAGAACTTGGATTTAGTTGCGTCTTCTGCGGCAGCATTAGAAGTTTTATTGTCTTGTTGCGCGTTTCGTGGCATAAATCGCGAGTCGCATTGAAATTCATTGCATGCTTAGACATCACGTATGCACAAGTGTGCGGGGCTGTGTGTCTGACTTTCTTGTAAGTGATAAAGTTAACTGTAGCAGAAGCATTATTGTTGTATCTTGTATCTTGTATCTTGCTATCCTTACGTTGTGTCTTTTGTGGCGGTTCGAGCTCATTGCCTTTAACGAGCGTGTAAATATGAAAAGCGTTTTGCATTTAACGCCTTCTGTCAACATGTGCTGTGTCTATCTGCTCGTATTTGTATTTGTAATTGTATTTGTCGTTACTTCCGCGATATCGCAAAGGCGGAAACGATTAAAATGTTGTTTGGGATTTTAATTGAAAATTAATTTCTAAGAAAACATATACAATGTATGTTGTATGCAGAGGAAAATTAGAAATTCAACTTAAAAAATTTAAAACAAAAAATAACAAAGAAAGTAACATTAACTATAAGGATAAGACGCGAGCGCAAGACGACAACGTGGCAGCAGGCCTAAAAACATGGCAAACAGGGTCTAAAGGACCCTGGATAAAGGATATGTCGTTCTGTAGAAGTGACAATACGGATTTTTACACCCAGCACTCACGATTAATTCACATCTACCTCCACCGCTTTAATCAGCACCGTCTCCACAGCAATTTTTCTGATAGAACCACATCCGAAATCGTTTACTTTCACTGTGGTGGTTTCAAAGATGAGTAACAAGTCCACCAAAAGTCGTTGGTCCCCATCTTACTCCCGGAAGTAGTCACTGCTGATTAAAGATTACTCCAACCATGGCATGCTCAGGTGTTCGTTTTAGCCGTAGTATTGGGGCTCAATTTAACTGTAAAGCTCAAATTTTAAATCGACCTACCTATTTAATAAACTCTGTCATGCATGACCTTCTTTCCTTTTGATTACTCTTAGGATCATGTGGATCCTCAATAGTTTTTAACGAGCGTCTCTGGCCATAAAAGCGCTCTGCAGACACTGCGGTTAATGGTCAACACTTTACTATAGGGATCGCTTATGTGACATGAACACACACACTTTTCAAATCCTCTGAAAGAGGCAGTGGTAGTATCTCAGGACAAACATAAAAATATTCCACTAAAGTTATTTTCAACTCCTTAATTCCCCTGCCATTCACACACCCCCTTTATTCGAAGTATGACTAAAAAAGAGTTGCTTGTACAAAAGTCTGCTAAGGCTACGAAATTCCAATGTAAATTTCTATTAATTAACAAAATTTTCTTTCTGGTTTCAAAGCAAAGTTGCAGCAGCATACATCAACACAAACGAGATTCCAGCTCGATGAATCCAGACTTGCACAGAGCTGGACCCAAAGCAAACGAGCCAAGCCGCCTTCCGCCGGTGAATAGTCGAAGTAATTAATGATGTGCGGTACTGGCTTCAATGGAGCTGTGTGCAAATATTGGCGAATTATTTCAGTTTAGAGAAACTGAGAGCCAGTGACAAACGACAACTCACATCTCTCTGTCTGTCCAGTAAAGGAGCAGAAGCGGGCATATTTGCTCTTGGCTGCCGATTTGCTAGAAATGTAAATTTTTTTCATCGTAAATACTTTACCAAGCTCCTCTTTGAATGGTTCACTCTTCCTCGCTTCCGCTATTACCCATGCCAAGCATATTGACACAACCCTCCTTACAACGAGAATCCTTTTCGTCAACGGCTTCTGCTGTCTTTACTACCCACTGACATCGCAGGGGCGCTAATGATGTTCTATGTGGGATTTCCTTTCTTTCAACTCGAAGACATTCCATTCATTCATTCATACATCGAAATGCTTCTGACAATATTTGCACTTTTTCATTTTGTTAACTACTGTATCTAAGGCTGTGCGCTTCTGTGTGTGTATATCCATCGATTTATTAAGTGTATGTGTTTGTGTGTGTGTGTGTGTGTGTTTGTTTAATTGACATTGCCCGTTTCACGATTCTGTGGATGGAAGGCAACTTTTGCGAGTAATTAAAAACACCTTTCAACTGTCATAGTTTACGTCGTGACGTTTTGTCGGCATTCAATTTTGCTTGCCGAGCAAATTTGTCAAATTTGTGGAAAAAATCGATTTATCAAATTTGGAGCAAACAAATCAAACAAATTGCTTAGATCGACTAATGGTATTTCATAAGAATAATTGTTTGCCAAGTCAAATGAAAACAGCATTTGTTGATGTTAGTGAATGCTCGAGTTTATTTACTACGATTAGGCGACAGTAGTCTTTTGAGTGTCTAGGAAATTTAAAGTCAAAAATCTTATTAAAATAGATAAATCGAGCAAGTAGATAGGTGGATATATAAAGAGGTAGATAGATAGTTACATAACTACTATAGATAACAGAATGCCCTAAACCAGTGACCGCTACTTTAGTTAGACCTCGAGGTGTATAATGTCAACAACGTAAAATCAACTGAAGATAGAAGATCGTTATAGGGAAGATGACTTATTGTCGATTGTCTTACACCTTCAATGCTCTTGCAGGAAGTTTGATTATTAAGAGAGTACGGTAAAGCCTACCATACCTTGACTGCATAAATTATTTTAAGAAGTGATAATTCTACTCCCTTATTTAAAAAGTGTTGGTTGACTGTTTTTACAATTCAGGATGACCCTGAAAACTTGTCACACTATACGTCAACCATATACACCTCATTCTGATTCACTGTCCTCAAAGTCATGCTTAAAGTTTTGTATCTGAAAAAAATTTAAAAAGCTATCAAGCTGCGGAATATGTATTATATTGTCATGTAGCCTTGAAAGTGAGAGTTATTCAAAGGGAACAACATATTCCTAGCTTCCTAAACTGACCGACATACACTAGAATTTTTCGGAGTAAGTAAATAAATTGTAGACTCAAACTTAATATTAATTTACCTTTAGACTACCAACTTCCCGATTTCAAATCAGAACAATGTAAAAGGTCATATTGTGAGAGATGAAGCTTAAAAAAATGATGACATAATGTGGATTAAAAATAAAGTCTGCCAGGGAGGGGTGGCCGCAATATAGAGATTTTTCATTAAAATTAAATTAACTTCGTCTTAATTAATAAAGGTCAATTTTTTTTTTCTTTTAAGTTTGAAGTAAAAGAAATTGCTTACGCTATCAGCCATCATTAGAAAGAAAATTCGGAAGCCCATTCTGGTTGCTCGACGACACACTTATTATCTATCATATCATTTAAAAAATTATAAATTTCATGACATTCGGTCTAAATTGTACGATTTCGTAATAATGCAACTTTTTTGGTTGCCCTTAAGCACCAAAGAAGTAGTGTATAAAATAGTCGTACACAACTCCCTTCAGCTCTTTGTTTAACTAGCTTCATGACAAAAAATATCTACTAAAGTTTTATTCACCTCCCAGGCGAACGGTTAAGTAGGATTTTAAAATACTTTGCATTCCCGAACCTAACTCACACCAAACGTCTGAGCATTTCGCAACTTGTGGCTCAACTCAATCTTATAAGAATTGCTGAGAAGCGAAAACTTAACGAAAATCGAGCGATTTCAATTCCATGGAAAAAGAGTGCGCTCGCTCAACCATTAAGACTCCGCCCTTTGAGCGACTGAGTGAGAAAAACTCACTCAATCTCATTACTGCCATGTGCAATTGTGTTGGTGAGTAACTGTGCGCAAGGCCGGGTGTGTGAGTGAGTGATTGAGTGTTAAGTATATCGGATGTACTACTCGCACAAATGCCGAGTAATAAGCGAAGCTCAGCTCCAACGAAGAGCCCCAATAAATGTGAATGAGATGCAAGAAGTCTCAGCGTTCGAATTTTTCGAATAAGAAATTTCTAAAATGATTTCAGTCCATTTCGGTGTTGTGGCTTCCAACAGCAACACTACCAGCAATTGAAGCCGCGAGGTTCTTGAAGATGTTTCTAGGTGAACTTAAATCATTTTGAAATTCTTATCAGCACCGCACTTCGGCAACGACTTCGATGTGTTTTTACTTTTTTTATTTTATTTAATTTATTACGGAAAAATAAAAAAATTTTTAAAAGCTAAAATCAAAAAGCTGCTCGCAGAAGATTTCTCGTTATCAGCAGACACGAATTTGTTTTCAAATGTTTTCTGATCATTCTAAAAAATTCCATTTGGATGTAAAACAATTATTGTTGCTCTCCTCGAATTTATTTCTGAACAATTTTCAAATCGATTAATTTGTGCCTATTTAAAGTATCGTTTAACAACCTTAAACCCTTAAATCCTCAAACAAGATTAATAAGTTGTTTTGCCAATAAAACGCACCCTTCCTTAAATTACCCATTGATCTTCTCCTGAGCTAGGTTCATTGATGCTGCACGCTTACGATATCATTCAGTTGGTTTTTTAACCTTTTCCTTTTTTTTATTCAATATTTTCACTTAATTTCCACAAATTTACTTTTCATAAAAACGAGTTTATTCAACTCATTTTTAGGGCTACTCGCAGCATCCTTAAAATGCATGAAGGGTTTGATCGGCGCAGAAAGGAGTTTTGTAAGGGTTTCCCTCTTCGGCATTCTGGGGTAGAAGATCAGTTCTGTTTACAGTTTTGATCTTGTAATTTTTAAAGAGTTCATAGTTAATTATTTTTTACTGTTTTCGTCGAGTTAAATTTGGGTTAAATTCTCCTTGTGTGAGATGTTGAACTTTCTTCCTTTTGTTTTGTTGATATTTGTAGATGGATGCTGATCTTGAGATAGAAGTTCGTCAAATCTTGTTGAAAGTTGTTATTCAGGTTCAAAGGTGCTTAGCTTTGGGTTAGATTTAACAGCTGCCCTCTGTTAATATTTTTTGATGGACAGCTTTGACCGTTAGTTGAGTTTATGGAAATTTGAAAACTTTTAAAATTTGTCGGCTCAAAATGGTGCCAGTTGAGAGACTCGTTCTCGAAAGTTTTTAATAATTTTATTTATTTGTTTGCTAATGAAATATTTCATAAAACAAATGATTATAAAGTATATGAGTATCCTTTATTTTCCACTGGGGCTAAGATGCTAACCTAATCGTACATAGTATTAGTATTATATACTAACCATGCACGTTGCCATTGGGTAGGCCATCTAACTAAGCCTAGAGGTGAGTAATTTACTTATGTTCAGCGAATTCCGAAACTAGTTAAATTTCAACTGAATTGGATGTTGTACGAAGTCTCACTTTTAATTGAAAGAATATCAGCTTTTAAAACTCATTGAAAACGCTTTTAAAGGCTATGTCTCTTTTAGCGCCTCTAAAATTTTTGATTATGGTAAAGTCATTAAGATAACTGTGCGCTACTTGACCACACTAAAGTTATGTAATTACTCACGTGCTTAGTTTGAATACGCTTACCCTTACTATGGGTCAGTTTTCCCATGACCGCAGGTGCTCTCCAGCAGACATATCTTTGATGATTCTTCTTCGACACTTGCAAGTGGAAGCCAATTTAGGCGGTTAGTCATCGTTACCTAATTATTGTACGACTGATTGAGTATGCACTCATTATTTAAATGAAACTACCAAAAAAGGAAGTTTATTTTCAGTTCTAGAGAAAATTAATTAAAAATGATGTAGACTGCACGTACAAAAATGCATATTAAAATAACTAGTGGGGGAGTTCCCCATTTCACTTGAATCTGTTGCAAATGAACTCTTGCTGAGCCGTTTTAGTCTATTCTCTTGGCTTGTATACGTCTAAGAGAGGTTACGGTTAGGAGAGTTTTCACAATGAATATTATTATTAAAGTAATGAAATGTTTCAGTTTATCATTTCTTGACTTCCGAGTACGCAAAATTAATATTAATGGAAGCAAAAGTGTCTAATACTGAGGATCTTGGTCATAATAAGATATCTGTAGAATGTTATTCTTGTACGCAACTGTGAGTGGATTGAGCTTAGGCAAGTGAACCTAACAACTTGATGAGCAACAGCAGAGGTTACACCCCTTAGATTTGCCATTTCACTATCTGCATAAGTGATCTAATGATGTTATATTTACAATGCAGAGCAGAATTTTAAGTAACTTTATACTACGATATATTCGCTGGTTGCTGGTATTTAAAAAGAATTCAAATAAAGAGAACCATTTTTTTAATACTACCTATACAACATGTATTCTTATTAATTATTATTATTATTATTATTATTATTATAATTATTATTATTATATAAATTTTTTTTTTTATAAATTTTTCTTGAAATTTCATCATTTTTATTTAATTTTCAAAATACCCAAAAAATCTAGAAATATATGTACATATATATTGTACACCACATATTACAGTATCATCATAAAAACGAAATTAGTCACAGCAACAGATAAAAATCGTAATTAATGATCCGCTGGACAGCCAAAGAAATTCGACCAGACGAAGGCCTAAAGCACCCGAAAAGTAGCAATTTTCAATTGTTTGACGCGTTTTTATTTTGCAAATCACGACAAAAAGAGCAGAACATGAAATACACCCCAGACTTCGGAAAAAAAAACAAACTGCGAAGGAAAACGTTACGAAAAATGACGCAGAAATACGTGAAAAAATCATTTTCCTAACGAATTTCCCCTATTTCTTGATAGTGAAAATCCGAAGCAAAAATTGTGAAAACGGCGATTTAAATTTGAGCGTAACGCATGCGGCGTTCGGGAAATGTCCTTTTTCAGTGTCCTCGCAATGCGTGATTTTTGCATATACGGCACACACATATACAGAGTTTCACTGCATGCAGTTCAAATGCATTGGCATAGAAAATTGTTGCGTGTTGTCAATTGTACGCGCATGCCACACCCCGATTCGCTGCTTCATCGGCAACGTTAATGAATGCGCCAAATGCAGTTTTAGACAAATTTTTTTTTTTTTTTAGTCCACCGTGTGTGTTTGTGTTTTTGCTTGTGTGTGTTCACCTCTGACCTACTTTCACTGCGCTTCGTTGCTTTTAGGCGCATATTTTTGCATCTTTGCTCGTTCGCTTTGTTTGCCTTTTGCATATGCAATTTTTCTTGAGCTTCATGAATAGATTACTGAGCATTTTGCGAGGGTTACCTACTCGTAAAGGTACATACATTTTCTTCACTATACAAATTCATTATTATTTTCTTTGTTTAATTTTTTCTTCTTTTCCTCCTTTTGACGAGAGCCTCCGCAAGTGTTGAGTACCAAAGACGCCCAAAATGCAGATTTTCTTTGATTTATTTTCTTTGAGAAACTTCATTCGTTTTGTTTCCAGTTGACTTTGTTACTACTTCTGCGTTCGTTGTATAAATAAATATTGACAGCTAACGAAAACAATGCCGAAAACTCAATTTTCACTTTGGTATTGAGATCAGCGGGATTTTCAAAGGTCTCCATAGGAAAACTGTGCAAAATATGAGATTTTAGCGCCTAAAGATTTTCACATTACTGTAAATAAAATATTTTCAACGTCATGATCTAGATTAAAAATAATAAAAAATGCGTCCCTAGAAAAAAGTGTAAAAATTGGGCGTATCTCAAATGATTCTTTGTTTTCTTCTTATAGAGAGAATGACTAAGAAGCAGCAACTCCTCATTTCAAAGATAATCCCAAATATGGTTTGGTGCCACATTTATTTCACAAAAATAAGAAATATATTTCAAAAAAGTTATTTCTGATAATAGTATATATACTATGATTTTCTATTTCAAGAAACGAAAATATATAACGACCTATGATTGATGATGAAATTAATTGGACTGAAATTACATAAGTTATAAATAGAAAGCAAATTGTTGGTTCTCTGATGAAAGGCACATAGTACCGAAAATATAAAATGCTTCGATCATTTGGGCATTACTAAAACTTAATTAAATCAAATCTGTTTAGCTTTTTAATTAAATAAAGTATACTATATATGTAGAACTAATTTTGTTCTCTTTTTGATAAGAGTTAAATGAGGTTAAGTTCTGTCTCATAATCCCATTATGTCTAGAATTTGAAAGCTTAGCTGTGATATTTAGTGCAAAGCTGTGGTTCTGTGCCTTACCCTCTGAGTGGAATTATGTAGCGTTCTTAATGATTTCATAACGTGGTAAGCCGACGAAATTTATAATCGTCTTATAGTTCGATAAGCTTACTCCCAACAAAATATTCTACAAAATACAACAATAATACAAAAGAACTTTATTTTATAGATTGTTATTGACATTTAGACAACACGGTTTAAAGGAACTACATATGTATATAGAGTTATAAAATCACATTCCACTTGACTCTAGAAAATATAGCTTTGCAATTCTCTTGGATGCTATGCATTACTTCATAAGCTAATTAATATGTTTCCAGTACAATCACAATACATCAAATCAATACATCCTTCAGAGCCTGAATGTTTGATAGAGCCTTCTTTGGCGAGCTCCATTCTGGTAACTCTACAAGTACATTAGCTGCTGTGTCTTGTCCTATATATGAATATGTTGTACACATATCGAAATATGGACAAAATGTGGAAGTTAATCAATACTCAATTTCAGTTCACTGAAGGCTTCCAATTTTAATAAATGTGTAATATGTATGTAAATAGTACATATGATCTGTATATGATATACCCCATATGATCTATATACGACAACACTTCACTGAATTCTTTTTTTTTTTCTTTCTTAATGATTTGATTGACTTTTAGAAACGATGCTCTCAATTTCTCGCTTTCAGTAAGTTACGAAGTCGTTGTATGAGTTGGCTGTAGCATGCATGGTAAAAGTAAACCTACTATTTGTATAGACCATCTTCAACTAACCCATCGTCAAATCATCTTTTGACTTATATTATAATAAAAAAAACTACAAGCAGATCTAGCTAGCACTTATCTCAAGTTCGCCTTCACACTTCAATAAAAACCTTTACAAATGAAACATTTGATGAGCTAAGTATAACGCATGAATGAGGCTAGAATAGAGCAAATCATGTTCAGAACCCGCACTCAAGCCAATTTTGACACGCCTCATAAAAACGGCAGTCGAATAACGCAATTGAGCAGTGATGCTCGAGAAATGTGCTAATTGAATTAGAGTATAACGGTGAAGATATGCAAGGATATGTCGTATTGAACATCGCACTTTTATCAATTAAAAGTGGACAGCTGCCTGCGGCTACGGATGAAATCAAGTCAGACTTGTGAAGTTAGATTTGAGCGCCTTGATACAATTATAATAATAATCTGATGGAGATGAGAATGAAGAATTGCGATTTCATTTTTATGATTTTCTATAGAGAAAAAGATCTTGAAGCGTAATCTCAACGAAAACTGAAAAGAAAACCGCACCTGGACATGGTCGAGCACCACAGTCTGTAAATAGCCAACAACCCTTCAGAAGAGCAAAGCGAAGTAATTCAAATTTGAAAGAAGACAAAACAAAATAAAAAAGAAGACCGACGCTGACCTCAGATGACCTCCGCTGATGTTGCATTTGCATAAGCAAATAATGAATTTTGACAACTGAAGGCATTTCGGGTATGATTTTCACTATTTTCTTTATTAAAAACAATTTTGTAAAAAGGATGCGAAAAACGGGATTTTCAAACTTTTTTTTTTGAAAAACATAACGCATTTTTTAAGTAATTTTTTTTTTCTTTTTGGAGTTGTAAAAAATTAGTTTTTATTTGTAAGGCACCCTCTTTGCGACTTATTGAACCATTTGATTTTGATGCGACCTACAAATTAGTTTTCTTTCTTTGTAATCGAACGGCTTCTTAATTAACGCCGCATTGCACTTTTCACTTCTTAAGAATGAGTATCGCAAAAATCAATCTGAGAAATTATAAACTCTTGATTGGCATTTCAATCAAATTGAGAATCTAAGCAGTACAAAATCAGCTTATTAATTGTGTTTGAAAACTTGTGCAGCGGCATTCTTGCGTCTTCAGTTAGAGGGTTGCCAAACAATTAAATCATAATTTTTGGGGTGCAATTTCAGGGGGTTGAAAAAAAAAAAAACGTTACAAATGTCACAGCATCAACGTTTTAAATAAAAGAAAAGATTTTTTCGTACTATTTCCTGACATTTGACCAAGCCTTGTTTGACTGAGGTTAGTGATAAGTTTTCGGAAGCTGCATTGGTCAAAGGTAAACCAATGGGTTGACTGAAGGGTTAATGGAATAGAGGTCAGAAGTTTAGATCATTGTACGAAATATGTATGGTTTCGATTTTAATTTACCTGGGATTTTTCTCAAAATCTGCGCAACATTCATTAATTTGGAGCATTGCAAGCAATTCAATGGTTGTGCCTTGCAACTTCTTCTTCTTCTGCACATCAACAATTCTGTACTTCACAGAGTCATATTAATCCCGACAATCAAGCAGCAGATCATTAGATTTAGTGATAAACACAACTCATAAGTAAAAGCACATGTCGACCATACCAGCACAGATACGCGACGTTTGCAAAAGCAACACAATTTCGTCTACCATTGCAAACACCAGAAGAGTGATCTACCAATGGCTACTGATAACCCCATTTTATATGCACTTTATTATTACTAATTTTTCTTAACTCTTTCTATTCAAATTGTCATGTGATATATCTTTTTTGACAGATACAATTAAAGAATTTATTGAAAAAAAAATTTAAAATTAAGAAACAAATTATTCACTAAAAGCCAATGCAAACCCATCAAAATATAGGCTTACCCAACATAAATCTTAACAACAACAAAAATCACCAACCTTCAACGATATAATTAGCCAAAACCAAAATCTTTTTTATAGCACAGCCCGAGCCTTGATTGAATTACCCCTTCGCGCAGATCGCTAACCGCGGAGCTCACAAATTGGGTTATAAAGTTACAATTGTGTGGCAAATGAATGCAATCAGTGCGGCATAAGAATAATAATGACAATGGCCCAAAATAGAAGAACAAGCAGAAGAAGAGTTTTACGCGGATTTTTGCGGTTGCAAACATTTCGAAAAGGTTTCAGTTACAGTTTCAAAGGATGCTGACACAAGTCAATGTAGGCTGCCGTGGGCTGTATTGCGGCTGACGATATTGGGTTACCCAAAGGGGTGCGCTGTCAGTCAGCGTGGATGCTTTCGTTCGACATTGCTAACTGTAACATTTTCATTTTTTCTGCGAGTGCGAGAGAGTTGTGACAATTAGCGATCTACGGCATGCTCGTTTTGAGGATCAAATTACCGTTCTATGATTGTAATCTTTAACCCAACGCAGCACATGGCTGTAGTGTATGACAATGAGAGACAGTTGAATCTAATAATGCCATCAGAGACAGAAAAATTATTATTTATTTTTTTGTTTTGTTATTTTTTGTATACTTATAGATGTTGTCTTTTTGTCTATGGGTAGACCGCGTGCCAAGAATCTTGATAAGATTTGCTGGTTTTGCTGAGGTTTCATGTCATTGCATAACAATTATTTGCATGCGCTGCTATTGTAGCATTATTATTGCAACGTCTACTGTAAATGGTAAATTATTTTAGAAGGCATACGATTAAGATGGATAAAGAGGTGTATGGCGAACCTGATATTAAACCCATTAAGAAGATTAAGTGGTTATTGCGAGCCTTAGTGCCCGATACATATGATGCTCTACACACAATTGTGTATGGCAGGATTCCCAAATCCTTGTTGTACGTTGTTATGTCTGTATGCAATGCTCTGCAATATTCGATATAAATCGCCTTGTGTAGGGTCAGCAAATGGAACCATTAAGCCGTTCTTTGTATATTCATCAGTTTGCTCATTCAGCTATTAGTGGGGTACTTAACCGGTCACCATTGCCAGAAGTATATTTTGCAAAAACTAGGACTGTAAAGGTCTTCTGAGTGAAATGACGAAACGAGACTTCACTTCTCTGTGAGCGTCTAGCTGTTGCCAGGCTTTCTTTAAATATCCTGAGAGGAGGGCCTAGTGTCGACTGTAATTCTTAAGAGTTCCCCGATAAAGAACCTATACACGTGGCCTTGACCATTGACATAAAGAACTTTATATCACCGGGTTCAATTTAGGATATATGACAGAAACTATTCCAATTGATTATAGTAATTAAAGATTTCTTTCATTTCAAGCACCGGGATTCTTTTTTATTATTTTAATATTTTTGTATTATTTTTTATTTTAAGAATTTATTGAAACTCAACTTTAGCTGAAGCCTCCATCCATTTTCTGCAACTGGTGCATAGATGAAGGAAGCTCCTTAACTCTCATATACTCATAGTATTGCAAAGACCTCCAACCCCGAAGTTCCTCACCTCGAAAATGTTAATATAAAGACAATTTCCAGGATAATAAAACTATTGACAAACCACTCACTAATTATCCTATTAGCAAAACAAAAGACCAACAAACAGCTGACAACTGCAAAAGATTTACCTCAAAAACAGAAAGTAGAGCACAAAAAACGTTTCGGACATGCCACGTGGGTGTTACCAACTCGAAATAAAGAATGAAAACCAAACTAACAAGCAAGAAAAACAAGAAGCCAAATGGCCTCAATGACTCGCCCGACACATGCCCGAAACACAAAGAAGGATATGCACCAGAAATGGGCAAACGAAACACAAAAACTAAATAGAAAATAGTTTAAACCCTTGGTTGGTCACTCACTCCCGCGCTTCACGTTTGAAGTCTTTGTCAGCCTTCGTGGCTTCTTCCACTTTGTGGAAGGTGTCGCTCTGCACACCATCAGCGTCTGCCTGAGAGTATTCCTCAGCCTCGCTGGCACCACCTACTAATGCGGTAATGTTTGGCTGCCACTGCTGTGCTATTCTTGCCATTGTTTTCACTTTTCTACAAGTTGGCTATTTCAATACATTGATTTACGTGCGCCCTGAACGTCAGCGTGAGGCCTTAAGGCGCTTCCCGCACCGGTGACGAAGCACACGAGCTGTGAACCTTTCAATGCCACAGCCTACGCAACTCCGCCTGCGTCTCGTGCCGTTGCTGCGATAATTGTCTATATTTATGGACATTTTAGCCTTTTATGTCGTCATATTGTTCGACACTAAAGGCATATTTCCTTGGCATTTGGCATGCGGACTTTGTTTTTGTAGACGTGTTCCTTCTCTGCGGAAGTGACATCTATTTTAGCCTCGGCGTCCTTGTGTCTTGGCGTCTCAATTGTCGAAGTCATCGTGGTCAGTCTTTATGGCCATTGGGTTCACTATAAATTTATTAGCAATTACTTTGCGTATTTCCTCTTTTTGCATTCGGTCATGTTTTTTTGCCATATGAACTTCCGTACTCAATTTCACGGTCATTTGTGGGCGTGCCGACCGGGTCTTTGTTGGTTTATGTTGGCAGGCGTTAATTTCGCTTAAGGTGTTGATTTCCTTATGGAGAAGTATTGAGAGAAACTCCGTGTTAGTTGGGTGATTGAAAATAAGATAAGATCATTGAAAGCAGTTTCAATATACTTGTGGCAAAACCATTGAACTTCACATTCTTTTGACTATCTTCATTTAGTTAGCCTAAGAGGATTCTGATATATTAATAGAATAAAACTAAGAATTGTAGTAAAACCTCCAAGAGACAGTTTATAATTGCAGACATTTTCATAACTCGGCCCTATTACTATCTTAGATCGACGCATTAACCACTGTCGGACCAAAGGTATAAGAATCTATATTAAAACTAGCGTACCCGGCCACCCGTTGCAGTGTGGCTCAATCTAGTACACAATGTACTTCAATATGTTTGTGTTTGCATTCATGCGGAAAAAATTTTGAAGCTGTTGGTCAGAGGAATTCTTCAATCCTATCAATAAATTTTTATGTGTAAAAAATTCTCTTTTCGTGAGCCATTCATTTCAATATTTCTTCTTGGTATATTTTCTATTTTAGTTATTCCTCAAACATTCTGCCACAATCAACAAAAGCGTTCGCCGCTGACTTTACCAAATCATTCAACACAAAAGCACATGGTAAACTGTTTGCTATGAAATCGAAAAATTAAATAAGTATTCTCGCACTAAATTATGTAACTTTTATTCTCTAAGTTTTATGCTTAGTGCTGCAGTCCTTTTTGCTAAATATGAATACTAAAAAACTGTACATTTTAAATTAAAAAAAGGAAAACAAAAATTAAAATTCTTGTTCTCGTATTCGAATAGAAATGTTCTGTAAAAATATCAACTGAATCGGTGAAGAACTTTCGGAGATCTGAGTGCACAAACATTTAGCATTTAAATTTTTATTAATATAGAAGATTCTATAATCTAAATATTTAGTCGAAAACATAGGGCAAAATCGTTTGAGCATTTTTAGCTATGGCCCAGGCCAGGATAATGTTTCTAGCATTATCACTTTATCTAGAAAATTCCTTTTCCCTCTCAATGTGCTTTTATATAAAGTGGAGTTTGAAATGAGGGAAAATTCCTTTTCCCTCTCAATGTGCTTTTATATAAAGTGGAGTTTGAAATGAGGTGAAGCCGTATTACTGACTACTAACTCATAGCTATTCGCAAACAAGCTTATTCTACGACTAGGACCGTACTGATTGCTATCTCAGTAAATTTTTGGAAAGTATTTTATGGGTCGTTATTATCTTGATGACAGCTTGAGAGTCATCAAATGAGCCTTAATGGTAGGCAGATTAGCTCTGGAGTCTTTTTGTGGGCAAAGATATACACTTGAGCCATAAGACTGAACAAAAACGTAGCAACACTTACTTCTTTCCCTATAGTAAAGCAAAGAGCGTCATACGAAGAGTTCAAAATTCGCGCACCTTTAAGCCAGTCATTTTATTCTTTGGCAGTTCTATAAAGGCTCTCATTTGAGGGTGCTGTCCATAGATCTAAATTTTGTATTGGAAAGAAAAAATAAAAGTAATTTATATGTATTACACGTAAATAGTGTAAATAGTGTGAGTCCTAAAACTGGTTTTGTTAGAAACAGAAAGACCTGTTATGTATTTAGATAGATATTCCAAATTATTATTAATTTGTATTTGAATTGCAGAAGCATTACGAACTGAGTTACAGACAATCTTATCAAGACATAAGGGTTAGGATTACCTTTAATAAAGTATTTGACACTTAAAAGCAATGTCATCAAAGCAGAGTTTCATCATCTTATCTTTAAACACATTGGAAAATAATAATTTTGAGGCAAAAATAATTATGTATAGTTCCCTCCCTTTGCAAGATGTGTGCACTGTCAATTTCTGACTTGCATAACAGACATTAAAATATATTAATCAGAGATACGAAAACTGACTTTGAGCTGTGGAAGATGGATTTATAGCCCCAACTAAAATTATGCTCCTTTTTTACAACTTAGCAAAGCATAAATGTCAATAAATCAATGTATCACTAAATGCAACTTCGACACGAATCCACTTAACTGTCAATGGACCATTGAAACCAATAGCCGGAAAATAGTTTTGTAAGCAACCGTAAAGAAAACACGCAGGAAAATCCAACACCGAAAACACAAAAAATCACAAATTAGCTGAGTGAGTGTGAGAACCAGCGACGCCCCGGCAACGACACAATTTGAATACGGTCGGCGTTGAGGCACATCTGGACAGCGACCTGCGAACGCCGAGGTGAACTTAATGAATCACTTCTACAGGATATGAACTGCACCAGAAGTCATGTGTGGTAGATTGCGGGGAGCGAGTGTTGCTGCGCGCCTCGCAGTCTTTTATGGTATTCATGTGGATGTGTCTGCGCTCATTGGCATTCCTCGACGCTGCAATTGATTTTTTATATGCAGCGGCGTCGTGTATTGCTTCAAGTCACTGGAATATTTCATAACTTCAGATGGTAGTTTTTTACACAATTAAATGTTCGTGAGAATTTAATGTCACAGAGAATAATTTTTTATTTAGTTGTGGTGCACATTTTAATTGAAACTTTGACAGGAGGATGTTGGCGTGGAATGTGAGGCGTATAGCGTTTGAGGCGGATGTTGTATGAAAAAGGAACATTTGGGTGTCATACAACTTTAAGTCTTGTGTATAGTTAGGAAACAAGAAGATAAACCAAGTGGTGATGGTGATGGTGATGTTGATGAGAAGGAAAGGCGAAGTCAAGGGAGGATCGAACTGAAAAAGTACGGCGACCTATTAACAAACGAACTCTTGTTGAACGTAAGAAGTTGCATAAAGGCAAAGAAGTCACTTTGTTTATATTTAAAAAAAATCCAGTCTTTTCACTCTTTCAAAGATCGATCAATAGCACAGAAGTGGGTTCATAGGAAGAGCGCTTTCAAATGGGATTTGGTTTTGCTTCAACGCTTTTGAAAACTGATGTACCGTCTTACCATGTATATTGTCTCTGTTACATATTGATTTCTCTATTTCTTAGCATATGTCATACTTACTTGAGCCCTAAAAGCCAGTTTAACAGACCAAATTCAAGATAATATTTTTATTGCAACTTTTCAAAGAGCTCCATTTCAATGCACTGAAAATTTTGGTTGCTGTTACTACTTCAGACTTGGTATTCTAGTATCCTCACTTGCTCTACTACAACTCTAGTACTGAAGATCTAATTAATAGGAAATTTTACTGCTGGTTTTTATTGAATCTTTTTTATGGTACTCCTTATCTATGCAGGCTTCACAGCATACCCTCAAACCCCTTGCCGACCATTATTCATGGTTATCCTTTACTCGTCTGTATCACTTATCTTACAAAAAACTTGTTGACTTATTTACGACCTGAAACATGAGGCTCGCTAGCATTATCTCTCTTTCTGCTCCGCTCGTGTTAATTTTTAAAGATTTCATGCTCCAAGTTAAATGTCGCCACAACCCGAAACGTTATCAGTAAAAATACTTAATAGAGCAATAGATGTTTTAGCTACTCTGTGTGACAGAGTAATTTATAATTTTCATCTCGAAGACGTAAAACTGAATCCAAACAAAAATCTGAATCGATTGTGAGATAATACAGCATGCGACTAAAGCAAGTGCTATATGAAATTGTGTTACAGATAAGCTATACAAGCCTTTTGAATGATTTCATGTAATTTCAATGTAATTTCGATTGCATAAATATTGCTTCGCCTATCGCAGCACTCAGGAAAAAATCATATTTCACACAAAACCCTTTTTCTAAAGGGTGCGATTGTGATCACCCTTCACCGTTTATGCAACAAGCCACAATTATTGTTCAATAATAATTCCAATATTTATACCTATTGTTATTAAATATTATCGCCTGCACTCACTTTCTGGAACAACCCTCGACTGGCTTCACTACCTGGCTTCTGCGCACTTGTGTTTCAGGCCTTCTCTTACTGTAAGAAAGGAAATACTTTGGTATCACATTACCAACCTCATTCCGTCTTTTAAAGGTAAGAAGTCAATCAAAGTTGCTTATCGCAATCAAAGTGAAGCACTGAAATCCAATACCGCAAATCAATCGATGAAAGTGAAACTGAGTATTTTCTCAAAGTGCGCGAGTAATGCTGCAGTTCCGGTTGAATGGTAAAACGAGTCTTTAATTCTGCTTCATTCTCGACTCATTCACTCTTTTGCATAATTAATTAAGCTTAATTTACATAAGTTTTCCACACGTCTGCAATAGCAAAAGGAAGTGCATCTAATTAAATGCATTTGTTGATTTTTTAGAGCGCGTTGAAATTGAAGCTCATTTTATATTACGTATGAAAGAAAAAACTCTTCAACCTTTTTAAGGTAATTCAGACTACCATTTGAATGCAAATGTTTGAAATGTTGAGTGTACACGTGGGCAATATAAATAAACTTTGATATGTGAGTTCATATTTTATGCTATTTAGCGACTTTTGTTATGAGTGAAGTTGTTTGTATCTAAATAATAAAATCAACAGTCTGATTGGAGTAGAAAGAGAACCAATATCGAAGTACCGGATATGAACTTAGTTGACTTAAAGTTCTTTAAATCACAATTAACACTTCATTGACTCGTTAAATTTTGATCTTTAAGGAAAATATGTTAGACTTTGAATGATAATTACGTGTATCTCGTGGAGGAAAACTGTTTCAATAGCGACGCGAGCCAAAAAACAGCTTAAATCGGGCATCATATGTTTGTATGTAGCAGCAGAGTAGTAGTAGGAGTAGAAGTAATTATAGAATAGAATAATATAATATTGAAGTACTAGCAGTAGTAGTAGTTGTCAAGTAGTAATAATAGTAGTAGTAGTAGAAGTAGTAGTACTAGTAGTAGTGGTAGTAGTGTTAGTAGTAGTACTACTAGTTATAATAGAAGTAATAGGAATAGTAGTAATAGAATAATTGTAGTAGTAGTAGTAGTAGTAGTAGTAATAGTGTAGGAGTAGCAGTAATAATAAAAGAAGTAGAACTAGCAGTAGTAGTAGTAGTAGTAGTTGTTGACAAGTAGTAATAATAGTAGTAGTAGTAGAAGTAGTAGTACTCGTTGTAGTGGTAGTAGTGCTAGTAGTAGTAGTGGTAGTAGTGGTAGTACTACTAGTTATAGTAGGAGTAGTAGTAATACTAGTAATAGAAGTAATTGTAGTAGTAGTAATAGTAGTAGTAATAGTGTAGGAGTAGCAGTAATAATAAAAGAAGCAGAACTTGCATTAGTAGTAGTTGTCAAGTAGTAATACAAGTAGTAGTAGTAGTAGTTGTCAAGTAGTACTAGTAGTGGTGGTAGTAGTGGTAGTAGTAGTACTAGTAGTGGTAGTAGTGGTACTGGTGGTAGTAGTAGTACTACTAGTTATAGTAGGAGTAGTAGGAATAGTAGTAATAGAAGTAATTGTAGTAGTAGTAGTAGTAGTAGTAATAGTAGTAGTAATAGTGTAGGAGTAGCAGTAATAATAAAAGAAATAGAACTAGCAGTAGTAGTAGTAGTAGAAGTAGTAGTAGTAGTAGTAGTAGTAGTAGTAGTAGTAGTAGTAGTAGTTATAGTCGCACTAATAACAGGACTCGTCGTAGCAGTAGTAAGAAGAAAGTGGTGTACTTTTGTGATATACAAATATAAAATAATAATTATATAAATATTATTTTATAATCAGCTAAAATACGGACAACCCCGGATAGTGGAATTACTAAGACTTTCGATTGAAAATTCCTTGAATACATCAAAAATTCTATAAGCTCTTAGGCTCAGGTCACATAAGATTCATTCCGTCTGCATTGCATTGCATTAGTAACCCTTGAAGATTTACAATTAACTTTGCATGTCAGCAGATGTAGTTTGATCTCGCGTAGGCCACTAGATAGTTATGCCTAATGTCCATTAATTACTTCAATCTCTTGTCATAGTAAATAAGCGTGCCTAAGTTGAACATACAAAACCTTTAATTTGGCTAATATTGTAGTAACTTTTCATAATCTATCATTGCAAGCTTACATGACATGTAGGATTTATTTAGTTAAAGGTTTTTTTGAGAGTGCCCTCCATTTTTGTGTGGGTTTGGGACTATATAAACATGTTGAGTGGTTCTCTTTACAGTGTTATTTAAACATCTAAATCTTAAAAGTATTCGTTAACCACCATATCGAACTTTGAAAGATATTAACTTAGTTTTATCTGACTCGTTTAATTCATACCACATTTATCAGTGGCACAAACGACGTGGTGGACTGTAGGGACTTAGGCTTGGTCAATCATTAGGTATTAACACTCGAAAACTAACACCCATTTACTATATTTATGTCCTAAATTCAGCACTTATTCCGATTCTCAATTTTACATTTAAGAACGTTCGCTCTCTAAGAAGACATGTACTATCAAAACTTGCTGCTTGAGCACCGCGAACCTGCCTACCTCAGACCTGGTTTCGAGCATGACCCAAATGTAATTCTGACACATTTCAAATATTTGTATTTAGATTCATAGAGTCATTGTTGCAGACTTTCAAGTAAAATATTTGTACAGTTATTTGTTTGATTTTACTACATTACGCATACTCTCACTTCCTCCCATCTTTTGCTTAATGTAATCCAAATCTTTTCAGAATGAGTTCATTCATAAAAATAAGTTAAGTGAGAACGTCGTTGAGAAAGTTGTGTGACCGGCTCTGATAAGTCCATTTGTTGTTGTTGCTTGAGCAAAGAAATGTTTCGGATGCCAGTTATATACTGTCACAATTTCCCGGAAAAAATCAAACAATTTTATCCATTCTATCACGACTTGGTGAACCATGATAAAAACAGCAAAGAAAAGTCTTGTTATTCAAAGATGTTTTCAACATACAATGGCAGAATGAAAGTTGAGAGTTCACTTCTTGAATTCTTCTGAATTACAACGTCAAGCACCCTCTAACCCTATTAATTACGAACTAGCATAGAGTAAGTAATTGATCGCTTGAATCAAATTGTAATCTTTTATATTAATCTGGGGAACAGGGAAACATCTGCACAATCTGTCCTTAGAGCTTCTCATATATGGTAAAGCGACTATTTTACGTGTGGTAATTGAATTACTATAGCAGAGCAGACAAAGCGACTATACCCTTTGTGACATATGGTTAAGGTTCTAAGAAGAAGAACATTTCAAATTCTTAGACTTCTAGAGCAAAGTCACTTTTATCCAAGTGAAATCATGGCTCTCATTAATATTATTATATTGTTCAGTATGATAAGGAGTAAATGTGATAAGGACTCGGCACCCAACTCAAACTAACTTCACCTGAAGGCTTAGTTAAAATATATAATAGTATGACAGGTTACGAAATAAACAATACGTAAACGGAGTTTTCACTCACTAGCCTCCAAGGTTAACAGTTACTCAAAATCCCATTTAGATTTATAAATATGGACACAGTAATTTATAAGTATAAAACACAGTCATATTGTGGTGCTTATTGTGCCATTATGAACACAAAGGCTATGACGTAAAGTAGTTACGTCACCGCTCAAAAGGGTTAAGTTTTATTGGTATTGAGTCTGTAGTGGATGAACAAGTTTGTAGTAAACGCGAAAATATTACATAACATTTGCAAACCTTTAGCAAAGGTTGCCAGTTCGAAAGCACTCAAAAAGGACTATACTATACTATACTATCCCTCTCAAATCCTCCTCCTATGAAGTAGTGCTTGGATATATCAAAAGGGATGTGTTAGGCTTCTACGATTTCAACGTCACCTCAAGAAATTGGAACTGTCAGAGTAAGACGACTGCCAATTCTGTGGGTAGTAATTTGAAAACATATCTATATAATATCCTTATAATATTCTTATCCTTAACCTTATATCCAAAAATAGTCTAACTTTTTAAAAATTAAAAAAATTCAGTGTATATATTGTGATCTAAATAATAACCGAACTTTAAATTTATGTTACAGCGCCATCTGTTAAAAGTTAGCAGTATAGATATATATTTTTTCCCAATTTTTTTATTTAAGATTCCAGCTTAAATTTACGTAGCCCCTTCAAATTTATTCCAACCTAAAGGTGATTTTCAGGATACGTAAATCACTGCAAAGCACAGTTCTATTTTCAAAAAGACACTACCAAGATGTGCAGCATAACGCGCCCTGTGGACTTAATGTGTTTCTGGCCAAGTTCAAAGGTCAAATTAGGAGAAATATAAAAACTAAAAAATTAAATAGAAATTTCAATTATAACAACTGAAAAACCAGTTTCAGTGAATTAACAGAATAATTTTTTCTACAAAAACTTGTAGTTTTTCTAACCAAAACGGATTTCGAAAATAACCCTGAGAAGTTTTCGGATATTTTGACCTTTGACACTGCACACAGGCAAAACGTAGCCACCCCAAAAGCGAGTCATTTGCATACTGACCAACGGCATTTCAAAGGAATCCTGTTTCGGTATGTCAAACGGGATTCAGTCTGATTTAGACCATATTTTTTAGCATTGGTCTCTCTCGAAACTGGACAGCGCCACGTTGTTGCTGTCATGCATTTCCTGCCTGCCAAATGCAGAGTTCGTCTTTCTTGTTTTACATTCGTAGCGATTTAACCTTCTTGACCTCATGCGAAACCTTCAAAGTACGAATTGGACATTTTGCAAGGCCGTGGTAGCAGAAGCCAAAATGTAGAATTCTTAATTGGTCGCCGGCTGCAACAGAACATCCAACTAAAACGCCTGAGAAAAAAACTTCACCGAATGCGGAAACTCATTTTGAATGCTTATTTCCATAAATGAAAAATGAAATTTCCATTAATGACCAATCAATAAGAAAGTTCAATTGCTCAATTAGCTTAGCAACTCGCAGCCGCAAATTATGAATGAAATTTTATTCGATTTGAATTAAGAAAGACACCACATGTGTCCCATTCGGGATCCAGCGCCCCCACAGCGAAGACTCCCTGCCGCTTACTGGGCAACTTAATCATGTTAATGGCATTAAGCCGCTCAAGATCGGCAACATCTAAAGCCTAAGTCGATAATCAGCGACCACCCAAGTCTATCGAGTAACTCATTCACTAATTAAAAAAGCATACCGCTCCGCACCTCCTCACAACTCAACTGAACTCAGCCCATCTGATCTTGTCTCGTCAACGGAAGCTGGGAAAACGCAGAATATTGACGCCGATTCGCGGCTTTATTCGTCTTCATTGCAATGAAAATGTCAGCGGGGAGATCGCAAAAGTTCGCGAACTTGGCATCGGCAGCAGTTGCCAAATCAAAATGTTATAATTTTATTGTTTAAACAAATTAAAAATAGCGGCAATTAGCGCTTGCACAATACCAACAAAGAGCATGTCGCAATCGCCGACTTGCCTAAGTGAATTGACATCTGACACGGGAATTGTGCACCTTCTGACATTTTAATGTGATTGCTGGCGAAATGATTTTCAAAGCATTTTCATTTATATTTTGTTGTTGTTGTGATCCTCTCAGTTTGGCGGTCAGACCGGTCAAAAAACATTTTAATAAAAAATTCATTCGTTTGTTGACCACACAATAAAACTCACAACGAAATTAAAGGGTTAATTTCCGTTGATCTGCGCACAGTCTCAGCATCACTTTGCGCAGGGTTTTTATTTTGGGTTTTTGGTCCACAGTTTCGGTTCGAAGTTCAAAGCCGAGTAACCTCACATGACGTACTTCATTCATAAAATTCATTTAAAATTCTAGTTAGTATTTTTTAGATTGGTTACCTACGTAGAGGAACAGTTTAAGAGCAGATAATTTGTGGAATAAGTGTATGGAGTGTGAATATATGAATACAATGAGGAGAGTCTGGTGCTTTCAATCATTAATTGGTTCATAGTGCATAATGAAATTGTGTCCGTGCAGTGATTTGGTAATGCAGAACGCTACCATTGTGTTTTCAAGCCCCTCTTATATGAGATGCCACAAAAAAGAGAATCTGAATTGCAAAGGATATTATTTCAGATATTATACAGTACTAGCGTAGACCACCAGACATTGTTCTACCCATTCCGGTATTATAGAAGAAAATAAAAATTCAATAAAAGTAAAAAAATTATTTGCTTTATTGAAGCTTTGTTTGCTGCACGGGTTGATTCTCCTCAGTGAAGCGACTTGTGATACGACCTTTTTCGTTCGTTATCAGGCGCAAGAAAAAATAATTTTTTTATTATTTTGACAGACTTTCGATTTAGAATTTGACATATTGACAACGGTAAACTGATGATTTTTTTTACCCAACTTTTGCGGTATACTCACACACCAGGATTACTCGACAGGCTATTCTAAAGTTTCCCTGAAAATTTTACTAAAATGGGTCCAGCGATTTTGGCGTCTATAGCGAACAGACAGACAGACATACATACATCTAAGCTCATTCATTTGATATACGATGTAAGATTCATTTCGACTTCCGGAAGATTTGAAAAAATTGACAAATTTGAAAAAATTCTACACCCCCTAGGATAGGAGTTCAAATATACCCGCATACATATTTGCAAAAATAAAAAACGTTTATAATCTGCTCATACAAATTAGCTACCACTATTAGATATTATTTAAACAATGTATTAATAGTCTCACTAAGTGAAGGCATATGCACACGACATTTGGAAAAAAAAAGATATACTCCACTGGTAAGAAAATGCTCATTATTCAATACAAAAATAATTTATTTCATTAAATTTTCTTATTCTATATTTTTCTTCTTCTTACTCTTGGTCCTCTTGCTAGCTGTGTCCTTTGCTCACTCTGCAGGACACACCTAACTAAAGACTAAACAGCGCTGCTGCATGCACCTGTTTTCTTAAGGTTCAACCGTCTGAATAGTCGATTGAATGCAAATACTCATAACATAAACATATCCTGCCGGATATCCAATGCCGGTAGAAGTAAATCTTCAGGAAGTGCTCCAAGATGTGCTCAATAAAAATTGAATATTTTTATTTACCACAAAACGCCGGCAGCGACATTTGCCGCTTGTCAAAATTTATTATGTTTTATAGACGAAAACTAATTTCAGAAAAATGAAAGAATAAGAAAATTTTCCCAAGGATTTAAGACAAGGGATAAGCGAGAAGAAGCCAAAAGCACGAAGCCCTGATCTTCGACTAAGACGCCTGCAACAAATAAAAGAGGAACAAATTCGAAGGTCTGCGTGCAGGCCGCTCAAGTAATTCGAACACCGCGAGAAACTCCGTTTGCGGGGCGCAAAGAAAATCCTCGGGGAGCTCAGCTACCGAACGAAGAAAAATATTTTCCAATTTGAATTCGGTTGAGATTTTCCCACAATTTGTGTGAGCTGCGAGCTGGCGATGGCGTTGATGTATGAAGTTATTATTTTTAGGCAATGCCAATGAAAGTGGGAAGTTCAAATTAGTTCCTTTATGCTTAATTAGTATTTCGTGTATGCACAGAGTATCTTGTTACTTCAACAATTTGTGTGGTAGTGAAGCGAGTGGGCTTGGAAATGATAAATTATCATTTCGAGATACAACGCAGATTGAAATCGATCAGTCGGAGATATTGATACTGTTTGGGATTTATTGATGATGTAGTTGAACTCTCTGACCTTCCCCTTTACTACAATAATGGCGATCCTATGCACCTTGCAATAAGAAGGCGAACAAATCAAAACAAAAAGGACACGCAATTGTTTTGTGGTTTTCCTGAGAACGCTATTTGTGCCCGTTCATTGAAATTGAGTACCATAAAAATCACGCCACTCTGACAAAGGAAACCGCACAAAAATAAAACGGAATGCGTCAAGTGCGCAAAGAAACCGAAAGAAGAAATTGAGGGTGCGCAAGGAACTCTACCTGCAGCGCATATCCTGTAACGAAACGTTGGGCTTCATACGCATGAGCAGACGTCCTTTTCGTGTGCCTGTCTCGCTGTCAGTGTCAATTTTCAGCTGCGTCATGCCGCAATGGGCAGTTTTAGCTCAAGTGCACTCTTGAAAGACCAGAGACGGACCCTCGTTGTGGCACGTTGCACTGACCGCGACCGCAGTGCTGCACGTTGAGCATTCGCCAAGCAACGTCACACTATGTGGTCTGTGTTTGACATCTGTTGTGATATTTTTCTAACCCTTTCCCCAAACGCTTCCACTCAAGCATTTTCAGCTCATTAACAGCTTGAAATTCTTTCGATTTGGGGCGCTTGTGCCAAAAATATTTATCCACCAAAAAAACGCCAGCGTTCCCCCTTTCGAGGCGCCACATAAAACCATCGCTTGGCAGACTTTTCAAATTGTTGCATTCGCCACATAAATCCAACTCCTTTTAGATCGTAATTAATTGCGACATATTTAAGGCCCCTTTTTTTTTTTAGTAATTTCTCCCCTTTTGCGAGAGTGTTTATTTTGTCAACATTGCATTAACCAGCGGAAACATAATCACACACAACGCATAGCGAAGCATTTAGTCGTCCGACGATCGACTCAGTTACTGCTTGAAGCCTTAAAGTAGCCCAAAGTGATTGCAGTCGTTTGTTAGTGTTGATGAAGGTGTGAGAAATTCGGCTTGACAACTGGTCTTTTGGGAATTACGCATTCGCTCATTGATTCTTCTTCCTTCACCCATTTGGTTCCCACAAACTTCAAACTACACTCGAAGCGAGTCAATTTAACAGTCCCACTGCAGCCATAATTAAATTATAATTTCATAACATTTTTAAAATAAAAATTTCATGCAATTGCTTCACCGCTCTGCTTCCCTCTCATCCTTTACTCTCTCCCACCCCGGAAACATGCACCCCAATACAAATTTCTAGTCCTTGTTAGCTTTGCGAGTGGCAGCTCTCGCTCAGTGCGTTTGCGCAGGTGCTTTCCTGCCTACGTTGACTTTCATTGCGTGTTCCTGTTCTATTTCAAATCGCGCCCCAGTAATTTTCCATGTCCTGATTTTGATGTCCGTGTTTAGTTGGCGTGTTTGTGTTGTTTTCTGTTTTGTTTTTTAGTTCCGCGTTCAATGTTTTTTATAGTTTCCGGATCAAAAGATCATTTCCTGCAAGGATCTCACAGGATGCTTAAGTGGGGGAGAGTTCGACGAGTTCATGGGAATATTTTCAATTTCTAATTGTGTGGCACAAAAAACATTACTCTGATAATTACTACGCTAATCGTGTAAAAGAGCTTTTGGAGTGCTCAAATGATTCGAGAAATTTTAAATAATCTACCTAATATGGACAGCAGACTATAATTCTTTTTTTCGAAATGTGAAAATTATTGCTATTTCCCAGGCTGAAATTACACATATTTACAGAATATTACACAGTTGTGTCGACATTTTATCAGGGTTAGTTCCTGATAAGGATAATAGAGGTCCGTACGCAATTGCGATGATCATACGAACTTTAAAATAAAAATCCAATGCATTAAAATCGTACATTTTTAGTTAAGTCTACTTCGCCATCACTCCCTGTTTGAGGGCATAGTGCCATTGATTTCATTTAATGGTTTTAAGATGGGCAGACACTTGACCTATTAGATACACGTCGCCAATACCTAAACTCCCCTTTACAGGTCACCTATACTATAGTCTACTTTCTTATACAATTGATGTACCAATTGGGTGTTTTTTATTTATTTTTATTTTTATTTGTTTGAGTCTTCTTTATTTACAAGCTGTGGAAACGTAAATACTATTCAATGTATTGAGAAACAAATTGACATAAATTAAAGAGATTTTGGATTCTCATCTCCTTACTCAATCGATCAGATCCTAATACAGAAAGCTCCATTCGGAATAATAACAAAAATATAATAGACAAGTATGTGGAAATCTGCATATATAAAATTGGAAGTATGTTTGTCTGTTTGTTTGTCTGTAGGTTTTTCCGTTATGGACGCCGAAACCGCTCGATCGACTTTGATGAAATTTTCAGGGAATCTCCAGCATAGCCTTTAGATGGTAACTGTATAGTTTGGTGCGAAAAATCGCAGAATTCGCTATTTTCTATTATGACTAACTCAATTTTCAGATGCTTCTCAAACTGTACAGATACAAATAAAACACAAAAACATGGCAGCATCAGAGAATTGAGTTTGCCGGCAGTGCTGTTCCAACTGTACAAAGTGAAATGTTCAAATATTCGAATGCAATAAAATCAAATAAGTGATGAATATGACTAGACCCTAACGACCTTCTATGCAGAAGGTTGCCATCTAGTTGAATCTACGCTGCTATGTAATCGCTCCCACGTCACTATTGGAAATAATCAGACGACTGCTATTTTGCGATAATTAAAGACGAAAAAAAATAGACCGATCTCATACTTTATTCTATGTTCAAGAATACCACGAACCGCTTCGACACTGACCCAGGACTAAGTTGCAACAGTTTTCTTGAGAGCCGCATATGTACTGATTCGGCACGTAATTATGCCGGATAATCGTCGGCAGACTGTTGGACAGTGATCTATGAGTAGCTCCAGAAATTGTTTGCATTTTCAACTTTTGTGAACATCGTCTTGGCGACTTTGCAGAATATCATAGATGAATTATATATACAAGTATATCAAAGCTTCACTACAGCTTCAGTTTGTTTAACTAGCAAGGAGCCAATCCTTTTAAATATTTAGTTTTTTTATTTCTTATATCTGAGCTGTAAATGAATTATTAAATAAAGTTGGCATGAACATTTTATTCGAACTCATAGAACCTAAACTTAGCAACACAAGACGAATAATGCATGAACAATGAAATCGAATTTCGAATGAAACACAAAACAAAACAAGTCTTCCAATTGAGATTTCGTAATTACAGTCGCGTCGAAATAAAAATATTGTCAAGGTTAGAGTTCTGCATAACAAAATAATTAGCGAAATTTAATTGGCATACTCAGCTATCTGTCAAGCTATCTATAAGCTCGGATGGGATGGGCTGGGCTGGGCTGATGGTTGGCTGCTGTTTCTCGAGTGTTTAATCGTTAAATGAAATGAATTGCTTTATGAATTTTATGAATAGGTCACGTAGACAAAATGTTGGACCAAAACTGATCGGGAAAAGAGACTACCCAATGAGACGCGTGCTTTGGCAGCCAAGAGGGAGCGAAAGAGTTAATTAACCCGACTGCATCCGGTCGCATTCGAAGAAAAGCCGGCGCGAGCTTCAGTGGCGAGCATAGTTCCGAAAGGTGTTCCTTTGTTATTGTTTAGTTACTGTTGTTGTTGTTGTTGTTGTTGTTGGTTTTGATGTTCTTCCAAGTCATAAAAATATGGCGCGTTCATTATACATTTTTGTGGTTTTTATGGTTTTTCTTGCGCATTTTCCTAGACCACTGATCTCTGCTCGGGGCGGCAGTTTAATTTTAACGACTTTTTAAGAGCGGCTCTTTTTGACTTGGGCTACGGCTAACTCAATCGTAATAACTGTTTTCTGAATGCTCACCACGACCCACTCTAAAGCAAGTGGTCGCAAGTGGTGGTGAGGTGGTGCGTTACGTGGTGACTTTAGATACATCAAAGCGTTGTTTTTGCTAATTTTCTCACGTTGCATTCTGAATCTACTACACCCAACACATGAGCAACAGCAGCGGCAACATTGGCAAATAAATGTGACCTCACCGTTTGCACTGTCAGTGATGTCGCTGCCACTGCAGTTTGCTGCCTTGATTTATCTGGCGGATGCATTTGCTTGTTTGCGCATTATATCTATGAGTGCGTGCGTGCGTCTATGTGTGTGTGTGTGTGTATGTGTAAATATATATGTGTCGTTATCTCGATGCTCAACTGCTGCTTGTTACTGCTTTTGCTTGCTTTATGATTACTTTTCTCTAAGTGTCACTTCGTTGTACCTGATATTATTTTTATTCTCGACCGACATTCATTTCAACTAAGCCGCCGTCAGCTAAAATGCAACGGTGAAGTTGTTGGGCTTGTTCATTTTATTTACCCAGTTCTTGCTTCCGGAACTAGAAGTTGTTTTATTTTATTTTTTAAGTTTTTAATTATCTGAAAAAGATTCTTAAATTAAGATTAATTGTTAGCGCTCACTTCATTAGAACAATGTTCTCCAATATAACTGTTTCAACTTCATTATCGCCAACCAAAAATAATTAAATAACAACGCTTCATGTTTTGGTTTGTAATTTCACCTTTTGACATCGAGTCTGACAAAGATATCGTGGCTGCAACCCTCAGCATCTCAAAGTGACAATTAAATTAATAAGCTCAATCAAAATCAGTAGCTGTCTACCTTCCTCTATCTCTCTCTCTCTCTCACTTTCGCTTTCTAATCTACAACATTCTCACAGTTGCACTCAGCAGTTATCCCAGCAGCGTCCTGTTTCCAGCATCCTTTTCGGCATCTCACTCGGTATGCAACTTCCTTTGCCGCGAGTATTCAGTATTCACACTTGAACTTCTCGCACGCTTGATTGTGCCCCATGTTATGTAAACGTAATGTACATTTACCTCATCAACTTGACTGATGACGCAAATGAATCTTTGTCGTCCTTTTACACGCCGATCTGCATAAAATCATAATTTTTCACAGTTTTTCTTTGCTGGCATTTTTACGCTTTTAGGTGTAACCCCGTCGAAATGTCCTTTTTCAAAAAGACGCTGTTGCACTGTATTGCTTGCTTATATGACTTCAAACGATATTCAATATATAAACTGTTATATTAAACTCTTCAGTTTAGAAAATTATGTATTGCTAAGCATTTATGGAAAAGTTTTTTTTTTATGGAACTTAAAACAGCTTAAGGAACTCTATCCCTTGCCAACGCTTCGCAGGGCTCCTTTAGCGATTGCCTCTTAGAGATGATAGGAGAGAAATGAACGCTTAAATAGGTTTGTGCTAAACGAGCTTCTAAGTAAGGAAGTCATTATTGAGTAGAAGACCATAAGATGATTTTGATGAGGATTCTATGTAAATGTCTTCTTCCTCAATAGAACATAACTAGTTCTAAGCATTAGAAATAATATTATAACACCTGTATATTATATATTTTATATTATATTATATTATATATATTATTATATATTATTATATATTATTATATATATTATATATATTATAACACAATAATGTAGGTAATATTTTTGTATTGCACCTGAAGTTGTTTGGGTACACTTCTACTAGGCCACCTAATCGACACAGAAATTCAGGAGGGAAATGATTAACTGCTTGTGGAAAGCGAACAAAACTACTTAGTATGCCTTCGTGCATGAGCCGATGAGGAGGTTTAACTGTATGCGAGCGTTACGTTTGTAAAATTTTACTCTACTAAAACCAAAGATGTTTCTCATCAAAAATTATTTATTCATTGATTTACTATATTGTAATTTAGTTGCATCTCTCACCATTTAATAGCACCAAGATCAGTATTACTCCACAGTGCAGACTCTTATTCTTGCCTCACATTTAAGCTTATGTTAAAGTCTGCTTCTTTGTAGATTTTCTTTCGCCATTAATTTTATGAAGCTAGTACAAACACACCCCGATATGTGTTCGTGAGGTTGCATGCCTAGCACATGGTCATAAAATCATATATTTTATTTACTCGCTATTAAACTTGAAAAGACTTTCCGGTTGTGACAATTACTCTTCAAGCTTTCACTTGTCATTTGATTCCAGGCGTCTAGCCTTTAACTAGTCTCAGAAAGGCTCAGGAAGAACCCATACTTAAAGTTATTGCAAATTTTAGATAGGAACAAGTTATGAAGACTCTTAAAATTGTGTCACATACCTTTCACCTTCTTGACCTGGGCTGAATTAATAAACTAAACTCACTAGATACGTTTTGACTCATAACTTTGGGTATATCGGGCAATCTGGCAGAATTGCCGGTGATAAAAATATGGGTGATATTCTCAAGTTATATGTTGTTTAGTATACACTGTCCTATTATACAAAAGAATCACTTGGCAGAACTTGGTCATATCTTGCAGGCAATAATTTGAGATCACCCTCGAGTTTTTGGTAAATCATGTAGCTTTGGGGTAATGCGTAAACCAAATATTCAATACCGCTACTGTGAACTCCAGCAGTTTATATACTGCAGTTTTGATGAGTGAAGTTTACATAGGATCCTTCTGATCGTCTCCAGAATTTAAACACAGAATCTACATAAACTTGTGTCTGAGAAGCATAGAGTTTTTGTACAAATTTTTGGCTGGAATGTCCCGAAATTTACTTGGTCCACATAAACAAATTCTTAACTTTGTTGTGTAATTGAATATAGTATGAAATAATTTTTACCTACTTAATAACGTTTTTTTTTCGATAAGCCCAAGTAATATTTTGTAATATTTCGGCTGTTAGATTCTGTTATAAAACTTTATTGGAACGAAATGTATTGTATTGAAATGTGCTCCATTTGATAATAAATTCGAAAGCCGCATGCAAATAAAAGTGCCTTAAAACACTCGATAAGTAAAGGGATAAAATATATTTGTGGCTCATTCCTTTAAAATTTTTTTCATACCCATGGAACAGCAGAAATTGCCTGTGTCAAAGACAAGAAAAGAAACGCAAACTCGACGTTTCCCCTTACAATGAATGCAAAGTTTTACTAAGGAAAAAGTATCAATGGCAAACAAAATAGCAGCAAAAATGGCCGCCGTTAAAGTATCCGCTTATATGCAACTCTTTTTGTCTGCCAAGCTTTTGTTCGGGCTGCTTACATTATCCTTACACATTGACCCTTCGCAAAGCGCAAGAGAGAGAAATAAGTAGAAAATAGCAACTGTACAATGGCTGAGTATGGCCATTTTAAAAAGTAACTATATACTAGAACTGACCAGTCAGCGGTATACAGCCCAGTGTGCGCACTGAGCCTACTGACCAGTACATGACAATACACACACAGCGCGCATTGCTAATTTGAATATAAAAATCATTAAAATTCAGAAAAATAAAAAAAAATCGCAGTTCGAAAATATTATGTTTCCTGCTGTGCGCGCACCTTGAGTGACTGTGAGAAGAAACAACGGAAAGTACGGTGATGACCTCTGAACTCGCGCGCTGTCCCGTTAACGAAGTTGGTGCCGTCCCAAAGGACTATGACGTGTTTGTGCGTTGTATGTGGATGAAATGCAAAATTACGTGCGTGACTGACCAATGACCATTGTCCAGTTATACGAAAGGATGTGTAAACTGACCGCTGCAATCCCTTGACAACAACATCTCTTTGTGCTTACCTAAAACTCGATGTCCTTCAAAAGTGCTTAGTCTTGGGATTTTTGTACGCGGCTAGAAAGTGCCTTTGAAATCCTTTTGTGGCTGTCGTCTTAATGATTAATAAAGTCTAATTTATGAAAATAATCTGTTTGCGTTATTGGTGCGTCTTACGGTAAGACTTCATATAAAAGGAGTTAGACACGCAGCGGAAATTTGATGCTACGTCGTCTGTTGAAAGGTAAGCTTAGATTTTGGGGAAAAAAGCAACTGACAAACGTGAATAATACAAACTTCAATCATACCCCTCTTGTTGAGGTAATTATAAATGATTAGCTTTGATTTGGAAAACAAGAATTTTTTGTTTTCCTTTTATTTAAATTATTCCTTTTCTTTTTTAATTACGTCGTGAAATTTTCTGCTCATTTAATCGAAAATCGTGGCACGTGTAAACAACAACAAAACTCAAAAGTCTCAAGATGAGCACAGAGAGTTGCGAGTGCAAAAGTCACTCAGTTAATAGGCAGCATCCAAAATCAAGATCAAACCGAAAGGTGCTTGGAAAAATGAAAGACGAGAAAGAAGAATGAATAAGATCAACGAAGGACAAACAAAACATGATCAACCCTTTTAGGGCAAACATTTTGATCATGGCAAACAAACGGGAACAAAAGCAAACGACCTCAATAATTTCATAAAAGAATGCTGCCCTAATTTGTCACTTGTGGAATGAGAGCAAACCCGAAAACAACGCAAAATGGGTTAAACTCACACGGAACATCACCACGATCACGCAGTGATGGGTCCATCAGCGGAAGCTGTTGATAATGCTCGCTGACAAATATTTGCGGTGTACATGGAAGGCGCGACGAAGAAGACACGTGCAAGGATCACAAGTTCGCAACACCGCACTGCAATGCAGTTGCCGTACTCGCGACGGCAATCACGACGAAACCGACAACGACGTTGCTGATGTCCTGACTCTGTGTGCATTGTGTTTGGCCCATTTGCTACGCATGATCGGCTTAAGTGGCGCATTGAAAGGATTATGAGCTGATCTGATCTTCTGTGCTGCTAAACGTGTTGCGCACCCCTCGTTGTCATGCAGACAGTTGAAGGATTCTACTCTTTTTTATTGCTGACGACTGTTTGTTTTTTATTGTGCTTTATTTGGCATCCTGCTGCGTGTGCGCCTTGCACGCATTTTGTGGTGCGCAGTTCGTGTTTCTTTTGTTGTTGCCGTTTATTGTTGTCGTTGGTTTTCCTTTCGCTCTTTTTACATGGCACGCAATGTGTAGGATTCAGGATGCTGACATTGTCTGCTACACTTCGTTGCTCATTGAGATTTACGCCGCTACAAACGATTAGCATAGAAATCCGATTTTAAGGATCTGCAATTCTAACTTTTTGTGTGCATGGCGCGTCCTTTGTTAGATTTTTTTTTTTTAATATCCATTTTTTGTTGTTTTTGTATTTTAACACTTAACCATTTGTATTTTCGAGGGTGTGCTGTGTTAACAAGTGTCTGTCCAAGCCAACGCCTTCTGTCACCCATTAACACTGTACTCTTTGAATTTCCCACAGACACTCACACTAAATGCGCTTAAATTGTTGCTTTTTTTATTGTTGTTGTTGTTGTTGTTCGTTGTGGTGGTTATAACACGCTCATCATCATCAACGTCGTCAAAGTCATCAGCCACCCCCTGTGCCAACAAAGGGCTGTCAACATGCACAGTGCTCGGCTTAAGTGCCATCGAAAACGCGTTCGAGCGCGCGATTTTTCGGGCATTATTTTCGCTAAATCGCTCAAAACATTCACTTCAAGCGCTTATTATTATATATCTTATTATATGGGCACATTGAACTTGTTCACTTCTGCTGAGTGAGTGCTTACAGCGAATTTTCTATTTGTTGTCATTTCCATGGGAATCGGTTTAGTTGAGCTCATTTGTTAGTATTGTCTTGGAGGCACTTTAGAATATAATCCTTTTCCATTCTTTCTTTTCTCAAAACATAAGTTGTAAGGGTAATCAATAGTGTGTGGAAAAATACATTGTGAGTAGAGCTGGATTTGTTATGAAGGTGAATTTGCACAATTGAAAATTTTGCTTGACAAAAAAAAGGTGGTTTAGGTGTCTTCCTTTGCAAGCTGGCACACTCTGAACAATCATTTAACTCATTCAGACGCTACAGAATCACAGATTAGTCATTTGGATTACCGAATAACTGATAACCCTCTAGGAGGGGTCAATAAAGTTTCTCCGACTCAGTCTCTGGTATATGTAAATCACTCACACATTTTCAGGGTCGAGCTCTAGCCTTTATAGTACTATCTCTGGATGAACTAAAACTTATGCTTTTCAGACTTGTGTTTTTGTGTAAGACGTCATTTAGCGACTTTTATTGAAAACATTGGTACATTTTTACTTTTGAACACATGATGGAATCTATTGCTTAGATGATAAGAGTCCAAATGCTTTTGATGGTTAAAGTATTTACCTGATAGGTCTATGATAGTATATATAAAAGAAAAAATATAGGCTTACATCTATAACCTTACAGTCTAAATTACGAATAAATACATAGAGAGAGATTAAAAGAAAAATTAATAAATAAACGAGTCACCCAAAGATATCAAAAATAGATTAGGTAGGGTTAAGCAATCAACTCACTAAGAGTTCCTAAAAAGTTATGCGAATTCGTCTCTATTTCTTTACATGCTTCTCCAACATCTTATTGAAACTCCCAACCTTAAAGGGTAGGATCTTAAGATGTAGTGTGCTGTTAGATAGTGCTTTTCTGAAACAAAATCATCCCAGCACTGGATTAGTTTCTATTCCTACACATTAGTGTGCATGATAAGTAAGGTGATATTAAAAGTAATAGTTGTTTTGAAATGTTTTCATGGAGTACAAAAAAATTTCATATCATAGTGCAGCGGTACTTTAGGTGGTATACGTCAAGTCAAACTGGCTGAAGTCACCTCGAAATTAATTACCTATTCGTTACTATTAGCAAGCACATCTAGTAATGAGCTAATGAATTGACCATGGACCAACAATATATAAATTATTATGGATCCTTATATTTAACTTTACAAGTTCGATAGAGAAGCAATTCTAAATATAGACCTTTCTTTTTCAAATAAGTAAACGTAGGCGATTCTCGTTAGGTGAAACGATTGTATACAGATAGAACTATATTCTATGAAGTTGTCTTCTACCGTCAGATGCTTGATTGCTATTTCTGGTAACAAACTTCCTGATTTTTCACCAATTTAAATAAAGCACAAAAGACATAATTTAGATACTTAATAGATGTTGGCATTATTGTTGTTTCACTCATTACCCTTATATGGTACACTAATGCTTTATGCATTGTGTCCGCGTACTTTATCATAAATATCACATCAAAAAGTCTTTTGGTACATGGCTTTTTTTAATTAAAAAAAAAAAATTTTTTTTTTTTGTTTATTTGAAGAACTTTTTCATTCTCCATATCTGAGCTGTTTACTATAATAACATTGATAATGCAGTACAGCACAGCACAAATGAATCGAGTATGGGTTCTATGTTTTACACGAGTATACACTGGAATTCGCCATTACGGACAGCCCCATAACCGGACAGCTCCTATAGTCGGACGCTCCAATAACAGGATGCGGACACCACATTTCATAAAATTTTCAACAAAATATTTCCCATAAACAGACCGAGTTATTAAAAAGCGTAAGCAAGAAAAATTATAGCAAATTTTCATTCGTACCTGTGATGATGACACAAAATTGGTGATTCGTCCTACGTAGAGGAAGGAACACATTTATGCCAGGTGGTTCTACTACGCAGGTGTTTTATTAATTTTTTTTATATTTTTATATCTTTCATTTTTATTCATATGGTACAACAGTATCGCAACCGTAATATTATTAAATTGTAGTATGTTATTCTAGACTTAGTAACAACATACGTTATGGTATTGGTGGCAATATTTAAGCGTGTGTCATGCGAAGCGTGTCTGTAATATTTTAACTGTTTTTAGGCTCGCAATACGGAATTAGTTTTTTATAAAGTATATGATTCACTTCTACAAATGAAAACCTGTCAAATAGTATAGTTTTTGTCAAAATCGGTTACATAGTTTAGGCGTAAAGTGTCGGTAAAAAGAATGTCTGCTTAGAAGATCATTAGGCATTAAGCAAGTTGCGCCTATCAAGCATTTTTCCAGAGATGACTTTGCAGCATTACACCACATGAACTTAGAGACTCATTTTGAAACACAACATTGGAAGTTATAGCAACCAATGTATAAGTAATCTACTATAACCAAATTTTATCAACCCAAGTAAATTGTCCATTGGTTCACTCTAACAATGAATTCTAAATAAAAATTCTAAACAAAAACACTGCGACGGTGGGTGTCTGGCTATAGGGAATTTCAATGTATTCAGTTGAATCGCGGTCAGTTATCAAAAAGGTTGCGAAATATGGTTATGTTGCTTAGACTAGAGTTAAATATAACAACATAAATTTTCTCTCTCACAAACTGACTTTGTTAAGCTCAATATGAAGTACCGAATTAATGGGTTTGGCCTGTGCAATGTTATATGCTTGAAAATTTTATTTCCGTGTTCCTAAACTCCCAGTGATTTGACTACTCAAAAGCTGCGCAAAAATTTTATTAAACATATTCAAATGGACTTATGAATAGATCTAACAATATTCACAATGCGTTGATGTCAGGCGCAATGAAGAGTCTCAAGTGCTTAAGTATATCCTTTTTTCATTGGGGATGCGCTTTACTCTGCACACGCCAAGCGAAATGAGTTAAATACTTGAAAGACGAGCTCCTTTTTAGCGCGTTAAGTGACTTTTTGTTTGCAGCTGTGTACTCAAAGTAGACAGGGTTCTTCGACATTTCTATGACTCTCAGCATTCAAATGACTGCAAGAATATGTAGAGTCACACAATAACCGAGCCCCTCAACAAAAGTACACCTACGAAAATAATAAAGCAGGCTATATTAATGTTATAAGTCTGTATTTAATTTTAATCGTACTTCCTTTGCTGTATACATAATTTCATTTGGCATTCCATCTTTGATTCATCCATTACACACAACAGCACAATAAAATTGAGATAGAAGAAAATATATAATACAAAACTAGAAAATGGGAGATTCGTCGTCAAAGAATATGGAACTGATATACATTGTGCCTGAAAAATTTATAAAATTTAAGGAAAATAGCGACACCTATATAAACATAATCAACTTGAGTATGACCCCGGTAACCTTCAAGGTAAGTGAGTTTTGAAAGAAATCGTATTTGTTCGTTGAACGAACTTTCTGAAAAACATAGATTTTCTCCACGGCAAATGAGAAATATGCCGTAAGCTCACCGATCAACGCCATCGATGTTGATAAGGCTGCCCGTGTATGCATTAGGTTGCTTGCAGATTCTAAAATCTCCCCAGAAGACACGTTCCGCATTTTAGCGATGCCATTGATGTGTTCCAATGATCCTAAAAGCCTTAAGCAGTTTTGGCGCGGGAAGGATTTAAATACGCCGGGCGTCCAATGTGTCATTCTTCCCGTCAATTGCTCTGCAGATGCTGTTGGTAGCAACCAAGCGATGTGTGTGGACACTTAATACATTTCAGTTCATAATTCAACTTAATCGAAATGTTTAAACAGAACAGCGAAAGAGGATATAACAAAAATACACACACATAATAAGCGCATTCTCAATATCAATACTAATTCAGTTGTATTTCTATTTCTGTTAATACAATGTCTCTAATATTAGTCGTTCACATACATCTATATATATATATAATTGTAAGTGTGTTTGTTTGTTATGGACACCGAAACCGCTGCACCGATTTTGATAATATTTTCAGGAAACCTCTAGAATAGCCTTTAGATGGTTAATGTGAAGTTTGATGCGAAGAATTCGTCCGATTCGCTAAATATTAAGAGCAACTCAATTTCTAGATGCATTTTAAACTGTACAGATACAAATAAAAGATATAAAGCATTTGAGGATTGAGTTTGCCGGCAGTGCTGCTTAAACTGTACAAAGTCGAAATGTTCAAACACTCGAATGAAAGAAAAAAAACAAAAAAGTGAAGAATAAAAAATGACACCAAAAAAGTCTAACACTGGAAGATCAACGAGCAAATCGTAGCAGTAGAAAGAGCGCAGAGGTGCTGAAAGAGTGAGACGCACGCGAAAGCAACAGCGCGCCGGGTCATTGCCAGTATAATATATTAAACAATCAAATAAGCGATGTATGTATTTCCTAAGTTCAAAACCAAATAGTGATTATTAATATGCTTCGTGCTCGAAATGAATGAACCGGGAATTTTTTAAAAGCTGAGATCTTTTGTCTACACTTCCAGAAATAAAGAACAGAAGCGCAAAAAGTAACATGAATTTGATGTGTCGTCTTGCTTATGTGAGGCTGAACATTCCAGTAATTCTTACACATACAGTAGGAGATTGAAGTTTAGAGTAATATAGTAATACCAGTACATTGGATTATATGTTTATGAGCTAGTAAAAATTTCTAACAATCAATCAGCTAAAGTCACACTGATCTTAAATATTCCAAGTTCTCTATACATCAACAAGTTTTGAGAGTTTGAGTTTTAAGAAACAAAGCCTTCTAGCGTAGCTATTCCTTATAGTGATTGGATTCTTCCGTTTCCGCCAAATGGATATAGTATAAATAAATTTTGGCACTACAAAGAAACAAATAAACATACAATCGGACATAGCCCACAACTGATATCGTAGTGATGATTAAAATTATATTAACTTTTAAATGGAGCCCTCGATAAGTGTTGCATTCTACTAGTTTTATGACGTCAAAAATGGCAGGCATGATTGCTTTATAATCTCAGTGAACTCAGTTTAATTGTCAAAATGGCAAACGGATGCGCATGGATATGCGTTTTAAGAACGGACATCATTCAATCAAGGAGAGGGCTGCCAAACTAGGCAGGCACACACGTACAATAAAATATTAAGAATTATTGATAGCCGACCAAGTTGCAAAACAAAAGGTTTCGATTGTCGCATCCTTTGTTTGGTATCGCTCGACAAGATCAGAAATATGTATGTACATCTATTCAAGCTGTGCTCGTTAAACGGTATTTTTTTGGCTATTTTGAATGTCCAGACGCCGTGGTTCCCAATGCCGCCGACACCGCAGCCGTCGCATACAAGAGAACAGCATAGGAACAACAAACGTACCTTTGTATCTCGCAGTTGCATCTTGTTATCTAACTAATGTGCTGCTTAGAGTGGCGCTACTTCGGTTTCCGTTCACATTGTCTGCGTGGCTACTTCGACCGTTTGTCCGTTTGTCCGTTTGTCTGTGTACTGTGTACGCCTGTCTATGTGCGTGCATTCGTGCGTGGGTCTTACCCACATCGACGTCAACCTTTTTTCCGTTTGCGTTTTGCAGCTTCTTGCCGCAATTTTGCGTCATTTGTGGTTTGATGTGACAAACTAAAAGATACATTAACATTTGCCAGTACTGCGCTGCATTACGTTGTCACTCTTGGACTCTTTTTGAGACAGTAACTTCTTTTGTTTTGCCTTGGGTTTTTGTGTTTCGCTTTCTTGGTTTTTGCACAGCTTGCATGTCATTGCTCCTGTGAGTGGGTCCTAATGTGGTTCTAATAGTAGAGCCCAGCATAAGGCATTGTTATAAGTATAATATACTGACACACACACACACACACACACACACACACACACACACACACACACATACACACACGTACACCTATATATCTCAGTTCTCGTCTCTTATTATCGAAGTGTCTTATAAAAGAGCTGCTTTGTTCACTGAGCGTGGGATATTTTCCTAGCTGACTTCGATTCTACTTGACTCTCAGAGTTCGCACAGAAGGAACATATGACTGGTTTATGGAATGGCTTATCAAATATTTTATGGTACAAATAAGTAGAGGCAAGAGAAACAGAAATTTCGTCTTTTCCACTAACATAGATCACTATATATAATCAATTCAATTTATAGAACTGAAGAGAAAAGAGTTCCGTGAGAGTTAAAAAATGTTCTTCGCTGTGCCCACCTTTGCTTTTTTGCAATTAACTCTTCAGTGGTACTAGCTTTTGGTGGCTGCACCACTTGGGCATACTTGCAAAATATCATGAGTTAAGTATCTTAACCTCTGCATTTGACTCTTGGTTATATTATCTTTTTTTACGGTACTCGTACCATGCACCACGTGGTATATTATATATATATTTCTTGTATATAAATATTGTATACTGTATATATATATATTGTATTGAGTGTGTCAATATAATTAAACAATAGGGCAAGTTTTTAAAAAACATATAATGGGACTATTTTATTTATTTTTTATTTTATTTTTATTTTATTTTATTCTATCCCAAGGAAATTAACTGATAACCTAAATGTTCATGCCTTTTTGTATAAATCTGTTTTAGTTCTTAGTAATCGTAAAATAGACGGCCACAATGGAGACCAAATATATATTTCTTCAGTTTAATTATAAAATTAGCTTATTGTCTAAAGACAGTTGCAAAATAAAATTATAAAAAAAAGTGGAATTAGAGGGATCATTGGAATACTTCGTATTATTCGTAAATAATATAAAACCTTATCAGGCCATCCCCAAAATTAACAAAGATATGCTGATTTGAGTAGTTAAGTATGTATTGAATTGCTTATCACCACCCACGTAAATGAGGTTCACAAGTTGATTTAGTCAGATATGGAAATTGCCATATCATTACCAGCACCATAAAATAATTCAAAATGATGGCCCCTATTACGGACAAAGATGGTCTAGCATTCCCTATTCGAGACAGTCCACTATAACCTAGTCAATAATAAAAGTCCGAATATGCGGATTTTCATGGTAATCATCAATGGAATAATGCATATTCTTCCATACCTAATAAATTTGAATACATACTTCCTGTTATATTATCGGCGTCTATAGCTATGTTTAATAGTCGGCAGAGTTCATCGGAAGTATTTATACGAAAATTTAGAGGCGAGGTATCCTACGGAAAAGTTTCGCCTAGTTAAGAGCATGGCCTTCTTCTGACCACTAATTTTTGTTAGTTTGTTGATTTGCTGTTTTATCGAGTTTGAAGGGCAAAACTTTTACTAAGATAATGTAAAGAACTTTATTATCTAATGTCCTTATAAAAATATATACATCTTATGATCTGAAGCACGGCAGTTTCAGTCCAGACACACTGAAACTCTTCTTTTCGCAGTGCAGTTTGACAAAAACAACAAAAGCTAAAAACCACTGCAAATAATCAAGAGAATAGAAACAATGACTACTGAAACTACTCTCCACCATATACGAGGCTCAACTAAATTTGTAGCTGAGCGCCGTCGTTATTGATTGGAATGACTCTTTGTTAATCACAATCGCTGGGGATCATCTTAAACCTAATTGAAATTATTCACCCTAAAAATTGATGTCGCCAAAGATCGTTGCCACTGTTGGTTCAGCACAATAAGGACAAAAGTTCAATTGCAGATCAGCGACGTTGAACAACGCCGCAAATCATAATCACCGCCAAGCAACAGCACTAAAAATAGAATGGAAAGATTCCTTGATTGACGACACGACAAGACACAAACAAACAAAGCCAAAACAGGCGCAAGTTGACTGCTTCTACAACACAACTCGAAAATGCTAGTAAATTCGCAACTCGGAGTGCGCCAGCGCTGGTGATAGCTGGTGATAAGCCAAGCAAGACAGCTGATAAGGCAGACATCAAGCGACGCCCGTCAAAGCTGCGATTGTGCAAGGTACTTTTTCGCTCTTTCAATAATCTTAACACCAGCGGAATTGCTCGTTAGCGTGGTTTGTATTTAACATTTAATGTTTATTTAATTCCAATGCATGCTCACTTTGTTTACTTGTTTTCACTTGAAATATTGACAGCTCAGCCAAAATAGACAACATCAAAGATTTTATAAAAAAATGTTTTCTAAAGTCTAAAAAATATAATCGCTTAGCTGCTGATGATGAGAGATGAGAGAGAGAGCCAGTAGCTGAAATTGAGGTCAATTGACCTCGTGCATTTTAATGGACTCTTATCGGGCTTTCAAAGATCCACTGCTGCTTATCGCAAAGGAAGCGCATTCGTGCGTGCTATGGAGCAGAACAGCAACACTCCGATACGATACGAGCAGAGCAGCACAGCACTGAAGTGTATAAAAGTGAGCTTCTAATTTTAATGTGTCTACTTATGGTCCGTGGAATTCTTTTGAAATGGAATAATTGTTGTCGGAGTATGGAAATGCAAGTATTCATTTCGAAGAGGCAGAAATAGCCATTTATAAAGAGCAATCAAAATTATTACTAACATAATAAGAATACATAAAATAAAATAAATTTTAATAAATAAATAAAGCTAAAAAAACCTTTGGCTCATTACATACCCACAAAAGAAAATTCTAGCGTTCCTGTGTTTTACCACACACACACTCATATTTAAACCACGGTCACTCTGCATACAGTTCAACATTGAGACTCATGGGTTTATATGGTAGCTATATAATTCAGTAATGCTAGACTCTGCAAACGTTTAGAGCTCATGTGCATATAGAGACCTAAGTTTCAAAGTACAACTTAAGAGAAAAAAATAAAAAAGGTGCGCGGTCGGGAGACCGCCGTCAAGAACGAAATTCCTAGCGCCTTTTAACATATAAATTACAATGATTTTTTTGTGGCCTTAAACTCACGCTAATGTCTCACTTCGTGATGAGTAACTTAAAGTTACAATTCGGAGAACTGCGCGATTGTCCATTTTTGTGATCCTTACTTTACTTATGTAATGCTCTTTCATTATGTTACGGTTTCTATTTGTTAACTTCTACTGCAAGCCAGGCAACTTTTTAAATCTCATCATATTGTACCATGGAAATTAATGGCTTATGGTAACTATAATAAGATGCGTATGATTGAGATTCAATGTTGTCCAAGTATGTTGAAAAACAGCGTCAAGGGTAGTACAGTAATTTGTTGCGAATTGCGCTATATCATTATTAATATGTAAATCAAATGTAAATTAAATGTATCTAATAAAAGCGACATTAATTCTTCGAATATGAGTGGAACCTTATGAAAATTTGTTAAAGTAATTTAGAACCTCCCTCGGTATATTCTAACAATGATCGATGAATGAATAATATAATATCCGCAATGTTTTGATTTGGGATGCTATTGCAAAATCGTTTCCTAGTTTACAAATAACTAAACAAATATCACCAACTGATGAGTGCTTAGTACTCAAATCATTAATGTTGGACAAAAGCGTTCCCACATTTTCTGTACAAATATGAGCCGCGTCTTCAGTTCTACGATATATTGCGACTCCACCTGAACGAACATTTTGTCGTTTATAATAAGAAATGCAATTGCAATTAGGAAGGACAATTTATTCTTCATTTCTTATCCACGTTTCGAAAAGTAATAGTAGGTTAGAATTTTTAGTAACTGAATCCAAGAAATCTAAGGTATGTCTTTTCAAACTTTGGCAGTTAAAAATGAATAACGAAAGACCCCTTTTTTTTACAAATCATATCCAGGATAGTTATGTTTTGGTCTGCAACATGTTTAAAGATAATTCTTGTAGCAAATTCTCTGTTGATATAGCTTACTTTCGATTATGATAAAATTTAAATTTCGTTGGATCATCTTGGGGTGTTACAATATACAAGTTTTCGTATGTGTTACTCGAGATAGCGCAACGTAAACAATTTCTTGCAAATAATATTTGCTGTACGCGTAAACTATTTCACTTAAATTTCCACCCTGCGATTTATGTATGGTAATAGCGCAAGTCGAAATTGAAAGCAAAATCCTTTCGAGTAACAATAATTTATCTGATGCAAATGGAATGTTCGCAGATCGTAGTTCAATAGGCACAGCAAGACTACTAACTTCACTTTGTACAGCTAACTGAGCAGCTGAACCACAAAACTCCAACTAAACTCTAACTACAATGTTGCTTGTATCAAAACCTAAATGCACAATATGAATATTTGTTGCGATGAGATAAAACACTGCTTTTACAAAAATAATTTCGCATGGTATAACTGACTTTTTATGTAAATTTACTATAAAATTAGCACTTTGTTCATGATTTTTAGATCCTGTAATTGAATCAGTGGCTGTAGATATATATTTGTCTTCGAATTGTTGTAGAACATGCTCGTTTTTGGAAAATAGGCGAATCCCATTAGGGCACAATTTTTTAGTATCGGCTTTTTACAAAAAACCTTGATTCTATTAACTCGATTTCCTCTTTAGTGCAGCATTAGCCTGTCTCTTGGTTGAGTTGATAAAATTTAAGTTTTCGCCAAATATGGGGTTCAACCATGGGTCTTCCAATAGAGTTATGTATTGGTGTTGCTCGTACCGGTGGTAGTTTCTGCAAATCTCCAATAAATATAATATATATACCACCAAATTCTTCGTTATGATTATTGGTTATTTATTTTAAACGTAAGTCAATTCTCACTAAAACCTCTGAGCTGATCATACTTATTTCGTCGATGATTGATACTTGTACATATCTAAAAAGAGATCTTTACAAATGCGCTTTTTCGGATGACAGAAGCAATAGTTTTGAAATTGAAATTATAAGTGCAGAATGAGTTGTTCTGCCATCCAATTGACATAGAAGCTTTACCAATGGTGGCGCATGTAAAATATCATTCCATCGAAACCAAAGTTGTTTCACAACAAAAGATCGTCACCTCGACTACCTCACTTCCCTTGCCAAAAAAAAAAATTGTCTTTGCTGACCAAGTAATATTATGTTCGAAAATGCAACTTATAGCTCACCTTCCTTTATATTAGCTATTAGATTATAATTTATAATGCATATGAAAGCCTGTGCGAATCAAACAAACATATATATCAGGGCAGGGGTGTCACAGAAAACTCTAGAGTTTTCGGCTTCGGTAGTTTTGTAAAACTCTCGGCAAAGCCGTAGGTGTCACAGAACTTCGAGAGTTTTCGGTTGTTCGAAACATTTTTATCCAATACCCAAACCGCTTAAACTGCATGTTTTGCTTGACTTAATAGGGCTGTCAGCACATACAAACATTCTTCTAAAATTTATTATTTCTATTATTATTAATATTTTTGACAAAAAAAACTGTAAAATCATGTCTGCCATTAAAGTACAATTAAGAAATGAAATTATTACAATTGTACTTTTAGAATTGTAAAAGAAAATATTGTGAAATGTTCCTCGCACCAAATTTAACAACATACGCGACAACTCCTGTGAATATAAACAATGAATTTGTTAGAAAATATTGTCTTGTTGCGCTGTTCAATGTTTTCCTCTGCAAAAATCATTCATATATAAATATTTTTAAGAACACAAAAAGTGTTCTTACATTTTAAAATACCACTTTTATGTTAATAAATGTTTTCCTCTTCTCTTCTCATCACATTCACATGCCGATTTTCGCTTTTGGCAACATGCCAACTTGAAACAAGTTTTAAATTAACTTTTACCTTAAATGCACAGCAAATACTAGATTAATTAACATTTTAAACATAACAACGTTATTATTAATTTTATTACTTTAATATACAACACAATTTATTGATCTATTCCATAAAACCAAATATTCGAAAAATTTTGAATTCAATTAAAAACGAGTTTGCATTTCTATGCTCGATTGGGTTTGCCTACTAAAGACGGTTTACTAGACAGTTTGTAAAATAGTAAATAAATTAAATAAACAAATTATTTGTTCAAAAAACATTGATGCAGATTACTTAGAAAAATAATAATCTATCCATCCGTATCATTGGTTTTGTTTAAAAAGCTGTTCTTATGAGTGAAAATAACCAATTATCCCAACAAAACTGGGAAGGTTTTGAAACCTACAGAAAGAGTTTTCTGTGACACCCAAAATCGGTGTTCGGGGGGAATTGAGGCGAAAAAGTTTTCTGTGACACCTCTGTATATGAGCAGTTTCACTTTTGGAAGAGCATAAGCAAATACCAGCAAAACAACGTTGTTACGGTTTTTTGACTTTTCTGTCGCGTAAAGGAACTTCGTTCTAAAAAAGTTTGTGTGAAGGAAACTACTTCTACCCGTCGAATCATACGAATCCGAAAAATTCATAGCATATAGTAAACTTATGTGTGATGACTTCTTTCAGTTTTCTAGCTCAAAAACTTAGGTACTCGTATCTATTACAACTCGTTTCGACGATCTGATTAAAAATAAAAATACAGGGTGATCCAATTATTTTTTTCAAAATAAAAATTAATTAAATAAAAAACAAATCAATGTTTTTCAAAGAAGGTTTTTAAGCCAATGTCCTTAGACCGTAGGCTTCACAATTCTTACTAGTGGGCCCAGAGCAGACGTTGTACTGCCTTGAAAAGCAAAGTTATCCGTGTGAGATTTTCCTGGTTCGCGGCTTTTTAGTTGCAAGTTTACGCAGCGTAGATCTCAACTACAGCGTTAACAATGTCCAAAACTCTCATATTACTGATTCGGGACCCAATCATATGCATTCCCTAGATTTCTTTGAAATTGGGTATTTTCGGGGTTTAGCTCATTTGAACTACGTCACAGATAAATATATATTTTTTATATTATTAAGAAAAAGAAGATTAGTCAAAAAACGGCACTGTGACTTAGACTTGTATATTCTATGCTTCATGTTTCTCCTTCTTGAACGAAGCCCCTTAATTCATAAATGAACGCTAGTTCTGTATCTATATCTCGAGAGCAACAGATATCGGTGTTCGAAACGTCGATTTTCTTAAAATAATAGGTCAACCTAAAGCTATTTAACTATTATTTTAGCGATACAAGTTTATGGACCATTCTCCTGTTAAAATTTTTAAGCTCTTCATCTAATGTTAATTTCTTGAATTAGTCCAGTACTTGGAAAAGATGTGGGTCACGTGAAGAGTTCTTGGATGAGGCCTATTAAATGGGCCCTGCGACTCATCTTAACTCGAAGAAGATTATCTCTAACAGAGAGAAATCTGTCTTGATATTCTCTGGCACATATTGTAAGGCTATGTATTCCTGTCTGAGACATAGCGCAATTCGTTGAACCAATGGAATGCATTTTGTAACCGCAGGTCGAACAACACAGTTCCAATTTTCTTGGCATCTGATTTTGATCTATCTGTATACCGACTCTATATGTGATTCACTGAGTGATATTACTTTATCCACTTACGATAAAAATAGTTTTGGCAATTTCCAACTTTTTTTGCAGGGGTATTCTTTAAGATTGCTTTTATAAAACTAGTGTTCGTCCAGTGAATGAGATTCAACCGCAATCGTAATACACGCGTTAAGGTAATTTAACTAAATGCAACGTGTGTCATGCGAAGCGTCTGTGTGAGATAGTAGTTTCATGTGTGACAGCTTTTCACGCCTACAACACTGAACTAAATTTATATGGTAATATGGTGAAAATCTGCAAAAGAAAACCTGTCTAATGGTATATTTTTTCGGTTATATAGTCTAGAAGTAAAGTGTCGCGATGTTAAGCAACTTTGTTTCCTTAGTGACTCATAGGCTCATAACAAAGGCAGATGTCAACCTTTAAAGCTCAAGCCACAGCCCAGTGACATTTATGATGAACACGATCAATTGTAGTCAATGTAGTCCCTTTAGCCCTGCTGCCGATTTCTATTTTTGGCGAACGATTAATTAACTAAATTGAACATTTTCACACCAGCTTTATCAAAAGAAACAAAAGCAGGCAACAACCATTAATTACCGCCTTAATCCATCAACAGCATCAATCAAAGGCACATCACTTTAGGACATTGGTCACTTTCTGTATTTTCACCTTTCTGGTTACCCTTTTGGCACGGCACAGCGATGAGTTCAGTGCGAGATCAGCGGGCGTTACTTTCTCACACTCGCGCTTTATTACTCAAAGTACAGGGCAAAGTAGAGTTATTTAAGAAGAGGAATAATTAAACAGTGAAAGTGACCATTAACACACACACACACACACACACTCACATTACCTTGCTGATGCTGAAAATGCTCATTTGCAGTGAAACTGACGGTCAATCTGCACAAGACACGCCTCGTCATAACGCATCTTGCTAACGGTCAAAGTCTAAAACCATTATCTCGCTAATAACTCAAAACACACGCTTCGCCCTTGTAAAGGGATACTTTCTGGAATACGTGCACATCATTAGATGAAGCCCAAGGATCACAAGGACCTCGTCTTGAGGTAACATTGCAGTCTTAAGTGCTGAGACTTCAACCCTTTTTTTTTTTGCATGACTCGCGTCGTCGATGGTCAGTTCGTTGAGCTTTGCATCTGATTTGGCTGGCTTTGTTTTGCGATGCATTGCATTGTCCAGTTCTCGCACGTCAGCTATTGTCGCGCTGACCAAAGATAAAAAATCTGAAAAGATAAATTATGGTTTGTAGTCAAATTGTTGGAAAAATAATCCAACATGGGATATATGGACTGAAGGGTCGAACGAGAACAGCTGCCTGCCCGAAAGTCAGCATATGAGAGCTGCTAAGAGTTTCTTTTAATTTTTAAAAGTTTTTTTCTGTGACTTGCAGAACATGAAAATTTCGAACTTGCAAAGGACAAAAAATGCTAATTTAGTATATTCACGCATTGCATAAGTATGCAATCCTTAAAGAATGAATGAAAAGATACAAATGTATCTTTTGACTGCCAGATACTAGTAAGTCCCAGCATGCCGCAATGGAAAGCCAATAAAAACGAATGAGCGATAAATTCAACCAAGAAATAAAACAACGAATGTAACGCAGCAAAAAGTACGCATTTAGCGTGGATTACACTGCTAAGCCGTGAATATCCTACAGCGCTGTCCGCCAACGCATGTGAAGCTCAGCAAGTTGCGGTGGAATGTCTACAAAACTTGCTTAACCCTTTGTGTGCATCCACTGCCACACACCCAGCTCTCCTTTTATTGTCTTGATTCTTTGCAAATATAATTTTTTTTTTTTTGGCAAAATTTCGCAAGCACACACTCACACTATCCTTTCCACATATCCTTTAACGTATGCCTCAAAGTAGATAAGCGCATGTGAACTATTGCCAGTAAGATAAACACCGCTGAGCTGCTGAAGTAGCACTACAAACACACAAATAAGCAAACACGCGCTCTAAGCCAAAAAAGTATATACGATACGCCAACGGATGCGTTTTCGAATCCTTTTTATGGTCAAAAGCGTACGACGCTGAGTTCGTCCAATTTTCTAAGCGACCAGCGAAACTTGTCATGTACACAAATCGTAAATGATATCCCGTAGCGAAAGGATTTCCATTATACTTGGCTACGCTCACTCAACGCCTCATTGTCCTGTGCTGGTGGCGGGTTGAGATGCAACCCTTTGAGTGGCAGCCTGTGTGGCTTTCTGCTTTGCACCTTTGCTTTGTGAGTCGTATGCGGCTTGATGCTGTGCCCGGCTGAATAAGACGCTACTCTCGGACGATTATCATGTTGATCAGTGAGTTCCTTTTTATGTTGTTTTTATTTTTTTTATTTTGTAGACACAAGGATATTAATAACCTTGGCTTTGCATACCAATTCAAGCCAACATGCTTTGCATATATGCAATAACACTTTTTTCAGGCTATCCTATCCTGATTATGCTATTTATCATAATTTTTCAATTTAGCACACTCTCCGGGGATGGCCGCCTGGGCTTCCTTCCTCGGCTTCGCTTGCTTGTTTATCCTTATTACTTGCTCAAATATCCTTTGACAAAGTTTTGCATTGTCCAGTTCACTTTGACAGCGTCGCTGGATTTTGCATGCTCATCGATTCATCTTTTGAAATGTGCCAATGTGTTTGCTTTCACTCATTCGTCGTTGTTTTGCGCCCATCCTTCACAAGGATATGCTCCTATAGTAGTTGCAACGCTCCATGCTTTCTTGCTTGTGTGTGTGTGTGTGTTTAACATGATTATTAATGAGCATTTTGACACTTACGTCTTGACATTTGCACAGCTGGCCGGCCGTTTTTCTTAAGATATTTGGTCACTATCGACCGTCAAGCTGCACAACAATGACAACGTCCACCCCTCCCAAGGCTTTCCAAAAGGTCAATTACTTATTTTCATAAGAGCTATGAAATTTTCTTGCTTGCATTTAAATAAAAAAGTGATTAGGTTCATTTTGTCAGCGAATTAAATTGATCGTTTTTCCGAATGAGTTGTTCGAATTATTCGCAGAGTTAGAGTAAGAAAGCCGATTTCGTTGACAGTAATATTCGGATATGATTCAGATATAACTCTTTATTATTGTACGAGCTGACAGTATTCCTCCTATAAGTGCAATCCTACCTATCACAAGCCACGACATATTGTCGCCAGCGACATGCGCAGAAAACACCAATCTAATAGTGAATGAGTGGTAGGCTTAAGTCTCCAGCAAGACCAACAGCACCTCATCGGTCACCTCGTAAGGTCAATATAGAAAAGTTTACAAACGTCAACTTCACCATGAAATGCAATGTATATATACTAGGGGAATCGGCGGCAAACAGCCATACGCATTCTAGGAAACACTTTTGATTTTTTTAAGTGCTAAAAAAACAGAAGTAGAACTTTCAAAAAAGAACAATAGGAAGGAACATGTACACATACCAAAGAGAACGCAAACAAACAAAATGCATCTCTCCCCACAGTGTGTATGGAACGAAATGGAACAACAACAATAACACGGCTACACAAAACCAACAGAACAGAAGAGAGGGCGCACAAACCGCTCTATTCTTACATTCCACTGCGCTCACAACATCAACGGCTGTGTATTTTATTGTTGTTGTAAGGCGTTTATCTTTAATAACTTTTCTAAACCAATGGCCCGATTCTGCACATCTAGTGAAGAATACCTTTCAGTTGAAATTTTCTTTTTCAAAATCGGTTTAGTGGTTTAAACAGGAAATGGAATATAAAAATTGTGTTTGCCGTTTAATTATATAGATACGATATATCTTTTTGTGTAAATCGATACATTCAATGTTAATTCCTTTTCAAGGAGTAGAATTAAAAGCATGTAGTGCTAAGGAGTGACCGCCATCTCACCTGGCAATCTAAGACGAAAAGAAAACTATACAGAATGAATTAGCTACTCAGACCAAAGTCTAGCGTTAACCTGCACAACAGCTATAGGTTATAGAATGCAGTTTAAATCCTTAATGGGAAATTATTCAACATTTTTAGTCCAAACTGCTGCCGAAGTTTGTTGGTGCGAAATAGTTCATCCGTATTCTTGTCATCTATTAAGATCCAAAGGAGAATATCGTTATTAGTGATGACACTAGACAGAGTCCATGATTGGCAGTATATATACACTACCCTGTAGTCAATCTGCTGAAGACAATCGACGCTTAAAGAGGCAACACCCCTTGGATCTGCTACTCCGAACATCGTTAGAGTGAATTGCACATGTTTACTGATAAGTGGCATAATAAGCAATTTCATTGGATAGATAGTGAAAAATAAAAGAGAAAGACTTAAAAGAGGAAGACAATATATAATAAATCCAGGAACTCTTATGTCTACGACCTCAACATATGTCTTTACACAAAAACTGTACAATATAATAGCACTATGGTCTTAGAATTTCAAGATTCAGTTACATAAGTCATTTTATTTAAACTCCAACCCTGTGCGCCAACTCGCCAAATAAGACTAATAACCACAACTAACTTATGTTGGATAAGGAATTAGATTAGCTACTAAAGGGAAGGGAATGGCTTATCTGTTTAAAATCATTACTAATAATAGAAATAGACTATTGATCGAGACCACAACACGTTGCCAACTAAACTACTGCTATAACAGAGCAATGAAATCCAACAGAGTTTTATCTAAATCGATTGCCATCGTTGGCATAGCTAGTTAGGAGGCTGAGAGTTCACTGTTTTTAGAGCTAGTGTCCTAAATTACTATCTCGATACTTACCAACCACATATAATAGCATAGTACTTCATAACTTTATGTTATATAAATTTTTGAAGTACGTCGCTGAACGATGCTGTATTTTCTCACACAGCATTAGCACTTAACAAAGTCAGTGCGAAACACCTGTGATATATTAGAATAGCTCGCAGCACCGCAACAGCTCAGGAACGGTCCCAAGGGACAATTTCAAAGGCAGATTGCGCGATGTCGCGGCTCACTGAGCGCGAACAAAGTAAAGGAAGCAAGGATTCTGTGCACGTATACCGCAAATGCCTTCAGAGAAAACTTTACTCGTTGCATTTTAGGAAATGTAATTTCTGTGAAAATTCCCATGCAAGAAAGTTGCATAGTGCACTGAGGATGCAAAAAGTGCTGTGCTCGTGTGAGGGTGGTTTTAGTAGCATTCGAAATACAGCGGCGAGGGTTGTGCCACTACTGCTCAAAACTACGCATAACACAATTGAGACCGCGCGCTGCTCTGTAATTTAGTCCTTGCGTGTTTTGGTGTCCTGTTTTTTATGCCACTGATTGAGCCCATGCCTGACTGGTTGACTAAATCATGTACTCTGTGAGTGAACAAAGCTGACTAAGCAGTTGCCTGACTGACTAACTGAGTGACTTACTGAGTGACTGACTAAACGCTGGCGTGACAATTAAACGACATTCAGCGGAAAATAGTTGACGTGACATGCAACATCAAAGCACCTACAATGACTGCTCGACTGCCTGGTGCCTGGTGCCTGGTGTTTGGTGCTTGGTGCTGTTGGCTGCTGCCGCTCAGCATCGTGTGAAAAAATGACTTTCAGATTTTCGTTTGCTGTGCCACCAAAACAGGAAGTCACTGTTGTTGTCCCAACAGGAAATGTGATTTGTACTTTTTAGAGGTACTCTGCGTTTTTTACCTTACACATAATTATTTATTTATGTTTGATTTCAACTCCTTCGCTTTTGTAGCGCTCACCCAGCTCCTTTTTTCTGTGTCCTGCCAACGCTTCTCGACGCTTGTCAACGATGACAAAAACAACAGTTGAAACGGTTGAAACTATTTCTGCTGGCCTGTCTGTCATTGAGGCCCGTGACTGACAACAGAACAGGTGATACAATTCTTTGATTATGTACAGCCTTTCAAATTTTGTATTCAAATATTTGAGTCCCATCATAGAGAGGAGTTGCATAAGTGGGGAAACCGCAGATTAAATTGTTGTTTTATCATTCTAGCATCGAGCTCTCGCTTAACATTCTAGGGATCTGAGAAGAAACCATTAAAATTAAATTAATTAAAATAATATAGCAGATCAACCCATTCGTGTGGCTAACTAAAACTCCATCGAGAAGGATTAATTGAATGACGTAACTCATCCGATCTAAGAGCCATAATTGCAGCTATTTGTAGTCAATTTAAGCCTATGAGCTTGAAATAAAGTAGTTTGCAAGAGTTGGAACAGGGAAAGTTGGAAGAATACAAAATCATTACGTGGTCGAATCTAAGTCGTTGTATCTGTTTTTTTTCTGGTCTGAGCCGAGACTCACAGGAATTTTTGTATTTTTTTTCTTTGTTTGTTTTTCTTCAAAAACGGACTTACCTAATCCCAAACAGGAATAACTTTTTTTTTAAAGAAGTTTCGAATTCCTACTATAAACTGAAGCTAATACTGATACATCAACTGAATGGATGAATACTCCATACTTGTGACCTGAGAGTCTATTACGCGGCTACACTTATTGGAACATGATAGTGCCCAACTCGCTGTGTCAAGTTTCTAGTTACATGCCGAGGTGTGGCTGGCTGTTGATTTAGTTGGGTTTAGATTATAGAGATATATATTGTCGTAAAAGGCAAATGATACAAATCATCGAAAAATTGATACAAGAATAAAAAAGCAGAGAGTCCTGTATTGTTCTGATTGTTGGGTGACTAAAATTTTCAACTTCTATTCACTGTGCCTCTGTTATTTAATAGAGTGTTTAACATCAACTGCAGTAAGTTAGAAAATATTTTGCACAGTTAAGCAAGGCTTTGTCTACCAATACTATAGTTATTATAGTTTATAATTTTTTAATAGTCAGACCTTTAATCTTACGAATAGTCGGGTTATTACACTTATCTAGCCATAAGGAAAAGAGAAAATGTTCGGAAAAGTCGAATGTTGCAAGAGAAGTAGACACAAGAGTATAGTAGATATAATGACTGTTAAAAAAGGGGTAAGAGGGAATATGAAATTATTAATAAATACTAATATCACAATAACCTAATTATTGTGAAAATAATGGGATCAGGGTATTAAGTAGTCACACATAAATCCTAATGATTCGAGATTCCACATGATGGCTATAAGCTATTCTCTGACGATGCATACACATACTGCAAACGTTTACAGCACACCCCTGCCCCTTGTTAAAGCACAACATTATCACCACATAAATACAAATGCAACACGAAATAGATGACCGTCTCATCTGTTGAATTAAGTGCCGATTCGAGAACATTTCTCTTGTAGCGGCAAGCGAAGAGTCAGATTCTCGTGCGGTGATCGCTTTTAGTGGGTGTTGATCAAAGTGAATGCGCCGACGACTTTGCCACATGACATCTGAGAAAATTTGTGTCAATTGGCTGCAAACACGCCAGTGTGCAGCGACTGTGGCGCACGCATAGCTCCCCGTGATTGATGTGCTGCCAATTGAACTTTCTAATGATCAAATATTAAAAACTGTTTTCTTATAAACAAGTTAGAGTTGTTATACAACAACGAAAAAATAATATGTGTTATACAAATCCGATTTGATTGCCGATCTTCTTAAACTGCTTTCTTAACAAAAGTCGCTTCGGCTTGAGTTTGATGCATTGAGTCAACGCATATGCCGCTTGTAGGAGGCCGTAATTATATTTGGATTCAAAGCATGCGTAAACCGATCTGTCAAACGAGTACAATCGAAATGTCAGAAATTTTGACACTTCAATATTTTTGCGCAAATCCACGGACAAATGAGCAACGTGTGCTGCTTGCTTCGCTTGTCCTACGGCAGGATATGGCACAAGGTGACAGTGACAGTTCTGTGTAGGAGCAGCAGCAACAACGGTCTACCTGTCAAGCATGCGTCAAAAATCACAAACGCAAAGAGAAAAAATATGAAAATAAAAGACATGAAAACTCTGAAGAAAAGTCAAAGCAAACAAAGCAAAAAAGGAAGCCTGAAAATTAAAACGAAAATCTCGGCGCGGCGAGAGTGGAAAACCGAATGGAGAAAGCGGAAATGTGACTCCAACAAAGCAAACCAGGTTGCCGTGTGCGATTTGCTTTTGATGTATTTTTTTCTCCGTGTGATGCCAAAATGCTGATATTCATGTTGATGTTGCACGCGTTGATTACGACTCACACACACTCATACAATTCATACTTACTTAAATATATCAGATATATATAACTGCAAAGATACACATTGATATGATGTGTCTGGGCTGCCCTTATTTCAGATAAAAAGTGGTAAATTGTGCGCCCGAAAAGGGTTAGGTACGAGTATGTGCTGCATACGATATAAAACGATTTTAATATGTTGTACTGAGAAGATTGAAGCATCTTTTGAAAAGTAGACTGACTTGTGAAGATTTGTGTCTCACTAAAAGCAACCACTGCCAGCTATGTTGTATTGGATATCTCGTCTCTTTCTAACTGATTTTTAAACAGTCGAGAAGTGCCTTGCAGGTAAATCACCTGGTACTAGTTTTAGCATCCTTATTAATATGTTCTTGCTCTAGCAGATCGTATACAATAACTTAGCAGAACCCATTGTACATGAACATGAGCTCTAGCTTTATTAACCAAAATCAGACCGAAGTTAGAAAAGTATGTTAGCTACTGAAGAACAATTCGTATTCGGTTAGTACTTGTCTACAAAGTTATTTGTGCCAATCTAAAACTATTGGTATGTGGTCCAACGACAGCAACCACTAAAAATCTTCACATTCGGGATCACAATAATAAGACTAAAATTCGGAAATCCACCACTTTAAGAAAAAATATTCTTCAGATCTACAATAGTGGATTAAATGGCATGGTAAAAGCTTTGCCTACCAACGTTCGGAATTTTTCTACGTCTTCCAGTTGCGTTCATTATTAATGGTTGTATCTACTCCTCTTATGTTTCGATGTACATGCATGTATTTGAACGGTCAACCAAATAGACACCTCATCTTGGATGTGCCTTTCAGAACCGGGGAGCGTGATCGGCCATTGTTGGTTGATCCGGATTGTTGTAATTTGCGTGTGATATCTACTTGTCTTTCACAATTCCCATGATGTCAGTTGGCTGACACTAGCAAACAATAAACAATATATAAAAACAAGTCTAGGCTTTTGTGTAGCTTCTTATTTACAGCTGCGTGCAAAATAATAGTAGTGCTGGTTCAAAAATTTAATTCAACCTTTAATTCCTTTTAATTTAATTCAACGTATAAATACGTCAAACGTAAACAAAATCGTGTACGGGTAGGACATATAAATATATATAGCGTCCTGGAAGGGGCGGGAGGTATATTTTCGAACAACAAAGGTATTAGTCATCCATACAGGTCTCCACATGAATTTAAGAGACGGAGGGAATCATGTATATGTTATATACAAAAAAGATAAAGGTCATTTGAAACGATTACACTTTTTGATAGAATGTGTAGAGAAATTGGTGAATAACAACATAGTGAAAACCCACCTAAAGGCAACAACAAGCAGCTCTACACCTAAAACATCACGCCTAGTTTAAAGTCATTCTTCAGATCAAATGAAAAGCGATATAGGAAAAACATGCTGGTGCCCGAATTGTAAGGTAGCACTATGTGTCAACAGTTGTTTTAAAATATATCTTTTTTTTTTTTTTTTTTTTAAATTAAATTATAACATTAAACGCAGTAAACTGCATAAAACATTTGTCGGATTTAAAAAATAATGACGTGACAATAAAAATAAAAAATTAGACTTATACTAACTTAATTAATTATAGAAGGCTGTATCCTTCTTAGAGGGAGATCATGTGGGTGCAGCCTCTTCAGTCTACGCCTTGTTGAGATACGGGTGAGGGAGAAAGCTAGAGGATTTGGGTGCGACAAAAGTCTGTAGTGATAGCGGCAGCTGTGAGAATTAATCACCTCCATAACAGTTGGCACGGCTTAAAATATATCACACGGATTATTTATTATTCTCTAATTGTTAAATTTTTTATATTTTTTGTTGTGTACCGAAATAAAAAATATATATTTTTTGTAATCTTCTTTTTAAAATTTATAATTGAAGTGAAACTTCTTTAGCGAGGTGTAAGTCCAAAAAAAGTGAAACGGAATTCATGAGGTTAGTGCTAGAGAGACGTAGAGGGGATAAGCATTGACTGAGACTGCGTCTCAGGCGAAAGATAATGAGCGTGAAAGAAAATTAGAATTTATGATTTTGCTAGTGTCGTTGATGCTTTGTTGCTGTTGTTGTTCTTACTCCTGTTTAGTTTTGTTTGGTATCATATAAATAATTAAATACGTTAATTTCCCCAATTATTTTAAAACTTGCTTCCTACTATTTTGTGCAGCCGATTCACTTCAATAATGTGGTTGTGAATATAGGTGAGGCACATTACTTTTTTTTTTAAATTTGAGGTTTCCCTTTTTTTGTTGGTATTCTTTTCTATTTATTTGTAATTTTGTATTTTCCTTTGTGCTTTATATATAAACGAGCAGGATAACCAGAAAATCATAAAGTAATAACAGCAACTTCAGGTCATATAATAAAAAAAATAACTTCTTAAAGTTTTATTAATTTGGCCGCTCAAAATAATGGTAGTGTTTAGTCTGTAGATCTCATACCTATCCAATACAGATATTATTAAAATAACTTAAATTAGACTACAATTATTATTTGATAGCATGGCCTTTGTTTGTTATAACTGCAGCACATAGCTTTGTCATCGAACCCACAAGATTTTGACACCTTTCTCTAACTACTTGTCAAAGCTGTGCAACATTCGTTGCTCGACATTTAGTAACTCCCTTCTTCACGTCGCATCACAGATTCTCAGTTGGATTGTACTGTGCCGACCACTCATTACTTTTATGTTCTTGTATTCCACATTTTGAATGCCTTCTTCTCTTATCTCATCAATGTCAGGCATTATCTCCAATAATGTAAACAGTTAATTTTAGGAAGCATAATTTTAATTTTAGTACAATATTTGTATTTTAAGTCTGATTTCGCCAGTCCTCTTTACAGATGTGGCTAACCCAGACGACTGCAACAAAAAAAATAAACTAAAAAATAAATAAGTAAATAAATCTTATTGAATGTCCTTAAGTACACAATTTGATGATTTTTGGTGGCATTAATTTGTTTTTTTTTTATTTAAGTTTGATTGAAAGATTAATATGCCTTCTATTTAATAAAGTTGCTTACGTCTTCGTTGTTACGTGTTCAAATTATTAAGGCAGTTAGTGACTTGAACTTTTTTATTTTTCATTGATGGTTTGGATTTAGAATTTTGCATGCTTTTCATTACCAAACTGATGAAGCAATATTGATTTCATATAAATATATTTTTCCCAATTTACGCGGTATATTAACGCACTAAACTTCACAAGATTACTCGACAGGCTATTCTAAAGTTTTCCTGAAAATTTCAGCAGTTCCGCCGTCTATAGCGGATATACATACCGGCATACATAATTCCAATTTTATATACATAGAAGATAGATATATATTATACAGAAATTTATATATATACTACCGTTTCCGGGCACGCGTTGCAGTGGCTCAGACTAGTACACAATATATTTCATGATGTTTTTGTTTGCATCCGTGCGAAAACATTTTAAAACTCTTCGTCAGAGGAATTCAGTACATGTACTCTGATCTGCTGTTTGTGAATCTTTAAAATGCCCTCGCCGAACTCGCAGCGATGCATTCTCAACTCCTTCCGCACGCTCTGCTCTTCCGGCGCGCATTTAAGCCATTCTTTGTCTGATTCGCTCGTTCGTTTCAGCTCTTTCTTCCACCGTGTATATATATAAATTTATATATATATATATATATATATATATATAAGGTAATGTTAGTATCGAAATACTATACAATTAAGGTCGAGTGCGCACAGCGACTGGCTCTAATTGAACGAATTGTGAATGAGAAATGACTTACTACTTTCTTAGTAATCTGAGACCGAATCTTAATTAATCTGTGGAGGGAGTATTGACGAAATTTGCATAATCCTGACAAATTTGTCTCGGACAGCTCTCAGGAGTTGTTTTACCTGAGTTTATTTTTGGTTAAATGTTTGTTGCCTTCAAATTTGCATGTCTTTATATTTAAACTCATTTCGAACCACCCAAGATAAATGGCAACGTTAGATGTCGAGAAAAACCGCACCTGCTAAGCACGATAATCCCCAAAAAACTAAGCGCAGCGGCTGCAACACTAACTAAGCGATAAATCCAAACATGAGGATGCCTGAGATTCTTTCAAACTGTGACAGAATTGACTGAGCATTCCTAAAATGCACCAAGAACAAGAACATTTATAAATAAATAAACGAACAAGCGATAATGCCATAAGCAACAAAGCCATAAAATTTAATGCCACAAAGCGACATGTGGAGTGAAAAGAGAGAAGCGATGCATCGATGAGGCAGCGAAACGACTTCATTTTATCTTAATGTGCTAATAAATTTCCAAAAAAGAAATCTCTGCCAAAAAGTAAATAAATTTACTAATACTGCGCAGAGACGACGACAGTGATGATGAGACAGTCGCTGTCACTGAGTAGTTGCGAAGTGGAGCGAGACAACAGTGACATTCGAAAATGAGCATGAAATGCCAAAAAAGATACGCACCAAGTTGAAGTGATATGTAATTAAGAAGGAGATCGCTGCAAGAGGAAAGTATGGATGGGTGAGTTGGGGTGTGAGTGTGAGTATGTAAGAATGTTCAAGTGTTTAAGTAGCATCTTCACATGACAACTGCAGAAATTATGGCCAAAGTGTGCCGCCTACAACGCAGCCGCCTGCGCAGCCAACACAGCGACGACTTCAAGCGTAGCAAATGAGTATCTGCCACAAGAGGCAAAACGTTGTAAGTCAAATTTGAGACACAACTGTCTTTGCATTGTGACGCGTGCTATTAGAGCTACAACTTTGCCTGAGACCTCTTCGAATGCGCCTACGCCAGTATTTGCTCTAAGTATCTGTGTCAACACTCTCGAAAAGTGTTTAAATCATACACTTCGCCTGCGAAGGGGTAAGTCGACGCTTCCCTAGGCGTCTGAGTTTTGACATGCTTGAGCGCACTCGTTCAATTTCGTTCGGTTTGATTCACCCGCGCAGATTTGACGAGCGCACCGCACCATGCGACTCGATATTGACAATTTAATTTTTATGTGCTGAACGCGTGCAGCGCTTGCTGATGATCTCAGAATGTTGTTGAAAAGCCCGACGGTCGCTGACGATCGCAACTCTTTGATTTTCACGTCTATCACCTCAAAAATGAATTGCTTGATTGGCGTGATTCCCATTCAGTACGACTGGGGGTGTGGACGTGCTGTGCTCTATTGCAACTGAAAGGGTTCGTGCCACACGCGCTCGTAAAATTGATAATAACTCTCAAGTGGTTGATAGCATTCAACTCGAAATTAACTCAAAACTGCACCTGAGTTCTTTCGGCGCAGACGGTGGCGCTTTTACTGCAGGAACATTTGTCTAAATGGATTCCATGTTGGTATCGTTTTTATTGCCATTCTCAATTATTAATTGGGAAATGCAATGAAGTCGCAGTTAGGCTGACGTTTATGGCAGTTCTGAGTGACATATGTGAAATGGAATAGTAATCGTTATGAATTTGGTTCTACGAAATGCAATAAATCTTGAAGTAATAGATTAGTGGATTAGTGGATGGATGCATTTACACCAAATTATAAGCCTGATTTTTTAAGCGATTCGTGGCATACTTCCTTCGAAGTTTATATTTATATTAATATATTTATTTATATTTATATTTATTATATAATAATATTAATTAATATTAACGTAGAAACAAACAGAAATCAAGGATACAAATACAAGGCTGGTCAAAAGTATTTACACAAAGCAGCATTTTAAAAGGTTTTTGTTATTGGGAGTTAATTGAAAATGACGAAAATTGTGTATTGTGTTCACTGGAGATTGTTGCTGTAATATCGACGCTCTAATATTAATTAATATTATTAATGCTATGAGAACTTTAAAAGAACTAATTATAAGGCGTTTTATGACAGCTCCAATTAATTTCCTAACTACCCATTGGTTCATGACCCGTTTCCATTTAGTACTCTTCAAATATTCTTATTTCCCTCGTTTGAACTATTTTTAAACAAAACTTTGTACCGTTACATTACCTTACATTACCTTTTTCAAATCTTCTCTCAGTCGCATCTATAATACATACCTCAAGCAATGTAGCACAACATTTTCCAATTAACTGCCAACAACAACAAAACCACTTTTATGGAATCTATTATAAATGCTGCTTAATGTAAATTTGTTAGAAATGCATGTTCTCCACATCCATTGGGACTATCGATCTAAAATTTTTAACTTGGCTCTACTCTAAAATAACTATACCTTCAATTTGAGTTAAACTGTTTTATGTTTCTTTGATAGACTCGATTTCGAATTTGGCATATTAACGAAGCAATATTGCTTTCATACAAACAAATTGGATGGGATCTCCCGATTTTCACGGTAGTCTAGTCTATCGCATTAAACATCTTCATGGTGACATACATATATGCACCAATTTTCATGGTGTTCGGTCAAACGGTGTCGGCATCTATAAGCTGCAGACAAACAGACAGAGAAACATCCATTTTTTTACATAGAGAGCTAAGTTACTAACTTTACAAGTTAGGGTTAGGATAGTTATATAATGACAAATAATAATTTTTTTTTTTTATAAGAAAAATGGGGAAAACCTTACTTAAAACTAAACTTCGGCTTAATAGAGCTAACTATAAGTAAGCTAGTGACGTACGAATTTTTAATACTGGGTTCCTTAAAGTAAAATTTATTTTAGCCTGTAAGATGCTTATATCTATCAAACGAATATCTACCCTTAGAGAAGTGGAGTATTGAAATTGTAGATTTTAAATAATTTTTTATAGTTTATTCTGAGTTTTCCGCGGACAGGCTGCAAAATTACCAATAACTTCCGAGGCATAAAGCATTATTGGGAGCACAAAATAATACCAAAATATTAACTTAGCGTCACTGAGAACCGTGGCGTTTGAGAGGTGTATATGATCCAATAATAAATTTGAAACTGGATACCCCACTATGACAAAATCATGAGAACATTCCTGACAGAGCATAAAACAAAATTCGTGGAAGAGCTTAAAAGCTTACCAATGTCTAGATAATGGGGTAGAACGTTACTTAGTACTTTGTTCAAAAATCGTCGCATGGGTGCTAAAAGATAAAGTAACCCTAACATGGTGAAGTTAAGAGTCATGCATCACAACACCTCAGAACCCAAGGAACAGGCAACGCAATGCACTTCTCTGGGTGAACATTACAATTGCTGCCAAGCATAAACTAAATGATGCAGCATGGTCAAAATTCGGCAGTAGTCTATTAACAGATGACAGTTGTGATGTAGAGGAAGTAGATTTGTAGGATATCCTTACTAATATAAAAAATGCGAAAGTAACTCTGTCTGTCTCTCTGTTACCTTTTCAGGACTAAACAGCCGAACCAATTTTTGTTTTGGTTTAGAGGTAAATGCAACTTGGGACTAATTCTAATTCTATGCAGACGAAGTCGCGAGCACCAGCAAGTACGTTACAATTTCCCTGTGTTTTTTTTTTTCTTTTCAGGCTGTTGAAAGACAATAATCAGCAAATATGTGCAGAAGAAAATTGCATAAAATATATAAGATTTGGGATTCAGGCATCCAGGGTTTGAAAACACATATAGAAGAGGTGTAGCCTTTGTGGCGTCGCATATGCTCGCTGTTATCCAACAAGTTAATAGCTAGCAGTGTTAATGTATTACAAGAGTATAGAGATGGTCCTTATGAAAAGTTTTGAGTTTTAATGTTGCGTGTTTAATAAGAATTAAATTTTAGTTAGTGTTGGAAATCAGAAAATTAGCCTTTGATACGATATACAAAACTAGAAACAATAAAAACGAAAATGCGGTAGAGCTCTGGGTTCAGAATTTTCTTACCATGTGTTACCACCAGAGAGTTGCTTACATAATTCTTATTTATTCAACAGTTTAGCATATAGCCCATATAGCTCGCATAGTTATTGATTTTAGTGCGATTTTAATATCATTTAAATTCAGACACACCGGCCAGTCATTTTATGTCCTAATCCGAAGATGAGCTGCAAATTCTGTGCAAGACATTTTTCCCTTAAAGTTGAGTCACATATATCCTACTATTTCAACTTATTCTTCTCCATTTCCTTTGCCAAGCGTTCGAAAAGGTATGTAATAAAAGTTAACGGTCAATTTTCCCTATTTTCTTTAATGTCACTGCGTCCGTCTTGAGTTCTATTGTTATTCCTTGTGTGCGCCTTTCGACCAGTTCCACCCCTAAAACTGCATTGTGGCAACTTTTGCCGAGCATGCATATTTGCCTAAAATGCGATGCTCTGCATGCATTATTTTGCATGTTTGCCGATTAAACTACTCAAGCATAAAGGTCAAAAGATCACTGTTGACATTTTAGTAATTTCCCCGAGAAGAAATGCAAAGCCGAAAAGCAAAGAAAATTTTTAAGTCTTTTTGGGTTTGATTCTGATCTGATTTGTTCGGTTCTGTGAAATGTTCGCCAGTTGACAGTTGCGAGTTTTGCGTAAATTTATGTCGCCTTGATTAGGCGTGAAGTGTTCATTTGAATAAGCAAATTGTTTTCCTTTTTTGGGTGAAATATAAAGAAATACATACGGCAATATTTCGGCGCGCTTTTCTTCCTCTTCGAACCAAATGACCAGCTGTTGAGTAATCCAGAGTAAAAGTTTCAAATTTTTGCAAATGCTTGGTAGGAAATGTGCCGAAAAGAAGGGGAATCGTAGGTGCATAGCAATATGTCGGAAAGTCTGTTATTGACTTGGAGAAGACAACATTCAAAGAAGAAAAGGCTACACCACCTAGATTACGTATAGCGCATCACCGATGAGTAATCAAGTCATTCAAGCTTATTACTATAAATGTCATTTTTCAAACGTAATTAAATTAGCTGGATATCGTCTGTTGAGAATAGCAAATAAAAACTAAAATACAAATAAAAAAAATTTAAATCTTTTTTTTTTTTCACAACAACATTGCTTTCAGTTAGAAAGTTCCCGACTTTTTCTTCCTTTAAGCAAATAATCTCCTTCAAGCAATTCCTTATATTTTTCGACATCAAACAAAGGTCACTTGCAACTAATTAAGGTCAGTTGCATTTTTTTTTCTTTCATCCCCGTTGCATTACCCATGTTGCAAAAAACATACACATTTGATTCCGTTTTGTTATGACAGGAAAACCTTCAAAAAAATAACACTTAAAAAATTTGCAAACATGTTTTGCATACAAAAAACCGATCAACAAATATTCACATTATCAAAAGTGCACAAGGCGAAAATCAGAGCAAGCTGAGTTCAACCCCTGAGGCGGGCAAGGGCCCAGCTGAGTGTGGTTCCTTTGTTGACCAAAACAGTTCCCTACGCAAATAAGATGCGAATTTTCTTTTCATTTCTCTGCTCTAAAGTAGAGCAAACAATGGTGTTACTGTCTCCCCTTCATATGTGCGAAAATCTACCCCGTAATTCTGATGGAATAAAATAAGCTTCACAATAGAAAATTACAAATGTATTCACACCGTATAGACATGCTTCATTTTCATTCAATTTTCCTGCTTTTTTTTGGTTAAAGAAAATTTTAATCTTTGTAAATTCAAATTTTTCGCTTTTGTCTTGAAAGAAATTACATTTTATTGTTGCAAATGTTTTACAGCATGAGAATTGCCAAATTAAAATTATTACGCAAATATAATGTCTCATGGCGCAGTTTTTCTTCGATTGTTAGCCAACGCGGCACCCAACTTGGGCACATCTTTTTCATATTCAAATCTTCAGGACTTTTTGAAATGCACACAATTTTTGTCAACTGCATCAATTTTTTTCGGCGATTATCCAACATAATTTTGTGCACTTTTCTTACCATTTCCGATGTAGTCACCTCGCATGGCCGACCGCTGCTATGTTCATCCTCGCAGTGGCTGCGGCCAAGTTTGAATTCGGGTACCTAATATGTTATGGTTGAAAACGCAGGAGCAAACTCTCCAAGAGTGGAATCAAACTAACCTTTAATGTCCGTTGGACTTGGACTTTTTAAATTGAAATATTGCATCACAAAGCGATGACCACCTTTTTTTCCATTTTTACAAATGCGCTGAAATTGTCAGCTGTTAGCGTTTGTAAAAAAGTACTACAAAGCATATGTTATGGATACAAATTAATCTTTTAAGACTTCATTATAAACATGGCAAAATAACAATTAACTAAAAAGTGTACGCATCTATATTAAGCCGACTACTTCGTATGTGATCTGTGATGTCGGTATAATAAGCTACAATTTCCCCCACAACTTCAAAGCTGTCCTTCGATTCACAAAATGCTGAGAACAAGAATGTTCTATAGTCTATCATAAATGATGGATTGAAAAGTTATCAGTTAATTGGGGTCAATATTAGTTTTTACAACTCCTCAACAACGTTGTCGTTAATAAAAGAGCAGAAAACTTGCCAGAAGAGATTCGAATAGTTACAAATTCATCTGTACGACATCGGAAGACTTTTTCAGCATATCACTTCAATAAGAAGAGATCACAGACCATAAGAGAATGCAGTTAGATTGCGGGCATTCCTATGAACGATTAATATAATAAGTTATAATCTGATATAGTCTAATACAATTTTAGTTGAGTCCTTCCTTCGATTTCTTCGATTTCCTATAACTTTGCCTAAATAACTATTCATTCAGTCTGACCATATGAAATGTTAATTGCCGTCATCCTCGTAATAGTTAGTTAATACGAAATTCATTACAATCAATCACTCACTCACTCACTCACTCAGTCAGTCAAACGAGTGACATTTCGAAATTAGCGCAGCCAAAAATTAAGTGCAGCCAAACGCCAAATGCGTTCGAACAGAATGACAATGGTTATGTATCTAGATACAAAAATACAAACATCTATTATCTTTGGCACATGTAACTGAATGGGTTATGACTTGTTTCAGTTTATTTTGCTTTACTTTGGTTCGATGTCATTGTGACGATGACACGACGAATCACGGCGATTTGGCCGTTCACCTGTCGACTTGGCGTGTTTGGTTAATGGCGCTCGAGTGTGTTTTGATGCGGCGATGTTGAGTGGGTGGCCGCACAGGGCGAATGAATGACATAAAGGACTCCGCCATGACTTTTGACGTTTCGACTGGCACAAAATAATATCCACAAATTCACAGCTCGACACGTCGCAATCTAATTATGACAACTGAAGGGTGCACATAGCCATGCCGTGACTTTGTGTGCTCCTAATGCGTGTGATGTTTCTCTATCGATTTTCGAGCTATTTATCATGCAACAAAATACCATAAAATTATATACTCTTTCACTATCAGTAATTTAAGCATTATAAATGGATAAAGAATCACTCAACGTGGCGTTTTCGTTGCTTTCAGAGGCCGAAAAAAATTAACTCATGCAGCGTTGATTGAGCAGAGATTTTCGTACGAGTTTGTATAGAGCACAGTTAGAGTTACAGATACAATTTGAAGTCGGGCTCTTTGCTTGTTATAATTGAGTAGTCAGTCAGGGCTCCGCAGCCTTTTTAAATCGACCTGCATTGGAAGCCGCATTCAACAATGGCAACTCATTTAGTCTGATGGATCTTTGATGAATGATCTCATCAGCGGTAGGTGTCGGCAGCATAACCGATGAACAAACGCTGATGAGCGCGGGACGTTCATCGAAAAACAAATGCAACACCAACTACAACAAAAACGAATAACTTGTTATACTGAGAATGCAATTATTATATTTTTTTATTTATATTTTTATTTTACTTTTGAAATATTTTTAGCACAAGAATTATGTGCTAACTGACTAACGGTGAAACTAGTGAGTGAAGTCAAAATTCTCAAAATCCATGTACCATTGACTTAAGTCGAGTTTAGTGTATCCTCTGCCTCAACAAGTCCGCTATTTCAATCGACGTCTGTCAGTATGACTTCACCCGGCGCGTTTACAATACAACTCATTTTCGTCGCTCCGGTCTGGGTACCAGACTCGTTCACGTTGTTCTCGCTCTTTGAACGATGATTAATGATACCAAATTATGAACTCGCTTGTTCTGAATGACAGACAGGCACTCGACGAATGGTGCGGAAAGCGTTTAAGCCCAGTTTTCTTAACCAGCTAAGAAAAATGACTTCATTAAATTCATTAGCGCCCATGTGTGAAATTCGTTCAGGTGGAACCTTTCAGCTAGCCGTGGTAATCATTTCGAATTTTTTTTATTTTAAATCAATGAAAGCACATTGTTTCACATCGAAGTCTTTTGAAAATACTTAATGTTTTAAATATTTAACTTTATTTGCAGACTATCAATCGACGGATAACCACGAATTCGGAATGATAACTAGTTGGAGTTATAATCCTGTTAGTTATGATGAAGTTTTGATTGTGAAGTCATCAACTGAAGAGAGCAATGTTTTTGCAATTAAAACCAATCTCTATAGGACAACATCTGTGGGCCAAGACATTCTCTTTACCGACACTTTATGCCTAAACCATATAACCGATTTTGACAAAAAATATACCAATCGTCATATTTTCATTTGCAGAAGCGAATCATAAACTTTGTAATAAAATTAATATGGTATTGGCGGCGTAAAAGCAACTGCAATAAGATTTTACACACATTTTACCTTAACGCATGTGGTTACTAAAGGTAGAATAACATACCACAATTATTACAATTATGGTTGAATTTTAAACGACTAGGCAAACACTAGTATATAAAACAAAGTGAGAAAAAGCGTTTATTTCCCTCTGCTAAACGAAATCTTTGACCACGTCGTCTTAGTTTTTCAGTTATATGGCGGTGAATGTTTAAAAAAGTGAGTGGGTGAGTGGTGTTGCGATACAGTTTGGTGTTGTAGCTACACCTCTATCATCCACATCCAAAATTTAATAACACCACTCAAAAGCTAAAGGATCAAAGAATTCATTAGCTTTGATCCGAACTATGTCGTATAGCGTGAGGTGGATGGGGACGCGCCGCCGTTTTGATTGAGTTTTTCAATCAATTTCAATGCGAAATTTGCTGTTGTTGTTAATCCTTTCTGCGTTGCTGCCCTCGTTGTTGTTGTTTAGGTACGTTTGCGGCGAATGCGTTTTGCTTCGCTGAAATGCGTTTTTTTCTTTTTTTCTTTGTTTGTCTTATACTTTTAATATCTTTCGTCTCTCTTTAATCAGACGGCGAGTGGTGGAGGATTGATTTTTGAATTTTTTCAAAAACTATAGGTGGCACATTTGTTGTTTCTTGTTGTTCTTTCTTATTTCGCTGCCCTTGTTGTTTTTGTTAGCTGTGCTGCGTGCCATTGTTGTTGCTTATTATTTCGTATACTTCGTGTCCGAGCATAATCAATTATGAAATATGTAAATAGATATGCATATGTAGCATAACTGATCCGTAATAAATTGCTCAAACAACTATTGCTAGTTGCCCTATAGTTGGAGATGTCGGATTTACTGATCTTTTGGAGTCCCGAAATTATATAAGATTCCTTCCAAACGCCTGCCTGGAAATATTGTATAAAGTGTAAAGAGTAATATATAGACTGTCAGCATAGACTTTTAAAATGCAGATAGGAATATTGTCAGGACCAGGACTGAATGAAGGTTTCATAAATTTTAAACCAAGCAAAACTGTGTCATTGTCAATTGTAGGCAAAGTAAAATGATTAAATTTATCAATTTTATAGGAATACAGTGTACCATTTTCACAAGTACTGTTAGAGTACGTACTTTGAAAAAAGTTTCCAAATAGGTGCGCTATCGCCTCCTCGGAGCTGATTCCAACTCTCATGTATTCCATACAAGTTGGAAATGACTCTGACTTTTCGTTTAGTATTGATGAATTTAAAGAATTGTTTAGGATCTTGATTAATTCTACTTTGCATAGGTAATTATAGTAACAAAATTTGGTTATCTGATTAAATTTTAAACAATCTGCAGAGTAATTAGAATAATCTACTAGAGAACCAGACCGGTTTAATTTGTTAAATAAGCGATTTCTTGCGTTTTTAGTTGATTCAATTCTCTAGAGAATCACGGCAGTTTTCAATATAACTCAGCATAGTTGTATTGAAAAACAGCACAGCTGCATGAATATCGGAACAAGAAATTAACTCTGACCAGGGAATCAAGACGGTTTAAATGTATATATTTAAAGTTGAACACTCGTCTCGGCATGGCACAAAGATTATTAGAAGCAGACAAAGGGTGACTAAGACTTACAATCACCTAAAGAGTGGGGCGATGGGAATCTTCAGGAAATAACAATGGAGCAGATCCCACAAGCAAACAGTTTTCATGGCGATTAGTAAGGTCAAGAGTGCGATCAATGCTGATAGATATATAGTTTATTTGCTGAAGAGAGAGATCCCGCAGTAAATCCACAAACTCGCTACATATGGATGGAAGTGCAATATTGGAATCGTTAGAAGTAATCCAGTCAATAGTGGGAAGATTCAAATCGCCTACGACGAGCAAGATGTCGGAGTCATTTACATAATTTGATATTCTACGAATAGCGTTCGCTTGCGATGTATAGATAGAGTCAGATGACGAAGGAGGGATATAAAAGCAGGTCATAAATATATTGTAACTAATAAACGATATCTTTACACAAATGAATTCTCAAGCATCAGTTTCATCAAGAGAAAACAATTCTGAAGAATACGACGAGTGAACAGAAACAGAGAGAACAGGGCACCACCATCACTACGCCCTACGCGATCCGGAAAGATCCGTACAGTAGGAGTTATTAAGAAGTTCGGTGTTGAGAACGTCGTGACGAAGCCAAGTTTCAACAAAAGCGATAATGTCGGAAAAAAGAGAAACTGTTAAGAAACAACGTCGCAAGTTCAGAGTTAAGTCTTCTAACAATTTAATAATGAAGTGTAAGTTTAGATTTTTGCCACCCTAGAAGGGGATATGAGGAAGTGCTAGGGGGTAAGGTGATACGCCTTTTTGTATGTCTTGGGACAAATTCATGGACCACAGTATGGGCAGGAGAGAAGTTGGTGTCACAGTTGATGGAAAATGCTTCAGCAGAAACTGAAAGCTTGAAGGAAGAGCTTTCTCTAGGGCTGGCAAAACTGAAATTGCCAATTTTAATATTCGAAAGACTGACTGATTTGGAAGAAATGCGTAAAATGTCGTCACAAAACCTGTTTCCGAGGCTGAAGTAGAGGAAAAATTAGTCTGCGAAGAACTCTTAGACGAAGGATTTAGAGGATTGAGTAGAAGATGAATCTATAGTTACAGTAGAAGGCATAGTATTAGAGGAAACGAACTATTATTAGAGGTTAAGTTAACGACAACAGATGGTGGAGTAGTAGGGTGAATAAGAGTAGAAGGTGGTAAGCGAGTTGAGGCGGGATGGGGAGGTACGGTAGGTATGGAAGTAAGTACAGAAGAGTAAGTGATTATATATTGGAAAGAAGTGGAGTGGAGACCTCCTAAATATCTAGCCGCGTGGAGAGTGCTTTAAATAAGTTACCTAATATATGTTCGGTTTTCCTTGTACGCTATTGAAAACTCACTTAACCAAACCGAACGAAATATTCATTCATATCCACCAATTTCATATCCACATATATATTTATGTCAAATTTGAAATTGAAAGTCTGTCAAATAAAAAATAAATAAAAATAAATTTAACTCAAAGTTTAGTAGTGTTTACAGAGAGACTACACCCGGATGATCTCCTCCTAAGAAGGAATCAGCCTTCTATGTCATTGCCTTTCCGGCGCAATTAGCAATATAGTCTAAGTCTAATTTTTTTTACGTCATTATTTTTTAGTATGTTATGCAGTTTACTGCTATAAATGTTATACTCTAATTCTAAAACAAAAACAAAAAAAGTGTTTAGTTTAAAATGCCATCTACTGTGTCATTAAATACTTTATTTTGTTACCCTTCGTACAGTTATGTATGAACATTCATAAAAGCAAATACTTTAACAATTCGCTCCATATAATTTACTGAAGGTTTTTCAATCTTAACCACAAATGAAGCACGTGTTCAACATACAAAATCAACTTAGTACTTGAAAGTGTAAAATTGGAGACTAATTAAAATGAAAATGTAGTTGACTTATCAAAAGCTGTAGAGGGGGAGACAGAGCGAAAAAGGCGAAGTAGATTACCTCAAGAGAATATCAATTGCCGCAGCACTAAGTTATGAATTATGCCCCTGGGACGAAAGTCCTTATATCGGTTACACTCTGACCAGAGACACACCTCACACAGGCCGGATGATGATCTGACTTGAGTATTGTCAATGACAACGCGCCACATTTCGTTTACTTCCGCCTGCACACCTCGACACAAAGCCGGAAGCGGACAGACTTAGTCAATCTAACCTAACCAACGAGTAAACCGATTGAGTAACCTCACATGTGGTTAATTATAATGACGCAATTTTAATATCAAAATACGTTCAATGGGCAAAGAGCAGGAGCGACTGAGGTGAAATGTCTCGAATCGAGCGCAAAGAAGTCAGTTATGGGCCGAACGTGTGTTTAATTTGTCTGCGTTGTGTTGGCATGAGCACGCTGCAGCTCGATGGCCATGGCGAGGGCGTTGACGGATCGGAACGTTAACTGTAACTACCTATTTTTGGCTAAACAGGGGTGGTTTCTGTGTCAGGTTATACGAACATCGTTGAAAAGCCAGCGAGAAATGATGAATGAAATACGATTTTCAGTGACAACCGCAACAACAACGAGCAGAACCACAATGACCGCATTGAACCACCCCCAGAGTTAGCAGGTTGGTAGTCGCTGCCACTCACACCATTTCTTATGCACGTTTTGAGCTTTGATTGAGCATATCCGTTGGGATTAATAGGGATGTTTTGTGGTTATTTATGCACACAAGTCACTTCGTCAGTTTGTCAATTGCTAACAGCAGAGTGAGGTGGTAGAGCAGAGGAAGATTATGGCAACCGACCGCGAAACCGAGCCACCAACCAACCGAAAAATATTAGCTTTTATGATATTGATAGAACCTGATGTCTATTGACAATTAAACAATGAACTGTTGAGTGTTGAGTGTTGAGGGGGACGCAGTTTTGGCGTACTTTCGGTTATATTATGAGTGCAACATTGGGCGTTCTATTGCAACAACAATGAGATACGCTATCTCTCGATAAGCATCTATTCGCTGGTGGTTGAGTTGCTGGAAATTAATATGCGCACATCTTTGATGTGTGGCAGATTCTTTTCCTGTGGGCTTGGCCTTTTGTTATCGGCAACGCGGCAAACGCAATTTGTGTGGATTTTTATGTTTATTAGTGGGATTAATACGTCGTTAAGTGGTTTAATAAAATTAAATTTGTCCTCGGCTCAAGGTATACGTTCAGGTTCAGATCTCCGTTGGGATTAATCGCATATGCTGTAAATCGAACACTGACATGCCCTTCAATTATATAGCGCGCACATGCAAATTTAAGCTATGATTCTTGAATTTAAGTTAACAATTCGGGAGTCATCTTTTTTATTAATAACATCGAAGTCTTCGCCATGATATGGTTGATTATAAGTGCATGGTATCTTTACAGACAACAACCCACTTTCAATCTCTAAACGGTAAGTTTACAAAAACAAACTTAAATGTTATGCAATTTAAATACACATCTATAAACCTTATGTTTTAAACGAATCAACTATTCGGTCACATAAAAAGTCTCCACGGTTTGTACATTTTTTAAGAAAAATGTTTCTTTTTCAAAATCAATTTCAATCAAGTATATATTGGCCATTATTGGCCATATTATGAAGCTACCCAAGCTTCATAATTCCATCGGTGTAGAGCACTTCTGTGGCTTATCAGCGAAAAACTTGGCCAAGTGATTTTTATCCGCTCTTTGGTCGGCTAATTGTTTACCATGAAGAGAGTTCTGCAGAGACCGAAACAAATGACAGTCAGAGGGTGCAAGGGACAGGCTACACGGTAAACCTTTCCAACTAAGCTCCGTCAATTTGTTCCGGGTCATCAAAGATGTGTAGCATTGTCATGATGGAAGTAAAATTCAGCACAATCAGTACGAAATGGTAATATACGATTTGGCATAGCTCAGATAAGAATTTCAATAAAATATGTTTTTTATGCTGTAGAAACATAGTTCCATTACTACACTTATTCAAGTGGCAATGCCAATTCAAGTATTTCTGACGTTGATTCAGTCCATCGATGTAAACCAAATCTGTCCGATTGAGCTGTCTTCAGAAGAGCTTAAGCTGGATATAAAAGAAGTTGAAAGGGTCTTAATGGATTACGTTTTCAATAATTGCGATACGAACAGCGTCGTATTTCTGTTGGCGTTTACGAAAGTATTGGAAATGACTGAGAAATGCGTGTCAATGCCAGAGGCTCTTGAACAATTCAATGGAACCCTGAGGGATCAGATATGGAACCTCGAAAATCTCCGCACTTCGACGACAAGAACGACAACAAAAAGAGCAACAAAAATAACAACAACAACCAAGGCAACAACAACGACGAAAAAGGTTTGTTCATATTGTGGTTGTGATGAGTGGGATTTGTGCAAAAAACTTTACCACGGGTATCGTTTTAATTCAAAATATAATAATAACACTCCAACAATACTGGAAACACACCTAGTTTTGCACCTTTATATGCGTGTAAATTGAACTACTGAAGAAGTAACTAAACGATACAAGTGTTTCTACTACAATAACATTGCACCCAACAAAAACATTTTACGGATGTTTGGGCATGAGATCATTTATTATTTCTCTTTAGGACACCGCAGTTATCCGCCTACTTCTAGTTCGATACTTTTAGTATAGTTTTATGCAGTTTTTTTAGCCCTCCAAATAGAGGCATCTCTCAAGGATTTCAAAATAGGTGTTTTTTTCTTTTTCTTCAGTGACGACCTTTTCATTCAACCGAAAGCTATTACCGCTTTGCAAACAGGACTTAGGCCTGGGGGTAAAAGCTGGAGAATCTGGAGTGCATATAGGGGTTTTCGATACAATAGACTTATGTTATTGAAATTTGTACAGGTTGATAATAAAAATTACTTCAAATATGACGGCTTTATTGTCTTATTTGCCCTTCCTACAGAAATAAAGAGGAATTTATTAATATATAAAACGAAGTGGCAAAAAACATTTGTTTCCTTCTGCTGCCCGTAATTTTTAGCCAATTTAGTTGGTTTTTTCTAAATATAAATATTTTATTATTATTATTATATTTAAATTGTTGGAAAAGGTTCTTCTTTTGTCGGTGAAGCGGGTGGAGGTTCGCTAGTATTGTATAATAACTACTTGGTTTATGTGTAGGCTACCCCTTCTAGTGATGAGCTGCCACATATATAAAAACTTTAAGGGGTCATCAATATCTGCGGTATTGTTTTATACGTCATAACTTAGTTGCAATAATTAGCAATGGAAAAGGAATGTCAAAATTAGAAAAAAAAAAAATTTTCGCAACTTTATTCCTTTGATTTGCTTTTGATAGAATAGAAGAGATACAGAGGCTTCTTAATTATGACAAGTTGCGTAACGCTAGCAACGGGGTATAATTCAAGTTCATCACCACAGAAACCGAGAACTACGGGAAAAACCAATAATTCAAGAATTACAGTTTGTGGATTAGAGCCGAACTTCCTACAGTGAGCTCTGTGGATAAAATCTCGTAGTGGTGAAATCATAGAAATTACTCAATTTCAATCGAAACGCAATAAATTAACAAAGCACTCCCCCACTTTTTACTAAGACACACATTTATGAAATTGGGAACGCAACACAACAAAAATGGCAACAACAACAAACATGTGTGGGGAACGCCTTTGGTTATTTTCACTGAGAGCAGTCGATTAGCCATGGGAAAATCAATACGCAAAAGGCTTCAAGCGCTCCAAGTCATACTCAGTGGAACTATGGCGAAGCTAAATGCACGCCAATCCAAGCAATTGGATAGACTTCGACGGGTGTCTGTCGGTCTGTCTCTTCTCCATGTCTGTTGACCAAACAGTCGGTCATTTGGTTGAACCGACCTACTCGTAAGTCATCGCTCGTAGCCATCAATCGTAACAGCTTTCTTGGGCTCATAACACGTACTACGGTTTTCTTGGGCCCCATTGCCCTTTTCCTTTTCTGACACCGGCATGGATAGGCGGGGATCTATGGCGCGAAAATATATTACAATTAGTTGGCGGCTACGTACGCATATACTCACTAACCACAGCGAAGTTGATCAGCTCGCCTGCTTTTCACATAACTAGAATTTTCTTTATCTGTTGGCCAAGTAATACCTATAACAACAACAACAACAACAACAGCAGCAGCAGCAGCAACAACAAAAATGAAAACAAAAACATTTAAAAAAATATCTCCCATAGTCTTGGCCAAGTCTCGTGTTGTTGCTGTTGCTGCTTAGCATCGGTTTCTGTACTCCAACGCATTTTCGAAACTTTTCTATTTTTCTTGGCCCCAAGATTATTTCGACCATCCGTTCTCCGTCCGTCCATCTATTCGTCAGTCACTTTTGGTGCATTTCTAAGTTTACAAGTTTTTTTGCCTACGTTGGCTGTCTATCTGTCCCGCCATTGTAACGTTCAACTCCCTTGCCCGTCTGGCTCTCATTCTCAGCGTTGAGGATTTTTGTTGTCCGCTGCCCGTTGGACCTTTTTAACCGTTGCTTGGTCAAAAGCTGTTAACCATATTAAAGTGTTCGATGATTAATTACACGCGTCCAAGATTAATTGAAATCAATCAAAGCTGAAGTTAACTAATGGCAACACGTTTGTAATTCCTTCTCATACATTTTACACGTTGCTCATACGCATATCTTTACATCGAAACGGCGCGTCGTTGGCATTTCTGCTTCCACTGCAACTTCGACTTCGCTCAACAGCTGACAGATTTTTTATTGGCTTCGTAATTTGTGCAGTGTTTTTTTTTTTTTGTTTTTCTCACAATTAAATTTAATCATATTCGAAATTCGGTTCTAAAGTCGTAAATAAAACTATTGTCGAAGTTTGTGAAAAAGTTTTTAGCATCCTAGAATAAAATATTTATCTCTCAAATAGGATAACGTTGCATTTAGCATATATTAGCATATCATTTATACCATGAATGGAAAAAAAATACTTTAGCCCATTATTAGTCCATTCTACTTCTTATGAATATTCCACGTGATTACAATGATCTCTCAAAACGGCGTAAAATAAAATATTACAATTACTTTTAGCTCAATGTTAGGTTAAAAGAGCAACATCACCTAAGACATTGTCGGGAAATTGTGATAACCTATGACCTCCTACACCTTCATCCTCTTAGCTTCATAGCCCCTCTAAATTGATAGTTTATCCTAAGACGGTTTTAACAGAGTTCTTTATTAGTTGATCAGAAGGTGAAGCTTTGAAATTTACTTATGGTAAGGGGTTGTATTAGAACTCAAATTTGTGTACTGTCCCCTTCTTCAATAAAAAAGCGTAGAAAAACATCAAAGCATCGCCCTGAGGCTGAATAGGATGAACAACTAATGTTCATAGCTGCGTGTAATTCTGTCGTTTATGGTATAGTTACTTACTGACTCTAGGGTTCTGTGGAATACTGGCATCACAGAGTACAAGAAGTGAGTCCAACATTATACGAACACAGTTTGCTTGTCTAATCGAGTCGGTTTGTAAGCTCTGCATCAGAAACTATAACAATTTATTAAATATCTGTTTTCTACTTTTAGAAAATACTAACTTTACCAGGTTTACCGTTGTTGCAGTTGTTAATATTAATAGCAAACAAATTTGTGTTGTCTGTGAGTGACTGGGGAACAACAGAAGAACTGATTTCAATATAATAAACAGTTAATTACAGCTTGGATCACAGAAGAGAAGAGACTACTTTTGCTCCGAGAATGTCTTAACTTTGAAGGAATTCATATAAAATTCTATAATAATTGAATGTACACTCTATGCCTGCAGCGTATATGCAACAATGACCTTTTTATATTTACACTAGTTTTTCGCCCAGCTAAGAGAGCTAATTGTCGAACTTATTGCTGAGGTTATTTAGTTATGAAGATTTCTTTCTTAAACACATTAGAATCTTCATCCGCATATTGACAAAAAGTAAGAAGGAGAAACAGAAAACAATGTTCACCCAGAACTGTTATATTGCGTGCGCGAGCTTCGCAGATCTCTTTTACGCTCATTGTCCTTTACTCGCCCTCTCAATAATACTAACTCTCTTTTACTAATACTCTGCATCACACATACTCTTCTTCACTCACACTTTACATAACACTCACTCACACTGTCTCTTGCATTTCCAAGCTGCTATATTGCCAGCGCTTGTATGATACTTTGTTGTTGCAATTTCACTGTTTCTTAAAAGCCTTTTCAATGTGTTTAGACATAACTTTTTAACAATTAAACTATTTTGTGCATATCTACATAACTATAGCTTTCCATTGACGTATGTTACATATTATTACGTTGTGTCTATAACAGCGTTAGCTTGATTTCAAAAAATGTGTTGACGTATTTACATAGACCTCAATAATCGAGATAAATACAACTCAATGCCATTTACGAGATCTAAATTATAAAAAAAAAACACTAGAGTTTCAACCTAATCCAACGTCAAAATTTTAGCTGAACAGCTGTGATAGATCCAGAGAACACGTGTCGCACCTAACGCACAAACGACTTTATATATATAGACAGATAAGAAGGTTATGTCGTGCTTATTTTTTTCTTAGGTAGTTCTACTGTGGGTTGCTTCGATTGATTACCAAACGCACTATCTATATATATAAATATATATATCACGCTTGACTGAGTTACCCGATCGGTATTAAATTTGGAATATATATTCTTCCAAGACTGGCGAAGGTTTTTGTGGAGTTTCATTGCCATACGTTAATTGGAACTAAAGTTTATGTTGAAAATTTAATGTATTTTATACAAAAAAAGTAAAGCATAGATTAAGTAAAGCATACTCTTACGCACAACATTTTTTTTTCTGTGCCGCTAGATTGCTGAAATTTTGATACAATACACAACTCGGAGAGTATGCCAAGAGGCATCGACGCGCCAGGTATATATTATATATATTTATATATATACAAATCAATATACTTGACAGAATTATTCATTTGTAAATCTTAAAAAGCGTACAGTTTTTTTTTTTTTTTGTATTCTATGGTAACTTTCTAGAGAAAGATGAAGCGATATGACATTGAAATATATAAAAAAATAGTAATAATACAAAAAGCATTTTATCAATAGTAACGAGAGCAATTTGAATATCGAATATCGTTAAATGTTGAAAAAAAGATTCAACAACAGCAACAAAAAATTAAATACTCATGACAAGTGTCTCGAAATGTTCCGCTGGATTGAAACGATCAGCGAAACGCTGCAGATACTCATTGCCGTCAAGCGAGCGATTTACTGATTGTGAGTCTGCGAGTATTCCATGACACTAAGGCATAGCGAAGCTGAATCCACAATCACGATAAACTGTTTTGCGCGAGTTGACACAATAAAACCAAAAAATAAATAAAGAAATAAAGACGTTCGATGTGCTTCAGCAATGATGAAATTGAAGACAGACAAATCGAATGACTTTCTTCTGGTTATATTTTATTTTCATTGGACAAGTGATCCATCGAGTGAATGTGTCAACAACAACAACAACAACACCGAAATAGGAAAGAAAATGGAAAATATTTCCATGACTAGACAAGTATGTCGAGAATCTTTTACTAACTTTTTTCTTTTTTTTTTTGCTTTGTTCAGCAATTCGCTTTTGAATCAAAGAGAAATGCAGACGTGATTTAAAGAACAGTCGAACATCGCAGCGTCTAAAATCAGAAAGCGAAATCGCAGGCAATTCACCAGCGCCACAAGAAGAGAAATCGCCGCAGAGTATCTGTATCTGTGCACATGTGATGCATTTGCATCGAAGTAAAAAAGCAGTGACAATCGAACGCCGCTGCTTCCTCTTCTTTGTTCGCTATCACGCCATTGATTTATGGGCAAAATCGAATCGTCTACAGCGATCAACGCACCGCCTGAGAAGAGGCATTTTCCCATTTTATTGCCAAATGTGTCACAAAATCTGTGATGAGTCTGCGTATTCTTCTCGGTGATAATTTCCAGCTTGTCAACATTAACGACATCAAAGAGCATCAAGTAGGGAACGGGCGGATTGAATATAATTTGAATTTTAGATTTTGTGTGGCATTTAAAAGCGAATTTTGAGGTTTCTAATATTTATTGAAAGGAAACATATCTGTTTGGGAACACTACTCAATAGCAGAGTTGGCTATCTTAAGCGACTTTCGAATGTAACTAAATTTTATAATAGTTCTATTTAGATAATACAAAAACAACTGAAGATCAAAACTGAAGTGTATAAATATAAATTTGTATTATAATGAGGTCAATAGCTCTGCGATTTGTATTATAATGAGGTCTCAGCCAATGGAAATAAAAAAATTATCCAACCAAAACTGCTGCGGAGATTTGTCAATGCGTCGTGGTACGTTCAGAATTCTGTCAGACATCAACACCCACAGATCCTAACGATCAAATAGGCGAATCATTCGGTTTATCTACAGAAAGTCCTAACGGTTGGAATCACAACAGCGCACAGACGCCAAGCCTTACAAGGCCACAACTCAGATCGCTGTACGAGTGATCCTTTACTTTTATTCCTTTATTATGTTCATATTTATAAATTGAGAGTAGCCAATAATAATTGGAAAATGGTAAACGTTTGAATATGAAATTACACTTCACTCGATTAATAATATTTTAATTATATTAATAAAATAATATAAATAATATTTTAATTTAATTTGAAAAGTTAGGTAAGATTAGTGAAAATGGTACAGATTTGTTTCTGCGATCAGCCAAAAAAAGGGAAAGAAACAGTGTTGCTCGTTCTTACGGGTTATAGATAGGTACGAAAGAAGGCATGTACCGGTTACTTGTGAATTGAATATACATATATTCTTTTCACTCCTCTTGTGAGCACAGAGCCTCCACCAGGTTCTTACATCTTTTAAATATCCAAAAGTTGTGTTGTAGAATGATTTCTTTGATAGGGTAGGTGATTAGCTTGCCACCACCAGTAGGCATGATATTCACCAAATTCACGTATCACTAAATCACTGTTTTTAATACAAACTTATTTTATAACACCTCGATAAGTCGAGTTGAATTATACATATATATACATATCTATCCGTCCCTCACTCAGTTTTTGAATGAAGAGCTGAAATTTGGTACGAACTCTTGCCATATGCTTTACATAGCATACGAGTATATTTCCCATACAAATTCATAGGTTGAGCATCATCGTATGCTGTAACCATTATTTAATTATTTTATTAATTTTGTTAATATTATTAATTATTATTATTATTATTATTATTATTATTATTATTATTATTATTATTATTATTATTATTATTATTATTAATTATTATTATTATTATTATTATTATTATTATTATTATTATTATTATTATTATTATTATTATAATTATTATTATTATTATTATTATTATTATTATTATTATTATTATTATTATTATTATTATTATTATTATTATTATTATTATTATTATTATTATTATTATTATTATTATTATTATTATTATTATTATTATTATTATTATTATTATTATTATTATTATTATTATTATTGTTATTATTATTATTATTATTATTATTATTATTATTATTATTATTGTTATTATTATTATTATTATTATTATTATTATTATTATTATTATTATTATTATTATTATTATTATTATTATTATTATTATTATTATTTATTTTCATTGTTGTTTTTCGCACCACAATCTTCTATATATACAAAAATGAGTCCCTATTTTACTTGGTCACTCCAGAAATTGAGAATTACTTTACCGATCTCATTCATTTTATTATTATTTATTCTAATACTTTGTAGAAGATTATTACGGAAAGAAATTAAGAGGTATGCCGCGAAAGTCGGCAAAGTCCATTCAATTTATTTCTATGAAAATAATATTGCTCATCAGTTTGCCGTTGAAAAGTATGTCAAATTCAAAATAGGTGTTCTGTCGAAACAAAATAATAATAATCGATAAAATCAATTCAGAGTGGGAAAAATGACAGGGAGGTGTCGAAATCAAAATATTGGTCGGAGTACGTTAACATCAAGGCAATAACATGATCGTAGAGTCAATGAGACTGAGGAACAGCGTAGTCAGCGTTTGCTGGTAAATCGAATATGGATTGACGAGAGGAAAGGTCAAATTACCCCAAGAAAATGAATGGTACAGTTTATATAACTTAAAGTAACTACAGAACATGAAGAAGGCGAGCAAATTAACACAAAATAAACAAGAGCACGTCGGTGACGCGATTTGGCCCTACCAAAAATCACTTTAATGCGACTAAAGACGTTTTCATTTGCCACTTCAGAAATCCCAAGCTGCGCCGGTCCCCCGGTAAGTAAAATATAAATGATTAAGGAAAACGGTCGGCTAAACGCATCTTATTACAATAGAACAAAATTATGAAAACCCAAAATTGTACGAGTAAGTCGTATTAGCTCAACAGGTCCGTTCGACTTACTAAGGCGTCAATTGATGCGGTCAAGAATAAAAGAGTTTTTCCCCCTCTTTTGTCTAAATTCAAGTATTTGTTTACATTTCGTAAACAACAAAAAGTTACTAATGAGCAAAACTAAACATTCAATAAAGTTGATTATGTAACAATTTCAAGCGACGTCATCCAAACTGGTTTTGATCATAAAATTATTACGTCTGCTCTAATACCATCGGAATAGTCGAAATATGATGATTCGCAGATTCCATCAATAAGACATGAATGATTACTAAATTTGAAAATATGAAATCTGCTTAGAAGTGCGCAGCCGATTAAATGATTCCAAACCTGTTCCATGGAACTCTAAACAAAGGAGCCGACGAGAAATCTCGCAATTAGTTTCACCTACCGAGAACCTTGAGTGATAGTTTGAACAGTTTAAAAGGCTTAAAGGTACTACGAAAACGGGTTACGTAATTCTAATCGCTGGGAATTTTTCGACTTCGAGAGCTATTTTCGCTATTTAGATAAATAAAGTTGCCGAATTTTGGTTATAAAAGGGAATTCGATTTTGAAGTCGGCAAACAGTCTCAGTTTGATCGTGACTACAGCAATAAGTTGGAAGAACCAAATATCTTAGGAAAAATGCGTTTGATACTCGCAGTCTTTGTCACATTCGCCTTTCTTCACTGCATCGTCAATTGTAAGGAGCAGCAGGAAGAGACCATAGCCAGAACTAAGCGCCAATTGGGTTTCGGTGTCCCTGGACTTGGACTCGGTGGACTTGGCGGCCTTGGGGGTTTTGGTAGACGCGGTGTTGGCGGCGGTTTCGGCGGACCAGGACTCGGTTATGGTCAAGGATTCGGCGGCGGTTACGGCCCAGGAGCTGGGGTTGGTTATGGTGGTCTTGGCGGCTTTGGTGGTCCCGGTTTAGGCTACGGCTTCTATGGCTAAATGGATTTCTTAAAGTAGCTACCTTAAATTGTCAGTGTGATATACTAACGAAAAGCAAAAATATAAAAAAAATACAAGTTCAAATTCTTTACAAGTACTCGTACTTACGCAGTTTGGTTTTTCTCAAAGTCATTTGTTTAATTAGGGTAATGGATAGGTTCTATTTTTGGAAAAAATCTGGAAGTGCTTCAATTTTGAACATATTGCAAAGCAAGTGACGTAGTGATTTGAGTACTTTCATATATCAATAATGCAGAACCAAAAAAAAAAAATATTTAGGCCAGTTGAACCGACGTTGTAGTACTCTACACAATTGAGAGTCTTGAAAGTTAAATTTCAGTGGTCAGTATGATTGTTTAATTGATTAAGTTGATGTCTTTGTTCCATTAATAAAGCCCACTGAAATCTCCGACCTCTAAGGAACCAAAAATATTATAGTTTTCATAACAGAACAGAAAGATATCTGAAGGGAGATCCAGTATATACTGTTGTTCAGCAGTGTGGGAAGTATCTGGTACTCAATCCTATGATAGACAGCTTGATCATGCATCTGCAGGTCTCGATGTGGAGCGAATTCCGGGACAAATCGCACCAGCTTAAAGTGACACTTTTGGCTGGAGTGCACCAGAGAAAATGTGTGACATTAAAAGGAGCAGCTGTATTGGGATCTTAAAATGGTACATGTCCAAAGGCTTGAAATAGAGTGTTCCAAAATTTCAGTTCAATAAATAAAAGTGATAAAAATGTTTCATATAAGAAACTTTCTTGTATTTGATCCAGTAATTCTCGAATCTATTATAGAAACTCTCACTGCTTATATATATTATTTTAAACAATCACTTAAATTTGATGCGTAGATTTTAATGGCAATACCCTATATAGTATTGGGATGCGATATAGAGAATCAAATCATCGCGTTTAACTCCACAATACAATGCAAATGCCACTCACTACGTGAAGTGTACAAAAATAACAGAAATTAAAAAAGTTGACAGCAGCCTTCCTGAAATCGTTGAATTTGGGCGCCCAATAAAGAAACCCAAATGCTCAGCCGAACAGAAACTTCGAACAGAAAATCGTCTATAAATCGGAACAAAACTTGACCCGCGCCAATAGATTCGTGTTGACCTTTGCGTGTGCGTGCGTGCGTATCTCACTCGAAAAAGATCGGAGTGCCTACTCTAACATGTTTTAAAAATAAATATTTAGACTCATAGCCTGCTAACATTAACGCATGCCATGCCTTTCTTCCATACTAATTATCTGAGAGTGGGCATTTGCTTGACTTATTTTTTTTTATTTTTATAATTTTTTTATTTTGAAGTTTGGCGTTTTAGTTTGAACGTATCTGCATCTATATCTGTACTCATATATATATGTCTGTCCTATCTATGTTCAGCTGTGTGCACCTCGGGATTTTCTGCTCCACCTACGACAATAGCCCTGACGAGTCTCGGTTTTTGGGCAATCATCACGTACTATTGCCATAATTATAATTTTGATTTTATTTGACGACTGCCGTTTCGCTTTTTGCCGCTGCCACCGTGACATTTGTTTTGTTCAACAAACAAATAAATAAACAAAAACTTTAATGTGTTGCTGTTGTTGTTATGTGCTTTGTTGTCATTTTGCTGATGTTACCTTTCAGAAATCGGTAAATGTTTGAATGATTTTATTTTATTTATTAAAAAGTGACAAATTCTGAGGCAAAACGAAATACGTGGGTCGATCAATAAACCCTTAGAAAAAGGCATTATTTATCTGTAATTTTCTCTTAATTTTTCAATATAATCTCTTTCTATACCGATACACTTTTCTAATCTTTTTTCCAAGTTTTTTAAACCGTCCAAAAAGTAGGATTTCGAAAGTTCCTTAAAATAGTCATCCAGGACTATATGCATTCACACTATATGCATTCATACCTAGTCCTGATGTAGTAGCATCTTTTTCTTTTCCAAATGTGGCTGTTCAGTCTTGACTTCTTCGTGTTCCTCGTGCATCACAAAAAACCGTAGCCTTCACCTGGCCGGCCGATTACATCGTCTTCAATTTCTTCGTAGCTTGTTCGTCTTCAAAATCAGCCCTTTTTGGCTGATTCTGTGTTTCTGGAGTATGGCAGTGTATCCATTCTTTGTCTGCAATTATGCATTGGCACAAAAACTTGTTGCAAACAGCGCCAAAACAGCCTTAGAGTCGAGCACACGATTTCATTTATTCCCTTCTGATAGCAAACACGGCACCCCTCTTGCCGAGACTTTTTCACAGCCAACTTTTTGTGCAGAATCGAAAACGCACCATACCGTACGATATGCCTGTGCCCTCTACTGCGTGGGTCGATCAGTAAAATCTTAGCAAATCCAAGAGATGGCGCTCGTAGCATCTAATTTAGTCCATCACTAATCAGCTGTTGAAGTGTTAGTAATATAGACCACATAGTTTCATTTTTATTGTGAATGAAAGCAACTCAGTTATGATTATTGGAAAAAGTGAGTTCCTTTTATTTAAAAGGCTTAACACTGAAAGAAGTAAAAGTTGAATTGAATGAAATTCATGTCAAATCTGCTCCTGCGCGAAAAAATGAAAATCGTTCCGAACGTTCAGTGGAGATAGTCACCCCAAAAACTATTGGAAAAATACACGATATCGTTTTGAGTGATCGACGCATAAGTATGAGGAAATACACGTATTCTATCTAGTTTAATGCTGAGGTATATGGATTTATATGGCAGCTATGCGACTCAGTGGTCCCAAGGCCTTGAAATTTTGAAAGATTCCTAAGAATATACCGAAAAGCGCTTAAGAAGTTTGTATAGTTAATGAGGAAGCGTTAGCATTTTTATGCCTTATTAAGTAAGCGTAATGAAAGGTGAATATTATGGAACACACACCTTCTTGGCTGACATTGCAATATTCAAATTTTTTACCACCAGTATATTATTATTTATGACCACCACCTATTCAAATTCAAGTTCTTAATATCGTCGTAGCTATAGAGATGAAATTTGAACTGTAATGAAATTGAAAATATCAGTACTCTAGGTTAGAACAATTTACTGATACAACCATATATAGTGAAGGGTATTGCAACTCATTTCCCTGAACACCGGCACTCACCCGGCATACCTTGCAATGCGATTTAAAGAACGAAAGGGCTTGTGTTTTAATGCTATAATGGAGTATATTTGCCAAGGAATCTTATATCGATATGGATATCTCTTGCAGTAAATACACGAGGGTTTCAAATCTCGAATCCAATTGGTCGTCTTTAAGTTAAACAGCTTAATCAGTAAATAATCCAGCGTTTTCTAGGCCTGCTCCTCATTCAATCACGACTCACAGCTGTGTACTTCCAATATAGGAACCTCTGCGGGTGCCTGTAAAACAATGCAATAAAGTATCCTTGGAATGGAATAAATGGAAAAAAATGTGAATATAACCTAAAAGTCTATATTAAATATTATATATTTTGTAGGTAGATAGATAGAAAGACAGATACTTTTGAAATACTTGAAGACAATACCCTTTGAAAATAAATATTATTCCCTTTTTTTATATCCTTATTCACTCCGCTTAGGAGCATAGATCCCCCACAAGTCTCTTACATCTTGTTTGACATTCCTTTCTTTCCATATTTAAAATTTAAGATTTCCCAAAAAAGTGTTCGCTTGTTATGTAAAAACCGCATTAAAAATCTTTTCCCGGAACTTTCTTCTCCGTTTCTTTGAGATATGAAATTTATATTTGTTTGGAATTCGTTACAAAAACGCAATTTGATAAAAACCTAATTCGACATTGGCACAGAGACGCAGCAGACCGCAAAGCGTTGCGCTTCATTAAAATCGGATTAAAGCGCACAAAGGCGAACGCTGAGACGCACACAGATACACAGATACACATACACATAAAGATAGACTGACCACAGCGGAAAATTCTTAAAGTGATCAAAGGACATGCAAGAGTTTCTCACGCTGACCGAATGTAAAATCCTTCAAATCGACGACCGCCGCATATGCAAAAAAACGCAAATCGGCAAAGCTGAAATGCGTACAAAATCGACCCAAAAGCCAACCCCAGAAATGGTTTATAAGAAGACCCAAAGAAATTTATTACGTCTACGAGCCGAAGGACAAAGGAATACCTTCGCGGAGAAATATTAAAATGTGTAAAATTTCAAGAAAATCAAGCAGAAAATTTACACAAGCCACGGACAGAAGGAAGAAAGAAAAACGATTAGACGTGCCACCCCAAAGGGACGTGTTGCAGCCATGGACAATGTCCAACTAGCGGGCCGGCCGAGATGGGGTTGATTGCGCCGATCGTGATGCAGAGAATGGAAAGGTTAATTTCCTTATAACGCGAGGTCGAGCACTCGAACCTGAGTTGCTACCTGGCGCGCTTCAGAGTCCGAACAGCAGCGTACTCAGCATCAACGTCATCATTGTTCGTCGGGATGCTGATGCACGCTCAGCATGTTTGTCATTTTGAGATCAGAAGGCTTCCTTGCTGTCGGTCGTTGCTATTTGCGTTCGTGTGCAGCCTCTGACCTTTTGATGTCTCACGCAATTAAGACTGCAATTCTGAGGTTAAAACTATTTGAATATTTCGAAAAAATTATTTTGTTTGCATATCACGCTGGACCACGCCCGTCACCGATCGGCTTCGTTTGCAAATTTGTATATTTGTAACCTTTGCACTCGTTTTGAATAAGTGCTAATGATAGCTGACACGCAAGGCATGTTCTCAAGGCGGCTGTACGACGTGAATTGGCGCCAAAATGTTTGCCAAGAACTCCGCATTTTCATTGAAAGCCTACCGCCATTTTGTTCCGACCTGAGCACTACGACCAGCTCTGACAGTTGTGGTGCTTCTGTCACTTCGGCTTCGACACATAAATAAAATTGGGCGTTTTAGTTGCTCATACTAAGGGGAGGCTTTTAATGACTTCCATAACGACACACATGGAAACGTGTACTCCCGCTCATACACACACACACATGCTGAGTTGAGTGGCGTGACCTTTTGACATGCGCGCAGAAAATCTACTTAAACACATGTGTGGTGGGTAGTGTGGCCGAGCAAGACTAGGGGTAAGAGCCTTATGTTTGTGTGGATTGCTTTTGTGTATATCGACATATTTTTATTCATACTTATGTACTTAATTATAAACACACAACTATGTAGAATAAACGCTATAACGAGTGGTTATATATTTAAAGGGGGTTCTTTAAGTTAGCAGAAAATTAAGTAAAAATTAAGGGAAATTTAGGTCAAAAATAAATAATAGATGAAAGCTAAAATCTTTACTAAAAATTTTGGTACCGCAATACTCAAATATCACTTTCATCATCACCACAACCTTACTTAAGTGCTTGTACTTGTGGTGGGCCAAATGATGGGCTCATATGTATACTTAGTTCTGATGATATAGTAAATAAAGTTTGCCTCGTGCTCATCAATTTTATTTTCATTTTCAATGTTCTGCAAAAAAAAAACAAATTCATGCATGTCCAAGGAAGACTACCTAACTGACTGTAAATCAAATTCATCATCAAAACGCAAACCTTCAATCACAGCGGATTGACAAACTGACAAACTTTGAGTTTGCTTGTGCTGCAAATAAAACGAATTTTTTGAAGACATTTTTTCAGAGTGCCAAGCTCCACTTTCACAATGAATCATCTTCTGGCTTAAAACAACAAAACAAAGGGCTAGGGAGTGCCAGGAGAGTGAGAGAGCAAGTAAAGCTCAGGCAAAATAAACAACAGACGTGAAAACAACAACGACGACGACAGGACAATGAAAGTAGCAAATAATTGTACGAGATGAAGAAGCAAAACAAGAGACAAATGAAGAGTGAGACAGAAACAGAACGAGGGAGAGAGAGAGAGAGATAGAAAGAGAAAGAGAAAGAAAAGCAAACAGCTGAATGCCCATCAGTTTAACCATCATGTCATGGCCTGCCCCCATTGCGGTCCTGGACTCTGGCATTTTAGCACTTATTCATAAAGTCCTCGACTCAACTCGACTCGACGCAACTCAGCACGGCCAGCCGCCAGTGAGCAAAAGTTCAGATGGTTTACTGGATGGCTGTGTGTTTGTGGCGGGAGCGCGGGCATCTGATAAGAGAAATGTAAATGAAAGCTGGCCAAATAAAAAGCATGAAGTTGAATTTATCCATCAAAATCAAAAGTGGCGGGTGGGTGTGTTGACGAAATGTCAAACAAGAAGAAATAAACAAATAAATAAAAAACTACAAAAACAAATATTTTTTTTTTTTTTTTAAATTAAATTATAACATTAAACGCAGTAAACTGCATAAAACATTTGTCGGATTTAAAAAATAATGACGTGACAACAAAAAAAAAAAAAAAAAAACAAATATTAAACATAAAATATTTATGCTTTTATTATGTACATATGAGCACAACGAGTTAAGAAGTTTTGTAGCGCATTTTGTTTCACTAACTAACAAGAGAAATATGAGGTTTTATATTATATACGCTTTTCTAAGATATCCGACGTACGTGCTTGTGTATGATCTAACAAAAAAGAAATAGACATTTCAAAGAGCTCAACGCATCAATTGCATCGATAATTGAAGCGACCATCATAATTAAACTAACTAACTCAAAAGAAAAATTTACCAACTTTTTTTGGTTCACGAAGAGCATTATCAACCTTTATATTTATATTTATAATACAAGCTTGGAAAATAAATTACCATATTTAATAGTTTATCTAATTACTAATTACTTTTCAATGGCCTTCAAAGACATGTAAGGGTCACACGGAATGTACTGCTAACTTGCCGATGTTGAGACCATCCCACTCTTTTTCACACGCATTGTGAAAATCATCATGGTGCATGGACTGGTAGCTTATTCGATTAACGAAACCGCCACAGTCGTGATTATCAAATTGAAGAGACTTGTTGGAGGTCCTATGCTGCCTAGTGAGTGATGTAGAAAAAATAAAAACACAAAAAGTGAGTATTCTCTAACTACCTGGGGTTTATTTATTTTTAATGTATTTTTTTAATTTTATAATAACAACCTTCTCTTTACGTAAGCGACTTCTTCCAATTGTGGAAATTGTGGTATACACTCAAAAATTGACTTTAAATATATTTAATACGAATTTAAGTATATTTGTGTTTTTGTTGGTCGGAGTAAATAATACACAGTACCAATATTGGCAATATACATTTTTAAATCTCAGTTTGCACCAAAGATTTAAATCAGCGTAGTTATTTTATACAAATGAAACTAGAAGATTTAATAATAACTTTGGAACTGTGAATAGAAAATTATTTTCCGATCTAGTTTGTTATAATATAGATGTGCACTTCAACAGATAATTTTTTTTTTTTTGTTCAATTTTTTCTCAGCCATAATCATCAGTTTTAATCTAAATAATTTCAATGATTATTACAATTCCAAGATTTCTCTTACGCAGTCAAAATTTTTGATTAAAAAAATGTATATTGAAGTGTGAATGGAATGTCATAATCACAACATCTAATTATAATAATAAAAACACATTTATTAGTTTCGAAAAATTAATCGGCTCTGGAAAGTCTAGCTAATTCTGATAATGCGTTTAATCAGTTATGTCTAAACCGCCCCAGACAATTTTTTATTTTCAAATTCGCGACTGCCGTGTTCATATCTCTCACTTAAATGAGGAATATTAATAAAAATTAAAAAAATTATATAAGTACATCATTGACTTTGTTTATTATTAAGACTTAGCGTGATAAAAATTTGATTTGATCTACCAGATCCACTGGCCTTGCCTTTGAACTCTTCGCCAGCGCTGTAATTCGTTTGCTGTAAGTAAATTGACTGTGATATTATTTCGTTGGAATTTCCAGATTTGGTAAATGCAACTTATTTAAACAATTTTCCTTTAACAATTTCCTCTGTCACTGTAGGAATCTTTAAGTCTTTAAGTCTAAAAATCAGCGTTTGTAATTTGCCACCCCCGCATGCATTATCGCTTTACTAATTTTTTTTTTATCTTTCCCAAATTTTCGCGCTCTATAATTCACTTCTTTTTTTTTTCATTTTTGTTCTGTATATCACTTCTTATAGTTGGAATTCTTTTGTTCATTCTTAGCCATCCAGCTTTCCGGGGTCACCTCATAAAATCTGAAAACCTGGGTAGTAGGCATATACAATTTGGTAATAGGAAATTTCTTTCGCTGACGCTTTGACAATAACTCTTTAAATCGTAGTGTATTCATACAATATGATAGAATTATATCTGTGTTATTCTGGACCTAAGCCATTAAAGGTTGATAAAGAATTTCTGCAATTTTATACGACCGATCCTAGTAATGGAGGAGTAATTTTAACACAGCTCTATGTATGTTTTTGTATGTTTTTTTTTTCCTTTTTTTTTTTGGTAAGACTGTTAATAGTTTACAGTTGAGAGTGGAACAGACAACTTTACCAACAACTAATTTTATGGCCTCCATTAATTTCGGTTGCAAAATTGAATTTGTTAAGAATCAAACAAATTATTACTTAATGCTCACATTCAGACAATTGAAGAGGAGACCAATATATTAAGACCGTTTAAAGGATTTATTCCTAAAAAAATTAAACATTTTTTAAATATAAAAAAAAAAATTCAAATTATAGTTAATTTATTTCCACTTACAACGCACAAAACCACAACGACACAACGCTCCACAAACCACTCCGAGAATCTGAAATTATGTACACATTCTAAAGGACAACGAACAGTGCACCTACATTCAATCAACCGTTGAACAAAGGAAATAGCGGTGGCTGAAGCACTGAAGCAGAGACAGTGAACCAGGAAAAAAACAAAGTTCCATTCCTGTAACGCACTCATCCACACACACACACACAGAGCAAAACGAAAACGAAAAAAAAAATTCAGCAAAAAAAAAACAACAAAAAAATGGCCGCCCACGTCATGACAAAGTTTTTCTGGGTTAGGCTCTGCTGCCATGGCGAGTGCAAAAAGGCGCTCAAATAGGGTTGTCAGTGTTTAACCCAAAAGGGTGGAGGTCCTCGATGCGAACTTAACGCCGGCGTCAAAGCCAACGTCGAGTAGTGAATGATGAAAGCAGCGTGTGGGAGAATTAGTAAGTGTGAGAAGCATGAGAGAGCAGCATCCAACAAGAACAGGAGCAACAACACAAAGAAGGCGTACTGGCCACATATGATATTAGAAACGCAACAACAAAATGAAATACGAACGGAAGTAACAACAACAACAACAAAAAACAATTTCACTGTTATGGTTTGCTTATGGAGCAACAACGAGGGCGCTCCCGAGTGCAGCATCAGCAGGAACCGCGTCAATTCCAATTGAATTACATATTAATGAGTGCAAAAGAGACATCTAGCGGTGTTAATAAAAAACAAACACAAACGGACAGATAGTGGAGCACTCAAAGTTTTTTTGTGCTTATTTTTTTCCATTTTATTTTATTCAAATGTGTTGTGCAACAACAACAAAAATAATACGAATTCCGATACAGTTAATGATAACAGTGTTTCTCGTGCTATAAGTGCAAGTGAGATGCATGCCAAAAGTGGGCGTGCACTTCTTCATTGAGTGTACGCTTATAATGGGAGAGCGTACACTTTGCAAATGAGCACAAAAACTTAACGAAAGGCCATGAGTGAATTTTAAAATTCCTATTGGATTTCCAGAAATGAGTGCATGAGTACAAGTGTAAATGAGTGTGACTTCAACAGTGAGTGAGTCTGATAGAGAGTGAGTACGAGTGTTTGAGTTCATATTGGTTAATGGCAACCACGTTGTTTGTGCGCTCAACATATTTGGCCAAATAGTCTGAGTGAGTAAAAACGAAATCAAAAAAATTGAAAAAAAAACCCGCAATCAATATACCGTTAGCAGACACATGCACGCACACGAAGGCATAGTTACATATATAAGGCAGTTACATTGCATTAGCACCTCTTTTTTACACTCGTTGACTTTTGGTAGGAACTTTGCGCTCGTTGGAGCTGCTGCGCGCTGCCGCTGCTGCCAACTTCATAAATTAGAAAACGAACTTGCGCCAAACACGACAACGTATGAGTGTGAGTGAGAGGTAGAATATTATAAGGTTGTACCAGGAAAAGCGGATTTAACTCGGCCACAACCCCGACCATGTCGTAGTCGTTGCTCACTCGTTCATCATCCAATTGTACGTTTGCACTCTAGTTGGCCTACCCCTGACTAACAGAGGGCGCTGTCGTGCTAGCTGCGTTCATTTTGGCCTGAATGATTTGTATCTGTGATCAAGTAAAAGTAGAGTGGGGTTTAAGCGAAGCAGTGTAAAAAGGCCGTACAGTGGGGTTTTTTTTCTGTGGTCTTATGTACTTGCCCGGGTACGCCCCAGCTCAACTGAACTGAACTGAACTGAACTCAACTAAACTTAACACCATCGCCCACGCAACACGGTTAGTGCGGACATTTTTATGGCAATTTTTCGAATCTTTTATTCAATGAACTTTTTGTTGTCGTAACTCTTCTCCATCACGGCTTTAATGAAATATAGAGTGTTGATTTTTGAGGCATTTTTTCCAATATTTTTTGTTCGCGTGGCTTGCCACAATTGCATTCATTACATCCCACCTCAACCGACTCGCGTGCTAATAGTCCTAATATGCTAAATTCACTCTGATTGCTTGCCCCGGAAACATGTTCCTAAGCACCGAGTATATCGTCTACATTGCTTCTTGTTTCAGTAAATTAGAATGCGTTTCTCGTCGCCATAATCAACGCCTTCAAACAGATTTTCGATTCAAGTTTGGACTCCAGAGTAAAGTCACGTCAAGTGATGATTTCATGTCTCAAATCTGTTTACACTTATGCCTGGCTTTCTGTGTGTGTTTATGTTTGGGTGCTTGCCTGTTGTGTGTGCCTATGTTCTAAGTTGTAGCTTATCCAATTAGCATGAATTCCATATTTTAATTTTATTATGGCAGTTAATGGGCTTCATGGTCGCAATGCTGTTGTTATGGACGACACCAAAGCTTCGGCGGAAGTCAATGTGTAGATATATACTAAAAAATAAATCGAGCATGAAAGTGGTACCTGAGGTCATTCAGTACACTTTTGTTTGTGTGTTTTTGTCTTCATTTATTTATTTATTTTTTTTTTTGGATATCGTGGCTTAGTATCTAATCTAATCAAGTTAGTATAAGTACCACAGAAATAAAATTATCCGCTACACTTATAGCATTACTAAAGTCGCTTCGAACCAGTAAACCATTATAACCACTTATATAATACATAGCAAAATCTTCAAACTCCATAATGGCTTGTTATGAGAGACAGCAGAATACATCAACCAAAACAGCCGCTTAGTATAATGTATATTATTCTAATGAGGGTATTTTGTGGATAAGTCTGTATTGTACTATAACAAAATTTTTAACGCCTTTAAACGTTGTTGCAGTCTTAGGGAAGTCTCCATATCTTATGCGTTATCTGAATTAAAGAGAAAGAATTTAGTTGAATCAGTGACACTAAAGACTCTCTATAGGGGATGGCACATTGGATCCAATATACTCTCTTAAGATGGGTTGTGAAACAATACATGCGAGAGTGTCCACAACTGTAAGAGTTAGAGTATACACGTCTTAATCAGGTATATGTGCACAGTTGGCTATTTAGCTCCCGAACTTCTTGGACTAGACTTCACACAAACTTCATACGTTAAAGAAATATGTTTAAACTACTGAACCCTTTACTCTTCACAGGAACATCTTCTTGTGCTTTGTCGTATGAAGTACTTCTTATCGACACCGGTTTAATATGCCTGAATTAGAGGGCTTCCCTGAAAAAGTTTTATGTGTAGAATAAATATGTTTAGGAAATTCTGAATTATTCACTATTCGGGGTTTTTAAGCGAGAAAGTGTATCTATGAATTTATTTTCCTAAAAATAAAGGCTTTTCTGATGCTGTGATGATGTGCTGAAAATAAGCACTGCCATTCTCTGACACCTGAGGCTCTTGTTTTTAAAACAATGAAAGAAGTTTCTTGAGTATAATAATGAGAACTACAGGAATAGACCTCCACTGCACATCTTCATTCAACGCTTTTTTAAGGTTTATATGAGTGATCTAAGAGCTCTCAAAATGCCCTATGCGAATCCTCTGAACAGTCTATTAATTTTAAAGGTAATTGTAACGTTTGTGGCTTTTGTGTATTCAATACTTCTGTATCTATTTATCATCTATTAATTATTTTACAAAAAATTAAATAATTTTCCTATATGCAATATACTTTTCAAATTCAAAAAATGGTGCATTTTTTAATTAGGACCAATAGTATTCAACCTTTGTCTATGCCACATAAAATCGCGTAGCTCGCTTACAGTTTAAAGCTGGTTCGCACTTTAGCCACCAACCAAAAATTAACTTCAACTTGTGTGGAAAAAAATAATAATAAAAGAGCGAAGAGTAGCAACAACAAAAACATTCAAAACAATAAAAACAAAAACGAACAAAAACAAAAATTTATTTTTGGGGAGGAGACTACGACAAACTTTTGACTTTTTTCTGCACAGTTGACGAAGCACTTAAGAATTAAGATAAATTAAAAAAAAGATTCAAAAGTCAAATAAGAAAAAATGAAGACGGAAAAAAAACAACAACATCAGTAGTGGCAACGGCAGAAGTAACTAAGAGCAACAAAAGCCAAATGAACTAATAAGAAAAGGCAGCGACAGCGAAAACGGCACAGTGAGCAAGCGAGAAAGCAAGACAAGTTCAACGAGTGGCATGCACTCAGACGAGAAGCCGCCGTACTACAATCGCTTAAAGAAAGAACCAAAAGCCAAATGCATCAAAACAAAAACAACAAAACAGCAACAACAAAAACATTTAAAAATATATAAAGTCAAATTCATAGGGAAATCCAATGAGCACACTATAATTGAGCAAGTTCATTTTCGCTCCTGATTGAACTCAACGAACAAATTATGAGCGTAATCGAGAGAGCGCATTTTGAATGAGTGTGAAATTCCAGTGGGCAGTACTACTCGCTCGGTCACACACAAGCTTATCGCCGCCGTTAGCGGTGGTGACTATGCCAGCTCGCTTACTGTAGTTGGGACCCTTGCGTGCGAGTGAGCGAGAGCGATTTTCACTCAATAGCGCATTATGGCAAGCCGTCGTGCGTGTGAGTGGTGCAGCGCAAAACGAAGCGCGTAGTGGTTGTTTGACTCTGCTGTGTGTGTTTATGTGCATTGGGTGTTGGATTTGTGTGTGCGGCTGGTACTGCTTGTTGTGCTGCTGCAGTGTTGCGCGAGTGGTGGTTGGAGTGAGTGAGATTTGTGTGATGTGTCGTTAGGTCGAAACGGTCGCGAGAGTTGGGTCGGGTCGTGTACCTTTTGCCACGAATGTTTTGCCAGTCTAAAAAAGGCTCTCTAAAGACGAGAACAGCTGAGATTTTGCTGCTCGCATAACGACGCGCCTCAAGAAAAGAAAATCGCTTAAAGTTTTTCATGTGCGCGTAATCAAAGATAAAAAATAAAAGAATTAACTTGGAAAATTTTTTATGAAAAAATTTTAACAAATATTATTTAAGAAAAGTGGAAAATCCTTAATAAAAGTTAAGAAAAGAGGAAAATATTTTAACAAATCCAAGCAGAAAAGTGGTTGAAAAAAATTCGAAAATTTTCGAATTGGAAAAGTGTTGCATATCCATGAAAATCGAATGCGAATCGCATGCGAAAGTTTGTGTGTTTACAATTTTCCGGTGAAGTGGAAAACACCGCGAAAAGCGCAGAAACCGTGAAATCATTTCGTTCTTAAACTGTTCTCGACGCTCCGGTCCAGTCCGCCACAGTTGAGGGGGACTTTGGACGGGCGCGCGCGCGCACCAAAGTGTATTCGACGAGTAACAGCAGCTTTCATCCCACGTGTTCCGATCCCAGCGCCAAAATTATAACGCACAATTCACTGAGCGTGTACGGCGGCGGCGTCATGTGCGCCTCGCCGTCCACTGCTCCGGGCTTTTTCAATCCGCGTCCACAATCCGGAGCTGAACTTTCGGCATTCGAATTGGGTCTGCCGCGTTCGATGGCGCTGGGCGTGCCGCCGCCATCAGCGTGGCATGATCCCAATCTCGGTGGCCATCTGCATGCTGCCTCCGCCGGACCCGGATCGTTGGGTGGCGCCAATGGTGGTGGCGGTGGTGGCACAACGCCCTCCAGTGTAGGGAGTCAACAATCGTCGGGCATTAAACAAGACCTTTCCGGCCTCAGTGCGTCGTCAGCGGCGGCGGCGGCGGCAGGTCAAACACAGCTTAACCAAAGTGCACATCATACCATCAAAGAGGATCTCTCCAGCCTATCGAGTGCTTCGGGCGTGGGTGGCGGCGCCACCACAGCGCACCACACAAATACAACGCACCATGGCCATTCGAGTGGTCAGGATTTGGTGCCGATAATCAAAGGTTCCCAAGCAAACGCCAGTTGCCTTGGCGGTGGCGGTGGCGGTGGCAGCACCACGCCCAGCTCACAAGCGAATAGCTCGCATTCGCAGAGCAGTAATAGCGGCTCCCAAATCGACTCGAAACAGAACATCGAATGCGTTGTCTGTGGCGACAAAAGCTCCGGCAAGCATTACGGCCAATTCACGTGCGAAGGTGAGTAATGAAAATATCTTTTATCTTTTTTGCATGCTCATTGGGCAATATGCCAAACGATATGTCAAAAGGTCATTTGCGATACATTGTAATCTTTCAATTGCCCTCCGTTGGTTGCTGGTCGTGCGCGAAATGCTTTGTATTGAAATCTATAAGCGAGAATTACCGCACCATAAAAAATGTATCTGCGCCTTCTTGAAGGTGTATCTCAAGCTGTGTACTTTGCTTGTTTGGCTTGTTTGTTGTTGTTTTTAGTTGTGAGCGCTGGTGTTTGTGTATGTGTGTGTGTTTTGTTGGACGATGACCATCCAGAAATAATTTTTTACGCTACCCTCGTGCTTATCCAAAGTTAAATGCGTCAAAATGCCGGCAAAATAGTTTCGATAAAACGTAGCAAAATCAACTAAGAATAATGAACCCAAAGCGTGCCTGCGATCTCGCAAAATTTTGACAGTTTCCATTTGAGTTATGAGAGTTTGATGAGTTGGCTAGAAATGAATGACTTCGAGGCATAGAGTAGTTCAGAGATACTTGTATGTGCAAAAGAGTGTGCGCATCTGAGAAATTTGTGCATTGAACAATTGTAAAGCAGTGAATTTCAAAGATGAATTGCTTGTTAGAAAATATAGGATAATTGAAGATGAGGGAAATTATAAAATAAAAATGTCTAATAAAAGGTGGACAAAACAAACAATAGTAGTTATTACGCTATAAAACAAGTACTTAAAAAATAGATTGAGATACTTTTTTTTAAACTTTTTTTTTACTTTAATTGTCTTTAACATGGCCTGCATTATGTTAATATAAAAAAAAATAAAGAATATTAATGTGTTCATAAATCGAGAAGTTTTTAAAATTAAATTGAAATGAATAGAAAAATAATTTTTTTCCTTTTTCAATGTATTCACCTGAAACTATATATGTATATCAGATATATGCACAAGAGCCTAATCTACATTTAGATCTTTAAACAATGTCTCACCTACCCATGAAACACATTTTCCATAACACGAGACTAGTAGACTGGATTGTAATACCTGAACCAAATTATCGTGGCCCACCGTTGGCACCGTTGGGAATCTAAAGCAACAAGAACTCTCCCGGTCAGGTTTATTTTTGTGCAGGAAAAAACTCTTATAGTATTATCCTACCCCAGCATTTTCAGATTATTGAAACGCCTTTTTCTTTTTATCTTCCAACCAAATAACAAAATTCTTTGGCAGTTACAACCTTTTTTGACGTGTTAGACCCTGAATTTCTCGGGTGTCGCTATTGTGGTGCCTCGATTGACCTAAGGATTATAATAATGAGTTCGAGTCAATAATTACAATTGACCCGAGATGCTCGTTTTCATTACATCGGAATCGAAATCTTTACTTTGCGACAGAGATACTAGATTTGCTAGACATGCTAGGCACCCATTTTACTCTGACCTTCTTCATGTCAATTATGCAATTACTTTAAAAGTTCTATATCTGATAATCACACTATTTTTGTGAGATCTTATTTGTCAAATCGGGTATATTCTAATATTAATTTTTTTTTTTCATATACCTCTTGAGCACTTACCTCGACTAGCAGTGTGCACCTTTCAATTCGGTCACTGCCTTCTTTAAAGCGGCTACAACACTTGTTAGTCACGTGTTATCCTGGAGAAGAATACCTGTATAATAATGGATAATGCCTCTTACAATTTCTCTTTCAAAAGCTACGTGATAAAATTTATTCCATATTTCAACCTCCCTCAAAAATAAAATTACTTGGGCGCCTACACTCAAGAAACTAATGATCAGATTCTGATAAAAACTGTTACTTTTAATAATAGTAAGTCATCGGCTTAGAAGAGTTTATTCACCAACATTTGTCACTGTCAGAAATAGAAATAAAAACCGAGTCTAAAAAAAAATAAAGTCAGGTACACCCAAGGTTACCTATAAGGTCTCGTACTGTGCGTACTGCAACTTAATTTATAGGTTTCCCACCTGCGTAGCTAACATTATCAAATAAATTTGTCATGAATTTATGTTCCAGTAAAAATTTATTTAACAAAATATATGTAAGTAGATTTAGCTTTAATCAAAAGATACTTTTCATATAAGACTTAATTAAATATGCAGGTCTAGCACTTCACAGCTAACTTTGATAAGATAAAAACTGCATGCGAGCCAAGTCAAAATTGCAACAACAAAAAATATTTATGATGAAGAAATATGCAAAAGTGTAAGTAGAAAACTATCTACAACTTATACAATGCAAAAAAAAATAATTATCAAAATGAAATGATTTCTGGCTCACTTAGTTTTATTTACAGTCTCTCTGCTAAGCGCCTTTTGTTTCCCCTTGAGATACTCGTACATCTAAAGATACACCCGCAGCATTTAGAGCAGACGAGTGCGCTTGTCATTTTCATATCTCTTCAAAGTTTGAAGAGAAAACAAAAACAATTGCATTTGATGTGACTCCGGTTTTGTTATACTATGCGATCGTCTACAGCTTTGTCTCAGATACACGCGTCTCTGCACATAGATACGTAGCTACATTAAACCTAGTCATAGTCATTGTTGTTGTCGTTGTACTACACACATTTGAACATGAGCGCGATCACACTACCACGGTGCCAGCACTCATGGCTTAAGCACATCCACCCTGAGACCACCTAACCCATCATTGTTGCGACTATTATTATTAATCACCGAGCATTTTGTCTGCGCACTGAAATCGCAACGGCATAGTACTCTTTGAGGTGTTTCCCTTTGCTGTTTTTTGTTTTCAGTCCAAATAGTGCAAACACGCTGCAGCGCTAGCCTTGTTTCTATCAAAAACTGTAGCTTTCTTTCACATGTTCGTTTGAGATACTTTTATGCTGTTCACTCGTTCTGTTCTACGTGCAGACGACTTGACTTGACTCGCCTCAACTCGAATCAACTCTCCGCGATTCGGTCTGCGTTGATGCGTTGATGTTGCAGCCACGATAAGCAATCTATTTTGTTCTAAGCTAAAAAAGTATCTTGCCGTGCCGCACATGCCCACCGCTACATTACTCGTATTTGAGTTACACAAGAACAAAATACATACACACACGCAAAACAATTTCCAGCATATCATTGCTGAAGCTATTCATGCTTCACTTTCTCCCCTCCTAGATCATTCACCACACACCACATACTCGCTTTCTGGTCAAGCTTAAAAATCCATAAGGTTCCTGATTTCTGCTTATGCCTTTGCTGTACGACCTGCCCTCGGTACCTGCCCAATAGCTAAAGCTGTGCCTTTTATTGTTGTTTTTTGTTGTACGCTCCGCTCTCATGCCAACAACCACTCAAGCGACAGTCCATTCTCTAACCCCTCGTTGTCTTCATGCACCTTCCTTTCGTATGTGAATTTATGCTTTGCTCATTTCGACCGACGGTCTCGGGTGATTCTTCTTCTTCTTCTTCTTCTTCTTATTCTTCTTCTTCGGATTGTTGGTTCATCTTGGACTCACTCGCTCGCTAGCTCACTCAGTTTTGGAACCGCTCCGCGCTTATTGCAACCGCTGCCGCGTCGAAGATTAATTGTGCCTCATGCGTCGTCCCTGGCTTTGGTCGTCTTTTTTAATCTTTGAGATTCTTTTTTTTTTTTTTTGTAAGTCTGCGACTGAGGTTTCTTTATTTAGTTTTTGGCGTAGTGAGCTTGTAAGGCTCATGCTTTTTTTGCCATAAAGTAGCGAACCAACATTACAACAAAAGCCACATTCTTGCATACTTAGAGATACTTCATTTTTTGTCTTAGTATTTTTAGCTGATAGCCTAAAAATAAGTGGAATGTGGGAAAATTTTGTTTTATAAATTCTAGTTAAGCTTGGAAGGCTCTAGGAAAGATGTTTTTTAGTCAATATATTCGAGATAAATTAAATTTTTGGAATTAAAAGGTATCTACCTATAAATAAGAGTGTTGTGGGATGACACTAATTTCTTTCACAAAGCTCACTTAACTTTTAATCAGGTGTTTGCATGAAAGCTACACCTACCAGTAATCGCAGGTATTTTAATGCTTCTACCTGTGGTCCTCTGATAAGTCATAAACCAAAAAACATTTTTTTTTAGATTTTCCAAGTTGACCCACGCCTATCTATGAGGGCTTGATGATTCAGTAATACTATACATTTAATTGTATTTGCTTGTATCTATGCTAAAAGTAGCCTAACTTTCCGTTCGATAGGTCAAAAATAATATAATACCTTTTCAAGTAATTTCTCTACGAACTAATATAGGGACTATGAAATCCAATAATCCTAAAATCTTGAAATTGTCAGAGCCTATCCAGGTTGCTATTCACTAAAATTATGTTCAGATCCTGAAATTATCAGGGTTTATCAGAGTAATATAGGAGTTATCCAATCAAATAATACAAAGATGGTGAAACTTTCATAGTTTTGAAATAAATTCTGTTCAAATTTAATGACAATCCAATATATTTTAAAACAATTATTTTCTCTTTTTTCATAAAAAAAAAAAACAATATTATATATAAGAAATATTATAGCATACGAGCTGGTACCCACAACTTTATCGGCATATAACTAGTACTTCGGCTAGAATTTGTTTTTCTGCAAACTTTCATCAGTTGGAGATACTAACTCCATACTAGTTAAATAAATGAAAAAACTGTTCATTGGTTTTGTAGTGAAAAGGTAAAATTTAAGTAAATAGTACAATGAATGTGAGGTATTTATTTAGAATTATAACAACTTAATTAGCAAACTTGTTGTAAACTACGTGTTTGGTTTTTCATGTAAAATGTTTTTCTCTGTCGCATAATCTATGTTTTATAGAAAAAAAGGTAGCTTATGTTATTTCCTAAGATCCCATCTAACTCAATAACAAAATTAATAAAAATTGGTTCCACTGTTTAGGCGCAAAAAGGTAATATACACACAGACAGAGCTTTAATGTTAGTAAGTATAAGAAGTATGGAGTTCTCTATGGCTATAATTTCCAGGGATAACACATTTTATTATGGGCTTGTTGTACTTCATGATTCGTTGAGTCATTGGTGTGTAAGCACCCTTCTTAGTATTCAAATGAGGCTGGCCGTATATACTAGATACGCATTGATTAGTACTATTTTAAAAATTGTTCAACAACTTTTTTGGTCAAACCAAATCGCGACCTATCATCGGTCGAACATCGCGACACGTGATTTTTTTACATATAGATACACCAATGGTGGGACCGACATTACTAGATCGATTGTCATGCTAATCCAGGAAATATACACCTTATCGGATCTCCTGCATTGTTCCAAACCTCGTGACAACGTTGTAATACTTTTTATTTATTTATTTTATTTTATTTATTTTACTATTTATTGTGTGAAGAGTATTTCAATATAAAAATGTCAAAAATCTCACAACCTTTAGCATTCAATAACCTCATAGGGTTGAAAAATTAACGCAGATAAGATTGTTGTCTTTTGATATTAATGTCCTTTAACCTCAACTGTTGGGGTTACGGAAAGTAACGTAGCTGACGGTCGTTGAAAGTCTCAGGTCGCGCCTCTTAATTTGATCATTTGTCAAGGTCTACTTTGCAGCAGCAGGTATGACTGCACGAAGTTCGAGTCTTAAAAAAATGTGCGCGTTGCATATGAATACATATACATTATAGCGTGCTAATGACAGTTATTAAAGCTATCTTTCAGATACATTTTCCTTTGGCGCACGGAATTTTTAAATTGGCATTAGAAAATATTTCTTCTTAGTCTAACCTTAGTCTGCTTACACTAAAGCATGACTAGCTCAAGTTTTTATTATTATTCTGCTATCCTTTTTTTTCATTCCTTCTTTTACTATCCATTATTTTAATATTTATGATTTTTGTCCTTTGACTACTGTTCCGTGCTTGACTTGTCATAATCATTTGTCAAAATGTTATGGTTATTTGAGTATGCTTATGTGCCTGTGCTACCGCTAACAATAAAAACAACAACAAGAACAGTACTTTTTTTTGTTGCCATGTAGCGCATAAATTTTCCCGTGCGTAAAAGTATCTATAGCTGTATCTGTCGCTGTAGACGACTTTAAGTACCAAGATTCAAACTGCCGTGGGCATATGTGCAGTCATATGTAGCAAGTATATCGAAACAAATCGCTGTGTTCATTGCTGTTACTGTTGTAAATCATTTTATGCGTATTTGCAAATCGTACGGAAGTTATAAATGTATCTCAAACCGGCGAATGTTGTAAATCCATGCAGGCGTGTGGGGCGGTAACGGCAACTGAATTAAACTAAATTTTTTGGTTGCATACAATAAATTTAAGTTTTGAAAAATTGTTAATTAATAAGCAAGGAAAACAACCAAAAAATAAAGGGGTTTACGCCCCACAGTCCCATTGCAGATACTTTTATGCAATAAATTCTCGCTTAAAGATTGCAAGAAGTGCATCTGAAAAAATTTTAAGAAAAAATTGTTTTCCACAAAAATGCATTATACTCATATAAAAAAGTGGGCGGATTGATTTTTTATTTATTTTTGTATTTTTTTTAAATATTTTTTTTATACGTCGCACTCTCCAGCAATGTAAGAAAAAAATCTGATTTATTAACGCTTTTGTTAAAGCTCAACAAATCTGCACAAAAGTCACATTTTTCAGAAAATTTATGAAGCAAACCAAAAAAAGGGGGCGCCAAAATTGAAATGATCAAAAAATCTTTGCGGTTTCTTGCAAATTTTGTATCTTTTTTAAGGCAATGTGATTCATATGCTTAACCGCACAAACTTATTAAATTAAAATATGTCCAAAATATTAGACCAAAAAACTTTTTTTTTAAATTGTACCGTGTGAAAAGAACATTTTGCCATTTCATGCTTTTTTTTCTTGCAAAGTGCTCAACAAGTGCCAAAAACAGTAGATAAACGAGAACCCAAACAATTCTTAAAGCCCAACGACAATGCAAAATAATGTGGCACACAATTCTCTTTATTATAAGATACTTAATTAAAAAGCCACACATGTTGTTGGGCAATTTTTGAATTAAGTCTGCTGTAGTGGCGGAGGAATAAGGCATAGGCAAACTTAAAGGAGAGACCCTAAAATTTTTACAAATGACCACAACAATTTTTTCTTATATTTAATGACACACAAAACAAGAAGAATAAGAAGCAGAAGAACAATAATAACAACAAAAACGACTTGTGACATTTTTCTTCATGTCAGTTGCGCTTTTAAGAATCGGTGCAACAGCGACCAAGGCAGCGCTTGTGGCAGTTGAGCAGGCCAGCATACAAATTGTATTTCGTACGCTTTAATTGTCGAACGTGGGAACTATCTAAATTGGTTTATATCAAACTTCCTTTTTTACACGTAAAGACAAGCGGAACACGAAAGTATAATTTTATAGGCTATAGCGAAGATATTATACTCTACAGAAAGGAAGTTTAGCAGAATGAACTCTTGGGCTTAATATTGAAAGATTAAATCTTAAAATCGAAATGTGTTTTGAAGAGCTTTGCATCCGAAAGATGTAACCACTTACAATAATAGATTTATTTTTATTTTTATGAATATTGTTAGATAAGCTTAAACAACTAAAACTAAAAGTATAAAGTATATCACTGGCTACTGCGACCTTCGGCTACAATAATAGATTAATATTAAGTACTCTTAGCTAAAACAATCAGAGATATACAAAAGACTGAAACATATTCCTAATATAATGATTTATATTTATAGCTCAAATAAAATTTTACTGGGGTTCAGGCAAAGCTAGGAGCACATACACGACGAATTTCGCGGTGTTAAAGGGAGGCGAATCCTTCATAAGACACAACGTTTTTTAAATTGACTGATTGATTGGTACTTGGCTATTTAAGTCTTAAGCTTAATATTAGAATATTAGACTACTATAGACGCTATAGACCTATGGATCGATTTGATCGAGTAATCCTGTGGAATTTGGTGCGTTAGTATAGTGCGACAGTCGGGGAAAAAAATAATTGGATTATTTGTATGACATCAATATTGCTTCATCAGTTTGGCGTTGAAAAGTATGTCAAATAATAAAAAAAGTTTAACTCACAAACCGTTTTATTTGTTCTTGCGCCTGAACAGGAGACGCAAACTGTTGTAATACACAAAGTGCACAAAGTGAAGAGAATCAAGCATTGCAGCAAAATACATAGCTTCAATAGACCAAATTTCTGACTGATACGCCATTAAAATACTTGATTTTTGTACTTTTATTGAATTTTTATTTTCTTCGCTAATACCGGAAAGGGCAGAACAACGTCTGGCGGGTTACGCTAGTTGAATATATATAAAAAAATAAAGAAATAGTGTCTTAAAGTTCTAGTGTTATACAAATATCAACCACAATGTGTCGGAGTCATGTGTTTGACGTATTTTGAAATAACCGAACCAAATCAAATCACATACTAAAATTTTAATTAAAGAGCAGATAAACACAATTTGTGTGTGAGTTCTGATGCAATAAAACGCACTCGGTGACATTCTCTAGTTTAATATTACTATATATACTAAAATGTAAAAATATTAGAAAAATCCTATGTGAGATTTAATGGAATCTATAAATTTATTGCGAAAAACAAATGTTTTAATCTCTCAGTTTGCAATTGGAAACCGAGCTCGAAGATTCAGAAGTTAAATTTTATTTTATATATTATATTTTTTATTTATTTATTAGTTAAATTTTTTTATTGTACTTTGTATATGAAATGATTAAGAACACTTAAATTGACAGACTGATGGATTGATTGAGGTTGATTGAATCTCGCAACAAAAAAAAAAAAAAAATTTTAATCAACAAAAATATTTTCCTAAAATATATTTTTTTCTTAAGAATTATTTTAAATTTCTAAATATCTCAGCTTGTGGAAGCTTTAATTATTAAGAATTTTCGATGAGGTTCTTACACAAACTAGTGTTTGAAAATACTCATGTAAGGAGTAACAAAAAAATCAGCTAAGTAATTGCCTAAGCATTTATTATTAATTATTGATTTATTAATTTATTATTATTATTATTTATTATTTATTATTATTTTTTTTACTTATATAAAAACACGTAAGGAAACCAAGACAACATTGTTTCAAAATTTCCAAGAAATCGGTGAAAAACTATTAGAGATTTTCCATTCTAAACAAACGAACACAACACACTATCCTTCATTGATCTTAGTCAGCATATAAGCCATACTCATATATTGTTCACTGAAGTAGGGGAATTTATCTTATAAGCCTAAACTGAAGTCCACATATCCCATCATGTTCTTCACCTAAGAGATATTACATAATGTCTTAGCTATTTGCCCCGTTCACTCTCTGCTTTTGCTCTTTAGCCGAACTTCCTTTCTAGGCTTTCGTGCTGACCGGCTTTAAATCCATTTTACGCGCGCACCTTCGGGGCATTTTTCAATTGCAATCTGCGTTTTTATTTACTCAACACCCGAGAATGCACAGACAGAGTTGACAAAGCTACAAGCGGTGAAATTATGCTAAAAATTGCTAATTCCGCGTCGCTCGCGCTTAGCAATCAGGCAATTTCTCAAGCGAATTTATGGCGGTACATCTTCTTGGCGTGCTAACTTGTGGATTAATGAAGCGTTATTTAGTGGCTTTAAGATACTTTTTCGTCATATAAATTTATTTGTCTTGGCATGTTAGGCTTTTGTTTTACTTGGAAGTGCACAAGGTGTACACGGCGTATTAATCATGTTAATGCAGTTTTGACGGAGTCGCAGCAAACACAGAAAATTGGAGCGCCATGAATTTCAATCAAAATGCGCTTGGCTTGTGGATTTTGTAATGAATTCAAGCGTGATTTGTGTCAATTTATTGCGAAACGGCGGCGCTGTTGTCAACAGTAATGAGCTTCCTTAAAAACTAGCACAAAATGACAGAGCGACAGCAAAGCGAAGCGAAACGAAGCGAAGCCCTTCATTAAAAAACAGCAAAACTTAATTGTACAGATACAGAAACATTTTGTGAACAGTGCGACTGTGACTGCAACTGAGTCTGATACTGAGACTGCGACTGAGACGGAGACGGAGAATGACACTGAGACTGAGACTGAGACTGAGACTTTATAATCATTAAACTGTGCCTTGTAAAACAAATCGTTGTACTTAGAAAAATGTTCGAACCAATAAAGCTGAGTAGCGTAGCGAAGCAATGCAACTGAGCACTGAGAAAACAAGAATCAAAGTTGAGCGCCAAAAAAATGTCCTGGCACGATTCGATTTCGATTACCGAAACCACTAAAAAAATAAACCGAAAACCAAAAGAAAAATATAGGAAAACTAATGCAGCTCAACGTTGAAATCGTGATTTTTTGGCGTATCTGCTGAGAAATTCGATTTGGTACGTCTGCACCAAGGCGCAGACAGGCCGACCAAACGTTACTCGTGCTACTGACTCTCAGCTCTAGCTCAACTTCGGTTTCGGAGTCGCTTTATATTGTAACGGTTTAATTAATTATGTTAACTGTGCGAGAAAACCCTTTTCTTCTTCCTCTTTTTTTTTTGTGTGTCTTGGCGCAAAGCGTTTCATGCTCGTTGAGGAAAAAATCTCTGACTTTGAAGCGACGGCATGCGCAATTACCATGTTTTCCTGCTGCTTACTTATTTAGGTAGGCAGCACCACCACACTCCGCCGCACTACCACTCAACACAAACATTGCGCTGCCGCTTGCGTCTGCTTAACCATTCAGCTAACTACACTTTTGTGGCTACACTCTTCAAAACGGTTCCAGTGGTTTCTGCGCTCAACTGTGCTTAACTCAGTTAATCGATCAGACGATGGCTCAGCTGCCAGCACGTTTTTCTAGCAGTGCTGCCGCAATGCTTATTCGCGTCATCTACCTCTGGTAATACACCTTTGTATTATATCTTGTTTTGTGCACTATGGCACTTGCAACGCCAACAACAACCTAAGCAGGAACAAGATCATCATCCAAACCTCATCAACAAGAAACTCTTCATCACAAGCTTCGACATCCACATCAACAAACACATAGTCATCAAAAACTTCTAAAGCCAATTCATATCATAGTCAATGGCCTCCTCACCTTTATCAATAACGTCACCACCAACTATAACAACAACAATAACAACATAACCAACAATTATTACATTTCATCATAAATTTCATCAATAACTAACATCCAAGTGCGAGTAAGTCATCGACAATAATCATCATTACACATTTCCAAAACAAGCGGTTCACAATCAGAGACTTTATTATTCTCATCATCGTCATTATAGCAAACCTCATAATATAATTCAAGATGCACAACAAATTCATCAACCACAATCAAGTTTTCGTCCCAGAACTGATTCAGAGCTACTCAGGGCTATCACACTGCCAACGCCAAGTACTCAACAACCTCAACATCGATTTCGTCATCATCAACAACGCAATTATCGTCAACAACCTGTTCATCATCAAAAGTCTGTTCATCCTCATAAGCAACATGCTCATGTTTCTTTCTCAACGAAACTATTGTATCTGCCATCGGAATATGTTACCATTTATACAACATTTTGTTAAAGCCATGATTTTTGATATTTATCTAAGCCAACCTAAACAAACATCTTTTCATCTTTCATCATACAAATGGGAAACAAAACACATTTCTCTTCTTCGTCTTTGTAATTCAACGCATTCCGCATTCATCTGGAATCATCAAATTAACTTTTATGCACACCCACCTTTTGGCTTTTGCATATCAGTCAAATCGAGTGTCAAGTGTAGTTGAGATATATCTTAGCGTTGACAATGTATCTGCATAGTTTTTCCTAACTCAGCTTGAGGCATATATTCACTTGGCACCTGGTTAATGATGAGTCAAAAGATACTTTCTATGTATTGTTTTTAATAAAAATAATTCCACTTCACTCGTCACTGTGGCTTCGAAACTATGATACAAATGTATCTCAAGCTGCAAGCGAAGCGTTGCACGTTACTAGAAGATTCAACATTCTATTAAAGCACATTGAGCGTTACTAGCATTTTGTATCTGTTGTTGTTGTTGTTGTTGTGGCATTATTGCTCGCGGTGCACTATCTTTTCATTGCGATTTAACTTCACTTCTGCTTGAATGTTTTGCTGTATCTTCTTCTGGCAGCCGTTGGTCGTGCTTATTGGCGTTGCTTTTGTCGTTGTTATTGTTGTAGTTGTTGTTGTTGTTGTTGCATTTTAGTTAAGTGGAAAGTTCTTAAATTCGCCACACTCGAGCAAATCAGTTATTGTGGGAGCGTGAGTGAGCATCATTCACTCGATTCGCTTGCTTTTTGATTTACAGTTGACCTATAAAAAGTATCTTAGTGGCTGCTTTTGTGGTATTGTCAACTAGTTGACAAGACACTTATATAGACATATTTATACACAGACACATGCACATGTAGTTACTTATATTGCAGTGCTAATCATCTTTGCACCTGTCAGTCCCCGTTTTACTGTCTTGAGTTACTTTCTGCTTGTCTGGGTTCATGCTCGTTCAATGCTGACTATCATACACTAACGTTTTTTTCTACTATTATTTATTTATTATTTATATATTTTTTGCCACAACCCCAGACTCGCGTCTTGAAAGTCGCTCAGTGCACCTTGTGGCATGCAACTTGAGTAATTACGTCGCTTTTGTAGTTGAGTTAGTTACGCGCCCAGCGTTGGCGGCTGCCAACATTTTTTATCTGTTCTAATTACTTTGACTAGCTGCATTTGAGTCTACTCGTATGTTTACCTTTTAATTATTGCACTTTAATAATGGTTCTATGATTTTGTAATTACACCGAAGCTGATGAGCCAAATGCGCACTTAATGTGGCAAAGAGCCATTTTTTCTGCACGCAGCTGTGGATTAAACTCAAAATTTAACTGCTGAATTATTTCAATAAGTCTCAATTTACTTATTGCTTGACCATGTGATCATGTCTTAGAAGTAGAAAAGTTCCGCGGAGAACGCGAATTTTCATGAAACCATTCTATAATTTCGATACGTTAGTGAATTCAATCTATAGCTTCCCACATTAAAATTGACAAGTCTACTGAATACGCTTATCGAATCAGATGTTACAAAAGTTATAGCGTTGTCAGATAGTATTATTTTGAGTTTAGGACACCACTATTGAAAAACCCTATACAACTTTGGGGCACCGCGTCCAATTCAAACTTGGAAATTCTTCAGAGGTTACAGTCCAAGCTATTGCAGAAAATCTGTTATCTATCGTGGCTGGGAGACGTCAACAATCAAAACAGAAGGTTGCAGTACCATGTGAAGCACCTAAACCAACCGGCTGGACAACAGCAAGCAAACACGAGTCTACACCCCCTAGATCAGTCATTCCGCAACACGCTTAAGTGAAAATATCGCTGGATATTGTCTGACGATAGTAGCAAATAAAGACGATAAAGCGAAATAAATCTTGCAAGTTTAGAGATTTTTAAGAACTCTTTTTTAATTAATCATAACCTTAATTAAAAGTAATCTCCTTGCAATTCGAACGACATGACCAAAAAGGGCGCTACTAAGGTCAATGTTTCAGTTGGGTAAGAATTAGAGAGAGACAAGTCTTTCGGGGACTTGACTTTTTTGTAGTCTGAGCTCTGCAGATTCTACAGCTCATTTACTGTTATCCATTGTATAACAGATACATTTTGACTACATATTTTTTCTTTTTAATAGGTAATCGGTTTGGGGAAAGAGTGTGTAACTCACATTGAAAAAGTAGGTGACTTTCATGCTACTTCCGCATGGCTACACTTCCGTTATGCCAAAGTCAACATCAACCGCGTGAACACCAGCATCGTCGTCATCGTTTTGAGATTTATAATTGTCATAGTCTTAAAATTTTAATTGTCATTTTGTTATTGTTGATTGCCAATTTTGTGGTGCACACGCCTGCTGTGCCCAAAAGTAAACTCCAATACCCACACACATATGTTGCACCGATACATCCCCAAAGATACACAGAGACTGTTTTCTTCGCAGCTACAGAAAATCCAAGTAATTTCACGCTTTAAATTGTGCGACGAAGCGCAAAGTTGCCTGCGCGTGCGCTGCACTTTCGTTTAAACTCTTGACGGCAACTTGCATCGCCTCGCTGGTTGGTTGGGTGCATAGATAGATAGATAGATAGATAGATAGATACTCGACACTGCCCTAACCGGCGACCGCATTGCATTTTACAATATGTATGTATATACAATACGTATATCGCTGGGGTGTTGCTATAATTATATGGTTTCGTGCAGCAGATTCGCACACATATCAGGAAGTTCAATTAATAGAATGTTTTTTCCACCAAACCTTCCCTCCCGCTAACCAAAAGTATCTAGCCTCGTTTTCTTTGCCTCGCTCTAGTCGATTCTTGGAACGTTGTGTTGATTGTTTAAACAGCAGGTTAACTGTATTGAGCCACAGAGCAGTTTATGCCGCGTAGATCACGCGAACTTTGAAGCAATTAAGAAAATCGTTGTGTTTTGATTGTTGTTGTTGTTGTTGTTGTTGTTGTGTTATTAGAAAAACACCGTTTTCAGCTTTATTTTGTAGCGGTGAGTAATTCAAAACTGAGCAGTATAGAAGTATACTTTTCCGTGCTGGAGCTAAAACAAAAAATGCTTGGTAAGCCAAATACGAAAAGCCACAAAAGTATCTGAACCAAACCATGCGTAGCTTAAAGGAAGCCCTACTTACGTAAGTTGTTTAAAGGGCTGCAAAAAGCTACTTATTTCTAAGCTTAAATACGTCTAATAAGCATAGACAGCTTAAACTGCATGTAAATAATACAAGTGACTGTAACAAGTGTTTAAAAATGTATTAAGGAGCTAAAGCGGGCAAGCATGCTCTTGTTAAAGGCGACACCTCCAAAGTTGTATGAAAACTACTCGACCCTACTCTACTATATTTTAACTTTATGCCTGGGGTCTATAAAAATATATAGTAATCAAGTTTCTTATAAGAATATTAATTGATGTCAATGGTTTCGTAATACTAATATCTAGAAAATGTTCAATGTTTGTACCTCTAGTCATAAATAATGTATGCGAGATGTCGGCTCAGTGTGTCGTCAATAGATAGCCTTCCTATTTGAGAACATAAGTTGAGTTGAGTTGAATTTATTTGATCTACTGGATTATATTAGCACTATATTATCCAGTAGGCATTGATGTTACGAATTTTTATAGCATAGTCGTACTCCGCTTCTTCAATACTCTCTTTTTTCCTAGACCACTCTTCTTGGAATTCCCAAGGCTTCACAAGGCATATTCTAATATCCAAGATTTCTGTCGCCACTACCAGTCCTTGTTGATGGCACCAACTGACGCCGCCATAGGCAGTTGGAGGTTTGTGTCTTGAGCATATTGCCTAAAAGAGTGTTTCACACACTCACTCTTTAGTCACACTCTCATTCACTCACACTCTCCATCATCTCCATCATACTTACTCTCCACTCTCTCTAGCATTTTCCCACTGTTGATTGATATTGAAAGCGCATATATTTTGTTGTTGAAATTTCAATTTTTTTTAGTGCCTAGACACAACTTTTTAACAATTAATTAAATTTTGTGCACTTCTATACCACTATTACTTTCAACTGATGTGTGTTTCATGTTAATCTGTGGTATCTATAATAGCGTTAGGTTGATTTCTGTGTCCTCGTACCGTTTTGAGTTTCCGCTTACATTCTTTGAACAACATTAAACTCGCAGTTCCAAAACTTTTAAAACCACTTACTATAATCTCATTATATGCTGCTACAAGACTTCTCAAGCTTCGATGCATCTCAGCTGCAAGTTTCTTCAAATTAAAGAAGAGAATCCAAAGTATCCGTAAAAGATGCGTTTTCGACACATAACTGGAAGTAAATAAATAAAATAAATAAATAAATAAATAAGAATGGGTTTATGGAGGGAATCCACTATTTCGTAATGCTAAGTATTTAAAATTGTTCCTGGTATAAAGTGCAGATAAATTAATTCAATTCAATTTATTTCGCCTATAATAATAATTATAAATTAAAGTTCAAAGGTAAACAAAGAAAAAAAATTTTAGTTGAGCAATTCGTTTCTGAGTGGTATCCCCCACACCGATGGGAAATGGTCTGTAGTGGCAAATGTTAAGCGCAGGTTGTAAAATTTCTGTTCTTAAGCTCAAACTTGAGGATCTAGCTGGCATAACCCTATTAAAAACAACATCATTATTCATGACGTGAAGCATATAAAAAATAATAACTTAATTTAATGGGTACTAACAGTAAAAAAAAACTCCACTCGTACAGAGGTGCACGTCATAACAATTTTAAACGAAACCATTTAAAACAAAATAAAAATTATAAACAATAATAAAAAAATAAAAAAACGATTGTACAACTGTTAAACATAAAATCGAATTTGTTTGGTTAAACAATAAAAAGTCGCTTAAAAATAAAATAAAAATCACACACAAAAGATACAATACCTTTGAGCGTGCGCGTGCAACATTTACAGCACACTTTTGGCGTAGCTACATATACATATATACGACGAACAATCTGCCAGCTAAGAACAACAACAACTACAAACAATGCAAAGTCAAGGCAAAGCATTGGCAAGAAAAAAGTATCTTCGTATCTGCGTATGAAGACAAGCTTGAGTACGTGTATCTAACGTAAACCGCATGCGCTGTATGTGAGACAACTTCGAACTGCGCCGTCGCGTCAGCCACCTTAGCTTCAGTAAAAGAAAAAAAAAAAACATTTTTTATTACTCTCGCTGATCCACCCTTTTTCGGTTATTGATATAACACGATATCGGTTGAAGTTGCCTAAAACGTTTGTGCGGCAGATGAGTCCAGATGAAGAACGTGCTTAAATGTTCGCAAAGATTTTACTTTACGGTATCCTCATCAGCAACATCATCATCGTTCTCATCGTCATCAACTGCAGTTTGGCGGTGCATCAACAACGAAATCGGCATTTGGCTAAGCGTACTGCTTAGCTTAAAAAACAAGAACCAAGCACAGTCATTGCAAAACAGTATCTTCATCAATAGTTGCAAGCGCGCTTCAGCTGCAGCTCTAGATACTTTTTCAGATATGCGCATATGGGCAGCAAAGGCGCGTTTCTTTTTCTCGCTGCTGCTATCGTCCTCCTTTATTTTTATTTTATTTTTTCTTATGCTTCATTTTTGTTTTTGTTTTGTGTGTTAGCTGAGCACAGATACTATAGCTTAACCCAAACAAAGCTTTTGCGCAGTGAGATACAACAAAAAACAAAAAATTAAATAAAGAGGGAAGGTAAGAGAGCAAAAAAAAAACGGTACGTCTTGACTAAGAATCGTGACTGGGTACAATATCGTTATTCGTAGATCATATGGTGTAAAACCTAAATATGTATGCATGTATCTATGCATCTACGTATCTGTTTATGTCAGTATATGTTTGTGGCTCAGCGCGGAGACTTGTACCTTTGGTGTAGCACGTTTGTTTGTTTGTTGCTGCACAATTTCCGACTTCTATCATTGTAGATACGTATTTCACAGGCAAAGCGCGCGCGCGCTTTGTATCTTTTATAGCCAAAAACCATACTTATAAAAAAGGTTTGTTCGTTTGCTTGAATGATGATTTTACAGCTTAAAAAGAATTTTATGAGCATATGCCATTGTTTTTGAGTTATTGTGTGAACCAAGAGCATCTAAACAAAAAATAAAAATAAAAAAATTTTAAAAAAATAAAAATAGATTTCTTTAATCCTAGTCTTCTTTTGCATACAAAAAGTATCTGCAAACATGTCAGCCCTTTTGCCTTGCGAAATGTTACGAAAAAATGTGCACTGTAAAGTGATACACATGTTTAGATACGCGACGACATAAAATTAAACACACTCACCGCGCATGTACACGATACGTATTTAAAACTAGACAGTTTTAAACACGTATCTACAGCGCGTTACTTAAGTACAATACTACGATGAACGAACAAACAGAAAAACGACCGAACGAACGAATGAACAAACGATCGACGGACCGGCGCTGACAAACATTTAACAGTAAATTTCGTGAAGCGCTCAAGTGACGCCAAGTCGTTGTTTGTTGGCTACTTCGGTTTCATGAAGTACATTAAACAGTATCTCACTTGCTTTGCACACACACGACCAAAGCGACCGGAGCGAGATACATTTTGTTAATTGAAAGCCATTAAAGGTAATTTTATGGAAGGCGTTAAGCCATGAAGCACAATGTACGAGTAGCATGACCATTGACATACGCTTTTTGTTGCTGAAAGAACTGAGCTGAGTTGAGCTGAGCTGAGCTGAGCTGAACTAAACTGCGTCGCATTCAGTCGTCCTCTCAAGTCAACTCGATTCCCGTCGCGTTAAAGTTGCAGTTGAAGTTGCAAGCGTTACTAGGCTTGTTAGTTGAGGCTGTCAGAAGGGCCACAAGCGCATTGTGTGCGAAAGTATTTGTTAGACATGTTTCGCTAGTACCAAAGTTGTTAAAGCGTTTTGGAATTTGTTGCGCTTGTTTTACAGCATTTTCTGTGCAACATGCTACTTGCAACAAATATGTATCTGACTACATTTGCCTTAAACAACTTTCGATAGAATATTTGTATTTTCATTTTTAATTTTTTTGGGCACAAAAACTAAATTATACTTGCCCTAAAGATTAGACAAATCATTGTATTGTATAAAGTAACAAATACAATAGTAAGAAATAACAATATCAACAATTACGAGTATGTACCTTTCAGCTATACAAGTCAGGCTACCATTGTTCGGAGCTATGTTACATCAATTTGATGTGCCGACTAAATCCTACGCACTTGCGATTTTTTACTCCACACAACTACTGGAACGTCATGTATACTTGATGTATGAATACCTTAGTTGGAGTTTAACCAAGGTATTTCAGGAACTTCTTCCACACATCTTATAACAAATTATTTACCGTCTTACGGTTTTCTTAGCATCTCAAGAAAGGGGTGACCTAAGACTTATGTTAAAGAATGATTGCTTTTGATGTCTACTATATAAACCTTCTTAACATCTTCTATCAGGCTTCTTCGGTTTATTTGTCGTTCCATTATGGTAGGATTGGACTACCTGACAGGAAAATAGACTATTTCAAATTCTAATCTTGAAGTGCTGGCATCACCTGCTGCTTATAAAGAGAGCATAAAATATTTTACGAATGGTGTCTCTTTGTTTATCACTACAGCATTAATTAGCTGTGTCATTACTTATCACTGCGATAATACTCAGGTAGATAGAGCACTGGCTATTTATGCATATTACACCACAATGTCAAAATAAACGACCATGGATTTAGTGATTAGATCACTTTTTTAATAACTAATGCAACAATTTATTTTGAAACTTGACAAGGCAAGTGATATAGATCCCAAGAGTCTATCCATCTAAAAAAAGTTAAACAAATATTTTACGTTGTATATATGTAATCTTGCCGAAGTTTACCTTTAGCAAGTGTTCTAAGAAGTAATAGTGGAAGCCAAAAGACGTGCCTGTTCAAGTGTCCGTCCCGACCATTAGTGTTAACTTTCACCCCTATATAGTCAAGAAATCCTATTTAATTATAACATAGAAGCTCCTACTATTAGAGTCCATTGATACATGAGTAGTCAAAGAGATCAAAGTGATTAACAATAGGTTGATATAACCTATCTTTAAAACCTTAGGTTTTACTTTAAAGTATGAGGGTAAAAGAAAAATAATTAATAACTAAACTTTGGACTTCATTAATTTCGTTCTATGGAAATTTTTCACCTACAGTTGGATCCGTTATAATCGTCGTACAATTATTATTTTATTTTTTCATCTTTTTATATATATGTATGTATATACTTATGTATGTATTATATTTTTAATAATTTTTCCTTTGCTTTGCAGGCTGTAAATCATTCTTCAAACGCTCGGTGAGACGGAATTTAACGTACTCATGTCGTGGCAGCAGGAATTGCCCAATCGATCAACATCATCGTAACCAATGTCAATATTGCCGTTTAAAAAAGTGCCTCAAGATGGGCATGCGACGCGAAGGTAAGAATCCAAATGAAAAAGAAAAAAAAAAACGAAATATTTTGTATATAATCACTTTACTTTATTGGTTATTGTCTAAGAAAACGAAACAAAAATTAGCGCTGCTATTGAGTGGGTCAATTAAAAGTCAAATTAAGCACGAGATACATTTGTAGATAGATAGATACGAATCGCATGAAATTGGCAGCAGTCACAAGCAAAGACGTAACGCATTAGAAACGGAAGTGGCACAATTGAAAAAGAAGAAAAAATAAACAATTAAAAAAGAAAGACAAGCAAGCGAAATAAGTGTCACAGCAAATGTCACAAGGCAAGAATTTGTCTGACAAACGAGTTCAGCTGGCCGCAAAAAGCGGCGAGCACGAAAGTCGCGATACTTTCTGACACTCATTTCGGGGTGATCGGTTTTACGTTTTGTTTTTGCAGGGAATTGTTGCCAAGCATTTTTTGTTTTTTTGTAAATTGTGCCATACTCGAATTAGAACTGATTAACAGAAAATAAACAAATTAGATGTGCTCGTATGCAACGTCGACGAATATAGCAAGACGCCAAATGGCCACTATTTTTATCAATGTTTTTTCTTTATTATTAATAGTATATTTTCTTTATTTTTTGTATATAAATTTCATTGTGTAGTCCTTGGGAGTATAGGATCTCCATAAAACTGGCCATACACGACGAACATGCTCGTGTGATTCGCTCGAGCATATCAACAATACTTAAAATTTTAGACGAGTCGATGGCTCATTAACAACGACAAGCATACGAGGAAATGTTCGTTGGGTATGGCTGTAAGGCTTTTCTGCGTTTTGAAGGATAATGTGGAGTTAGGATTGTTTTATTTTTTATTTCTATTTTTTTTTGGGGCGCGAATCAAGATCTCTAGGGCAGCAGTCTTTTTGCATTTGCGCTAAGCTACCGTGGCACTATTTTGGTATATAATTTATTTTTATAGCCAGCTCAGTTTGGTTATTCTGCAGTTTAAATATTTTGTCGCATTAACCCACTTTCATTTAGCCATCATAGCAGCTTTGAATAACTTCAGCTGCATTGTAATTAGCGCTGCCAAATAACTGTCAAATATTTCAACAACAAATTAGTAAAATCCGCGTGCGCCGCATTGCGCAACACGCACATGGCACGCTCGAATGGCAGTTATTTGTTCTCTGCAAGCGAAAATGACTTAATAGATGCTTTACAACGACCAAAGTGTAAATAAGACACAAAAATAAAGTAAAAATAAAAAAATAAAAAATTTAAAACGACGCCGGTTAAATGGCAAAAGAACGCATGCAATTAAAAGTGTGGAACAAGCTTCAATTCGAGCTCGACTCGAGACGGCGAGCAACGAGTCAAGCTTAAAGTTAATAATAAAAAACAATTAAGCGCATTTTGAGTGCAACTTATTGACCCCAAAAGATCAAATGCAAACTTGTTCATATGCGAATTAACAATTAGATACAAAAATAGTGGAAAACATGATTGCGGTTTGAGCCATAAGAAAAAAATCTATGAAAAAAATTTTTTTTTAATTGGCGTTATTTATATTGTTTTTAATTAGTACGTCAACACTTTATAGGAACACTTTTTTGCTCTCTGCTTAGTTTGAGATACTCTTATAGAGTTAAGTTATAGACAGCGTATAGAAAAATCAATGAAAACTAAGTAAAGTAGTGTGCACAAGCCCACAAATATAATAAAATCAGATTTTATCTTCACCCCCCTTTTTTCACGGTGTATCATACGTTGGCACTATAAATCAAAGCAATTTGTCAGTTCTCAAGCTAGATGTCAATCAAAGTAAGCAAGCAAGCCAGCGCTCAAGTCAGTTAAATATTTTGAATGCTTCAGCTTGGGTTTAAGCTCAAGCGCCAATGACAGCGGACAACATTTTTGTCGACATTCACAATTAACGTTTGTCAATCTAAAAATCACCAGCATCAACAGCGCCAATAACAACAACAACAATATGGACGATTTCAGCTACTGTATCTCGTATATAATTCACAGCAAATCAAATAAAACTGGTCACCATTCGCTGATGGCAAAGCAAGCCGACAGTTAGCGGTGTATTTAGCCAACTTGACTGTTATTATTTGCGTTAATATTAACAACTGTTGGTCAAATGTATCAGCGCTAGTAGCAATGACAGCATCAACAGTAATTGCGAGAGTGGTTTGTTAAGTATTAGATCATTGTTTCTTCACACATGCTGCAAGCGTTTATTTACTGCACAAAAGCGTCGCCTTAGAAGATTATGCTCATTAATTCTAAAGCATTTGAATTGCCTAAGCAATATGCTATTTTTCGTTAGACATTTATTTCTTTCTTTTATTATTTCTGACATGAACTCATTGCATCTGGACTTAAATTTTAATGTCAAAATAGAGTAGTTATATAACACAATAGCTTGGAGAGATGAGTACCCAAAGAGTTCTGCTCATTAAAAATTTCAACACTTATAATAGTTCAGATTATATTATGGAACCCAATTCATTAATATTATTCATATCAACTTACTTAATTTGAATGAAAGATTTGATCTTTTAGATCCCACTGATCAGTAATTGAGATCTATGGATAAAACGGATCATAGAGTCTGATGTACATCTTATTTATATTTATGTTACATACCTTATATCCTTAATTCAGATTAAAAACTTGTATCTGCTTATAAGTATAATGCATCATTTTGGATCGCAATTTCAAATACACAAAATATACTATGGAAATAAACAGACTCTAAAATAAATAAAAAAACAACAATAAAATTTTTGATCCCAACTTTCAAAATAAAGTAAAAGTAAATTTGTCTTACTCTAGAGACCATATCTACTAATAGAGAGATTTAACGCCGACTTTGGTTATAAAAACTACTACCGACTATGCATTGGATATAAAAATAATGCATTTGATGTACATCTTCTAAATAAGAAGCTTCAGCAAACATTTAAACTCTCATAGTTCGTGAAAGTTGTCTCTAGCATATGCTGAAATGTGGAATCGTTATCTCGGATCCACACTTTGTATATTTACAAAGGGCTCTTTCGACTATAATATGCGACCTATTGGCCATTGACCATGTTGCAGATTTCTTCAACTACTTTGTGATAGGATAAATTCTATTAGTTTTCTTAGGCGCTAAAGATGAACAATAAAGTGTTAAAGTATAATTATCGCCTCCTCCCTTTAAAGATATTTAAAAAGAACCCCACCAGCGCCCATAAAAGTATGCATATTATTTCATTTTTGATTCAAAATTAGTACCTGTAAAATCGCCGAACTACATATATCCACAACCCCATTTGGCTATCTAACTTTACTTCGACCTTCATTCGAATCGAATTAATTTTGTTTTCAGTTGGAATACTTTGAAATAAGCCCTCGTAACTCGTGGCACTACTACATCATGTCAATCTAAAGCAAATAACAATTAACAAATGTCTGACGACGCAGGCGATTTGGGTTAAGATCGATATAATTTAGCGTTGGCAGCGAGCCTTAATCGCAAGGGGCATGTGCAGCAGAGGCAGAGTTGTAATTCATATGCACGGCAGCATTTTCAAAGTTGCTTTGGCAATTAACCGCAAGCTTACAACTGTTGTTGTTGTTTTTGCAATAATTGCGTAAAATATGAAATTTGTCGAGTTAAATAATCGAGTGGATGGAAAAGTGTGCAATGCAAACATACATAAAATGCGCGATAGTGACACGAGTCCGACTCCGACAGTGACACCAACTTGGAGCCTCGTTTACCTGTTCTATTAGCCCCTAAAGCGACTTGTTTGCATTTGGTCATTAAACTTGATGTTTTGCTCAGTGTACGAGTACTTGTCGCAATTCGTTTTAACAAAACCCGAATAAAGCAATAAAGATCGCCTTAAACGACAACTTGTCAAGCGATTAAGAAAAAAGAGTTCAACACCTTTGGCTCTTGGACGGACAGCTGGTGTGCACGTGAAAATGTTTGCTCCGCGAATTCGCTCAAATCGCGTCGAAAACCCGTTTGTCGTTATCGCCGCTGAAAAATCGTGAGAAATTTTTACTAGTTTCTTGACCGAACAAAAATCTGCATTTTCCGCCCTTTTTTGTCCGTTTGATTCTTCCTCATAACTCACGTAGAAAAATACGCATTTTTCCATACAAAAAAGCAAACAAAAACAAAAAGTGGGCCAGACAAGTCCAGCTACGGGTTCTCCCAGCGTTGCATGTTTGCGTTTGCTAGAGCAAAGGTTACGGCTTCCCAACCCAGTGTGAACGGTCAGCAGCGGAAAGAAAGCATTGCCAGGTCGCTCTAATTAAACTAATGTCAGCTTTGGCTAAGCGAATTTCAGAGGGTTGTCAGCATTGTCGGGAATTTGTGGAAAAACGAGTTTTTTTTTATTTCCTCGAAAACAACTTGTTGGGATAAAAGTTGAACTATTGTATTTTTCGATGAAAAAGGTGCATAAAAAGGACGCAATTTTCAGTACTAAACAAGGCTAAAATTATAATAATACAAATAGAGGGAAAAATAATATAAAAGAATAAGAGCTATGTCAGATGTATAGTCGAAATGTGCTCCAATAAAAGGCAAACATTTGTACTTGTAATTTCGATAAAAATTCAAAAATTCTGACTTAATTCCGATTTCATATTATATATATATGTCTATCTATATATATAAAAACGTCTGGCGTTTGTTTGTTAGAAACGGGTGTTCTCAGCATCTATAAGGGCTATCGAGCTCAAATTTTTACAATGGTTCCCTTCGACCTTTTATCGGTTTATTTGAACATTTCGTACTCTTAATTTTTTTGATTTTTATTTTCATTCGAATATTTGAATATTTTGACTTTGTACAGTTTGAGCAGCACTGCCGGCAATCTCATTTCTCGGAGACTCCTTTGTTTTTGTGTTTTATTTGTATCCATACAGATTGAGAAACATCTGAAAATTGAGTTGGTCTTAATATTTAGCGAATTCGAATATTTTTTCGCACGAAACTTAGCCACAAACGTGCTCCAACATGACATCCATCTATTTTCCAATTTTCATGGCGTTCGATCAAACGCTGTCGTATTCCATAGGTATCAAACAAACAGACAAACATACTTCCAATTTTTTATATATATAAATTGCGATTATGTATGAATTGGGCTCATTCAATTCACATCAATAGCAATAAAAAATATTAGAAAAGTAGCTCATATTAATGAGCTTCATATAAACTCAGTTTAAGTTATAACTGCTAACGGCGATAATCTATCTTCTCATAATACACCAAACCTAGGCCTCTTGTGATATCCTAGGAATGGAAAAACTGCTATTACAGCACTAATTTTTCGCTTTTAGAAATCTCCTTCGCCAGAGCACACCGTCAGAGTCTAACAAGCCCCTACATGAATTATACCAACTTTCTGGAATCTTCCCCTAGACAGAGCCCAACGTAATCAAAATAAAGAATATTATACTTCTCATATTCTCCTTTTTTGGGAAATTGTTTGCTGCTCCTTTGAGACACTGAATCTTACCTGTCCCTTGACATATAATGAGAACCACCGTCTATTATAAAGTTTATTTAGGTATAACCTTAAACGATTTTCTTCTCCAAAAAACAAAATATATTTCTATATAATAGGTGAATAAGAATTAAAAGTCCAGAGGAAGTTCTTACTAACTATGTCTTCGAACACACGTTCTCTAGTAAAATTCGCATCCCATCTCAACATTCTAATAAATTGATCACATATCTCAACTCACCCAAATTCTCATTTCCAATCTGATATTGTCCCATGATATATCAATTCGTCGTTTGCTAAGACAGTCACCTGAGACAGATACTTCAACTCTTTTATGTCATATTATTCACCCCATATTATTATTATTTATTTTCATCCCTCTTCTTCCTTTTCTATCCTCTAATATATCTCATCCAAAATCACATGCAGATCATTTAACATATCTGAGTGATATCTCATCCCAAGTCTTTAATCACATCTCATCTCATCCTATCCAATTTCTTGTATCACATTGTCATCATCTTATATCTATTAACCATATCTCTTATTTCATATTTCCCATCTTATGTCTTTCATCTCATCTCATCTAACATCATGCGTCCCATCTAAATTCTCTCATATCTCCCATCTCATTTCTTCAATTTTTTATATCTTTTACATAGATTTCACCTCTATTGTATAATGATTTATTTTTCTAGTAAAAAGTCATATCTCCCATTTTATTTCTTTCCTCTCTCAATTGTCACTCCTCTTATCACTCATCTCAGCGGTCCATTAATCTGGTAAATGGCTTTATGCCATTTTCGTCAGTTCTCTGGACAATTTTCATTGGGTTCTAATCTAATCTAAATCTTGCTGTATCACTCAATATCACGTATTTAATTTTGATATCTTTTCTCATTTCTATTGCAAACAAATTTCAAATAACTCAATACCGTCAGGCCTTAGAATATCAGGTAAGGGAATCGAAATGCTTTTTATAACAAAAAAAAAAAAAAAAAATCTGGGTCAACATAAAAGTTTAATATTACCACCACCATAATCCACACCTAAAGCCAACAAGGTAACTACGTGCATATGCACACACCCAATCAGATGCAGATACATTTCAAGTATGCAACTAAGCACAGACATAATCTTTTCAAGAAAATCTTTCACGCCGCAGGGCAAAAATGTACTAAAAAGGCAAAAAAAGAGGAAATATAAAAACAAAGAAAAACAAAATATTTATTTGCAATTGCAGCAGGAATCGTTTTTCGGTACTTTAGTGTTTCTTTATTTATTTTTTATTATTATTATTATTATTTTTTTTATTAAAAATATATTTTATAATGCAAGTGTTGGCATTGTTTACTTGCCAACAACAGATGCAGATACATTAATGGAACAATGAATAGAGAAGGTGCTATAAAAATGCAAACGCAAACACACAAAGATCTATAGATACATACGAGTAGGTACTTAGGTATGAATACAAACACCTGGACAGCGCCTTGCGTATAAGGCGCAGGCGATGGCAACGAAAAAAGTAACGTCTTTTGGTATGCGCACTCAAAGTGCCAAAAAGAATTGAAATATGAATTTTCGCTGAGGTAAATCTCGAACGGCGCTCGGTTGTATGCAGATTGATCGGCGCCCCTTCGTTGCGTCAGCGAAAGCAATTAAGATTTTTCCTTCGTTTAAGGGTTGGCGACAAAACTAGTTTCTGACCACTGTCCAGTGCGGATGAGGCGAGACAATTATACAGACAATGCATTTGCGTAATTTTGTTTTCAATATTCTTGAGACAGGCTGAGATACTTTGAGTTGGTCAGCCAGCGAGCGAAGAGCGTGTTTTGCACAGAGACACACACACAAGCACACAGGTATGTGTATTTCGAATCGATTTGAACTTGGAAACTGGTTCTGTTTCTAGTGCTGTCCAGTTTTCTTTGACCGGACATTACTTAATTTATGCGCCTGGGAAAATATACTTTTTGGATAACAACAAAAGATGAAGAATACTAAGAAGCAGACCAAGAAGACGTAACAAAATAAATCTGCAGCAGATTACAACCGCAAGCTTGGTGCGGCTTTACGTATCCTTTGACTTGAGCCTGATCGCTGTTGCCGATTTCGATGCTGTGGTTTTGTCTGTTTGTGCGAGGCGTGAAGGTCGCCGCTTACTTTTCTGCATTTATTTTTTATTTCACTAATGCTGCTTTGTATCTAGTGTATGCGTAACAGCAAACAGATAAACAGACAAACAAACATACGCTTTGTGCGTCAGTCAGTCTGTCTTTGGCTCTGCAGCCTTAGCCTTTTTGTTGGCCTGCAGGCTTTTTTATTTGCGATCGTCTGCATCGATTACAGCATCAACAAGCGCACTCAGATACTTTTTATCTTAAGTGTGCGCTCGAATGAAAAACCCTTTACATGATGCACACACACATACACACACATTACTTAATGAATGAATTTCGATTTTGCCGCATGCAGCACGTGCTGAAGTCCTTGATTGGCTTTGTTTTTTTTGTTTTGTTTTTGTTTTTTGCCCGTTTAACTTTTCTCACTCCTTCGCTTGAGATACTTGTTTTGTTTTTTTTCTTTTTGTAAATTGTGCATACTTTATTATGTAATATCATCAGAGTGCGTGTCAAGCGATAAATTGCACGTCAAAAAGTGTTTGACACTTTTGCTTTCTCATCTCAGCTCATTGCATCTCAGTTCATCGATTGTATCTTCATCTTTGAGTTGGTTAAGTGGAAAGCGTGCTGAAGTACGCGCCATTCAAATGAGTTAATTATAGCTTTTCGAAGTGTTATGCATTTAAGCAGCTATGGATTAAGCTTGCAATAACAACAACGTTTTCAGTGTTGGCCTTTTTTTGTGTGAAGTTCGTCACTTCCTGCGCTGCTGCAAATTTCAATGCCTTTCACTTGAGATACTTTTTTTACCGTTCTGCATGTATATGTATTTTTTGTATTTACTTACATGCACAAAGTTCAAATTTATATGCCGTCTACTTAAATAATTTTGCATAAACTGTCAGCGGCAAACTGCTCGAAAATTTACGACGAAATGCGTTTTTTTGCGTTTCAGTGTGAGGCGGCCGCCCGGCTGCTTAAAAAACACAATAACCTCGAACAAAAAAATCAAAAATAACAAATAAATTTAATATATGCAAAATAAATAAGTAAACAAAGTAAAAAAATTAACTTCAACGCTTTCAAATAAAATGGAACTTGACGCAGCTTATTAAGCAAACAAAAAAATAAATAAATAAATAGACGAAAAGCCTTGCAAAAAGTTCATAGAGTACAGTCAAACTTACAGATTCAAAATACTTGAAGCTACAAAGCAATAATTTGCAATTATGTACAGTCAAGCACTAAAACTGAAGGAATTTAAAAGAAAAATTAGAAAAAAGAAAAATGTGGTCAATACTAGTATTTCAAGTTGTAAAACAATCTCTAATTATAGACGACTAGCGTAGCCCGCCAGACGTTGTTCTGTCCTTTCCGGTATTAGCAAAGCAAATAAACTTTCAATGAAAGTACAAAAATCAAGTACTTCAATGCTGTATTAGCAAGAAATTTGCTTAAATGAAGCTATGAGAATGAGAACTTCGTCACCCTTGAATTTGGCTTTGGGTATCGACGCATGAACCTCGTTGATCACACCCGGTCCGTTGCATTGAAGAAAAAATCAAACGTGTTTAGTGAACGACGAATATGGCGCACTAACCTTCGATTTAAGTAAAATTTTTTTTTATTTTCCTTTGACAAACTTTCGATTTCGAATCTGACATACTTTTCAATGGCAAATTGAGGAAACCATACTGAGTTCATACAAATAATCCAATTTTTCCCCCCGACTTTTGCGATATACTAACTCAATAAGCTTAACAGGATTATTCGATAGGCTATTCTAGAGTTTCCTTGAAAATTTCATCAATATCGATACAGCAGTTTCGGCTTCTATAGCGGATATACAGACATACATCGAATTTTATATGTAGATAGTTACCTAGATATCGCACAGAAATAAGACATATCATACTCACCGCAAAAAGCGGATGGACTTCACCCGAGAGTATCAAAAATTCGTATCCTGCGTTTCGGAGATCTGATGGCAGACTGTGAGTGTATAGAAAACCTGGAGAAACGCCGAACCCAAAAAACACAATAAAGACAGTGAATGGTATGATATGGTAATGGTATGGGCTTGTATGGCTGCCAGTGGCGTTGGAAATTTGAAAGTGATTGAAGGTGTGATGGATCATGCCCAAATGTTGAGGAATTAGATTTATTACGAAATTATTACTTCCAACAAGACAAATAAACCCAACCACACAGTTCACAACACGAAAATGTATCTTGAGTACAATGTTTCGCAACTGCTTAAAACACTGACAAAGTCCTGACCTAAGCTCCTTGAGCATTTGTGGCACATGCTTGAGAAGAGATTCAAGAGGCACCATATTAGCTCGAAGTTGCATTTAAAAGATGCTTTATTAACGCAATGGGCAAAAATCGAACAAAGTTACACAATGGTACTTGTAGAGTGAATGCCGAAACGACTAATAGGCATATCCAACAAAATATTTTCAAAAGAAATTATAATATAATTTAACATAGTTCTAAGGACTTTAAAAACTGTTTGGTTAAATGTAGGAAAACTTTATTTTGGAAAAAACGAACTTGTCTGAGTTTTTAGTTAATAACTTTGCCATATTTTAAAATGTTGAGACTTTAGAACTGAAAAAAAATTCTTGTAAAAAAAACCTTAAACCCCAAACTTATAGTACGGCTGAACACAACATTTTTAACCCTCCAGACCCGAAGGATCTATTGAACCAAAGGTTTTTGTAGTGAGCCCATGATCTTGATATGTTTATAGTTTAAGGAATGATTCACGAATTAATTTGATTTTACACAAAAAAATAATAATAATAATAATAATTTAATTAATTTCGGCTATGCCGAAGTTGTAATAAATACTCTTCACACATAACCGCATAAATTTCCTGCTCATTATTCGAGCACACAATTATACTACATTATTGATTTGACTTATGTTTAGGGAATGGTCGCTCTGCATACAACAGTTCAACAACGACTCCCATGGATTTATATGGTGGGTATATAATTCAGTTATGCAAGGGTGCTCAAATTTTCAGGATTTGTGTATAAGAACTTCAGAGTCTGTCCAAATTTCGAAAGCGAAAAAAATGAATGCGCTGCAATGCCGAAATTCCGAAAACATATTTAACGTAACATGTATCTATTAAATTCATGTATTTCACGTATAGTTTGTACCGAAAAGCGGCAACTAAAAGTGCCAGCAAATTAGGCCTTCTGATCACAAAATTGCAGGAAATTTACTAAACACACACGTCATATGATGGATATACTCGTAGTGGCCTGACTCGGTGAACCTTTATTAAGTCTATCTTAATTGTATATAATTACGTAAAACAGCTTGAATTTGTCCCAGTTTGTATTGGTTTGTACGTAAGCGAATGAATCCGCGCAATAATATAGACTATTCTAAAAAGTAAATCCAGAAAATACATAAAACTGACAAAAAGGCGAAAAAGAGTAGATCAACTCGGCGAGCTTTTCAAGACTGTATATACTTTATGAGATAATTTTAAGATATATCTTCTATAAGTTTCATGAGAAGTTTGCAATAGAAAAAACTTCAAAACTTGAAAATATCAGCCTTTAAACAGTCGCAAAAACTGAATAGTCCAAATTAATAGTTCAAATATTTCATTGGTAGATAGCTCAAAGAGTATATTTTACACACAAACGTTGTTATTGTAAAAATTAATTAAAAACAAACTCGAGTGACGACGCATAAAGTCATAAGCAAAACACACAAATGCACTCGGATACACACAGATACACATAGGTACACAGAAGATACATATATGAAGAACCCTTGCACATTTACAACTACTTACGGCTTGTTGTGTTGAAAGTATTTAGGCAAATTTGCATATTTAAACAGTTGTGGCAACATTTAAGAAGCGCAAAAGGTTCGGCGAAGAAAAGAAACGCCAGAAGGGGTTGAAATGTCGCGTCATAGATAGATTTGAAAGCGAATACAGGACAGCCATGCAGTCATGCAGTCAGCATAGGTGGACGAAATGTCTGATGAAAAGCAACGATTCAAGTAAAAGACTAAGTCTAAGAAAAGTATCTTATGACGATGTCTTGAACGTACTCTCGCACAAGGCATAGTTCATATGTCTGTCCATTTGTCCGTGTGTGTGGCTCTTTTGAAAAGATTTTCAGCAGAGTTGAATTGAAGCCCAGCCGCTGAAAGCAGAAATGGTTGATGGACTGAGTGAGTGGACAAGATTGAGGTTTGCCGATAGCTTTTGTGCGTTTAAGCGTCGCTTTGGCAACATGTCAGTCAGCCATGGCAGTCTCGGCATACGAGACAGCCTGTCGGCGTTTTGTGCACAGGACATTGTTGGCATTGTCCGGCGTGTGATGTCGTGGTCAAAATAATTGCTTTGTTGCCGGCGATACGAGTTGAGTTTTGCGGACTAAATATTTAAATGAGATATTGGATTACCTAAAGGCGAACGGGTAGAGGCAAGGGACTGAAGCCGCGCTAGTTTTAGTTCGTTATCAACACTATCATTATCAACATCATTATTATCATTATAATAATAATTATTTTAACTAATTATCGTCTCTCACTCTCTCTTTCTCTCTCTCTTATTTCAGCTGTTCAACGCGGGCGCGTGCCACCAACGCAGCCCGGCTTGGCGGGCATGCACGGCCAATATCAGCTGGCAAACGGTGATCCAATGGGTGTTGCCGGCTTCAATGGTCACTCGTATCTCAGTTCCTATATCTCGCTGCTACTGCGCGCCGAACCGTACCCGACATCGCGCTACGGCCAATGCATGCAGCCGAACAACATCATGGGCATCGACAACATCTGCGAATTGGCTGCGCGGTTGCTCTTCTCCGCTGTCGAATGGGCCAAGAATATACCGTTCTTTCCTGAACTGCAAGTGACCGATCAGGTGGCACTATTGCGACTCGTCTGGTCAGAGCTGTTTGTGTTGAACGCGAGTCAATGTTCGATGCCGCTACATGTGGCGCCGCTGTTGGCTGCCGCTGGATTGCACGCCTCTCCAATGGCAGCGGATCGAGTAGTGGCGTTCATGGACCACATACGCATCTTTCAGGAGCAGGTGGAGAAACTGAAGGCTCTGCATGTCGATTCGGCGGAGTATTCCTGCCTCAAGGCGATCGTGCTCTTCACCACCGGTAAGTTGCTGGACATCCTGTACAAGGATGTGCCGGCACTGCTAACCAAAGTTTCAGCACGCGTTGCAGCGCATGCGGCGAACACGAGCACCAATTCGGATAGCTCGGCCGGCGGTTCAACCGGTTCGGGTGCTGGCTCATTGGCCTCGTCCAGTGCCGAATCGCTGCACGAGGAGATTTTGGCGTTGGTGCGCGATCATCTCGAAGAGTTAAATCGTCTTGAATACGAGTCTCAGCAGCAGCAGCAAACCTCGCATTTGGCTGCCTTTATGAAAAGTGTTGCTGGAGTTGAGGCCGCTGTACAGTCTGCTGAACAGCAGTTTCAGGAGTTCCATGCCTCTGCAGCTGCAACAGCGTCCGAGTCCAAAACGAAGGTCTCAACTACCAACAGCATTGTTCCTTCCGCTACGAGCGCTTTCAGCTCTTGTGTGCCCTCGGGCGCCAAGTCCACTACCTCCGACAATGATTTGCTTTCTGCGCTATACGCTGGCTACCGCTCGCCCGGTCTGCCCACCTCGATAGCATCCTCGACTGGCGCCAACGCCAGCACGAACGCCACCGTCACAGCCAGCCACAACAACAGCAGCGGTCTGGGCGCTTCGCTCAGTACTCAGTCGCAAAACGGTTCGACCTCATTGCACAATGTAACCGCTTCGCCACTGAGTAACGTGACCACGCACAATTCCCAAGCAGCTGCTGTCAGTGCTGGTGGTGGTGGAGCATATCAAACGCCGCAACTAACACAGACGCAGGCGCAGCAATCTCAACAGCAGCAGCAGCAGCAGCAGCAGCAGCAACAGCAACACGCAGCTGCTGCTGCTGCTGCGATGGCATTCTACCAGACACCGCCGCGCTCTGCTTTCGGTTCGGCCTTTGACATGTTCCATCACAGCACCCCCTTTGGAGTAAGTCACGCGGCGGCCGCAGCCGCTGCGGCGGCGCATTCCAGCAACAGCGCTTCTTTCGGTAGTCCCAGCTATAGATACTCGCCATACAGCCTCGGCAATAGGTGGCAGTTGTAATTAGTCTAGCTTAGCTCGTATCGCACCCAACTCTGAAGTTGAAAACTGTATTCATAACGGTATCTACACTTGTATCTATTAATTTATCTCTAATTCTATTTTTGTTTGGGATCTCATCCTTATCGAAGCGAAGCGCCTGTGCCCAGTTCAAGTAGCTCAACCTTTTGTTCGTTCGATGGGTGGATAGCTCGTTTAGTGTACCTCGTTAGGTTTAGTATCTGATTAGTATTCACATATGTACATATTTTGTACATTATTGTATAGTCATCGGCTTAGTCGTCTAATCTTTGTACTTGCCCGTAATACGCTCAGTAATTTACGGCCTTTAGTTATCATACAATAATTTAGTGCCCAACTTATTTATTCGCCTATTTATTGCTTTAGTTAAGTACAAATTATCTTAATGTTAGCGCGTAATTTAATTTTAGATAAAGAGATACACCAAAAACAAAGATGAAAGATGAAGTATCGAGAATATATGCTGATGTTGTTGTTAAAAAAAAAATATATAATTGCCTTGTTATTTACCTAGCTGTAATACTAACCACATTGGTTCTATTGGATGCCTAACTCTATTCTAATTTCTATTTATGCGATAGATAGATTTATATGACTAGATTTTTGTTTTATTTTGTCTTTATTATTTTCTGTTTTCCTTTTATTTAATTTAATTTTGTTTATCATTCACAATATTTTTCTTTTTGTACCCTTGCTTTTTGGGACGTGTTCTTCTAATTTATTCTTAATTTCTTCTGCCAAATTTATTTTAAATATGAACAAAATATTATCGACAAAAATAACTCTGAGGTGTCGTAAATTGACTGTCTAATAATAACCTGTAAGAAGTAATAACATATATAAGTTCTCTAATCCGGACTGAACTAGTTTCAATCTTCATATGGATTACTGTTTTATATTGCATACACCACAACCTTCAATTAGTTGTACCAACCGTACCTATAACGAAGGGAGTTTACTTAAAACACTTACAAATTGTTATAGCGAAACCCTTGCAATAAGCCTTTAAAACAATTATTGACCAAATTTTTATTCCTAAGACGAAGTAGGTATAGTATTTCCAAAAAGACACTTAGACAATGACTCAGGTTTTTCGAATCCTAACAAAAATTATCGTAGAATATATAGGGTTCAAATCCGCACTCACCTGTTGCCAGTTTTTTATAGCAACTATTCAAAGAAATCCTGTGGATCAATACTAATATACATAAGTATTCAACACAATAAGTGGATTAGAAACTATCGTATGTCCAAATTAGAGATGTTTCAGTATAGTTCTAAGAAAATTTGTCTGATCTGCTAATCTGATTCTTACATCCGAAAAAGGTTGTCGAATTTTTAGAACGTTATCTAAAAGTACAAATTTTCAAGACAAGTGATAGATAAGCTAGTAGTTTTGGGGCCCTTTATTTTATAATTCTCTTAAGTGTGTCATTTCAATTTAATACCATGAAATTAATCGTCTGTGTACTATTTTCGTATGAATACTCTATTATTATACTGGATTTTATCGATATAATCAATAGCATCGAGGGCTTGCATTCCACAATTTTTGTTAGGTTACCTGCGTAAAAAGACTCAAATTCCATTTAGTCCATTATGAGAACTGTTTTGAAGGAGCCTCCTACTACTTTGTAAGCGCGCAGTTACCTCAGCTTTTTTCCATGAACTGATTTTATCAAATAATGCGATAAATGTATTGCTATATATCCCCAGGCTTATACATCAGAGAGCTCAAAAAAAAAAATTAAATACTTTTTTAAATGAATAAAAGTAGTTCCATGGCATTTGTTGCATTTAACATTTTTAGAGAGACAAGTTTAGAAGTTCAAGTTATTTAAGCAATAATACTAGCAAAGAGACTAAGTTGACAAAGCTTTTATAGCGAAGACAAGCATTTTGAACATTCTAATTAGAATATAATAAAAGACCTTTTTAGAGATTTGATTTATGACACCTGGTGTGGAGTTATATTTGGCATAATACAACTGTAGATTAAATTAAATCCTCTTGCTGAAATTTTAGTAGTTGGTTGCTTTCAAAGTGATCCAACAAAGCTTAACATGTATTTCTCTTCTCTATAGTCTTTATTTGCTACTATCGTCAGACGATATGCAGCGAATTTGATCATGTTTAACATGCTTAACACTTGAAGCATAGATAAAAATCAGCATTTGCGGATTTATAAAGTCTAACCTATATAGCCTAAACCATATAACTTAATTATGTAGAAATGAGTTAGTATTCGATTTGTATTCGAAATACTACTATCTTTCGAATTTAATTAACTTTTTCAGAAATAATCAAAAAGTCAAATAGGCAAATCCGAAGATTTTTATTTCAGCAAATGGTTTTAAGAATAAAAAATCTTACATTCATTGTGTAGAAATTGTTCAAGTAAGAAATTATTAAGTTCAAAAATTAGAAAAAAAAAATTAAGAAAGAGACAAAAAATAAGTTAATAAATAAAACATTCAAAAGATGTCCAAAAAATTATTATTAGATTTTTACATCCGTAACATTTATTAAAATCATAACTGTATAAATCGTAACTTGAACTTTAATTATTAAACAATTTCTACAGAAAAAGACAAAGAATCAAAATTTTCCATTTTACTTTTATTTAAACTAATATTGTTTTTTTATTTTTCGTCGCACAATTTTGAAAGGTTTCATCACAAAAAAAAAAAATCACACTTTTCATCAAGCTTCGGCAGCTGGCTACTGGATTAACCCACATTCATACACACAGTTATACACTTAGCCAAAACCATACAACGCGCACGCACACAAACTAATACAACAAATGGGTGTTGGATATAAACGAAAAAATATACTTGTTTTTTTCATTTCATTGCTTGTTACATTTTTCAATTTTATTTTATTCCAGTTGTTAATATTTCCTTTTAGGATTGTATAATTGTTATTTTTCTTACTACAAAGGAAATAAAAAAATGCAAAATTGTTAAAATGTTGAATGAGAATGCAAATTTTAATTTATCTAGATACATTTCAATCTCTGTGCATCAGTGTAAGGGTAAGGTGTAGTTTTAAGCATTTTAGGGTTGTAATAAGATATGCTTTGGTCGTTAGTTAGGGTTCAGTATTTTTCGAGATTCGAAAAGTGAAAATTTGCAAGGTGCGCCAAAAAATTAACGTGAAAAACTCAACGAAAAATATAAAAAACAGAATCAACAATCAACAAACACAACAAGCGATAAAAAAATGTGCCACAGCTGCCAGCTTTGATTGTGCATCTTGAAGATTTACAGTTGTAACAAGCAAAAAATGCCCAAAAATAAATAAAAACAACAACCAAAAGATTTAAAAAAGAAACTAGAAACTTGAAAATTGTTGCAGTGGCATGCAGTACATCGCAAAATGCTGCAACGTCAGCCATGTCCAACCGTCCTTTAGTCATGTCAAGCTTCTCTGTCTGTGTGTACGCTGTTGCTTGTCTATTTCGTTCGTCCGTCTGTTCGTCGATGCCACAACATAACAAAACACGGCGACGTTTATTGACGTCGAGATACCACATTATGAACATTAATACAACACTCGTTTATGTCGCTTACTTACAAGCCAAGACCGTAGACCAACAAACCCACAACTGAAACTATAGCCTAAAAAACTATACAAAAAAAAAAAACTAAGCCCAAAACGTAAAGCGCTCAAAAGTTACTATTGTATCTGTGGCTAAGAGTAGTGCTCTCAGTCTAACGAAAATCACAGCAACAACTACAAAATACCACAAAAAGGCCAATGAAAATAATTTCCCAATTTCCAAACAGCTTGGCGCAGTTGTTATTGTTGTTATTATTGTTGGTGAAGTGGGTGAGCGTCTGACTGACAGACAGTGGAACAACCCAAGTGACGGACTTTTGGTGCTTAACCTGGTCTCTTTGCTTAGTCAAAAGTCGAGTTAAATGAAGCTAAGTCGAGTCCAAGGCTTGGTAAAATTGCATTTGAATTGGCCTCATGAGGAGTCCATAAAGTGTATTCTATCAATGATGCTGACGCTGACGTTGACGCGGTCGCCAGTGCTGCTGCAATAGTACAAACAACAACCAACGCAAACAACACAAACAAACAACAACAACATAGAACAACAAACAAAAAATAACATGCAAAAGGCTGCACATGCGCACACGCCCCATCATACAGCTCACCGCACCGCAATCGATCGCAGCGCATGACAACGAAACACAACACACCAGGTCACACCGCCCTTGTGAACAAACTTGCTTTATGTGAGCTCATATTATATGAACACATATATTGCATGCTCTGCTCACTGGTTTAATGTTTGATTGTGGGAGACACGATCTCTCGTTGCTCGGCTGCGCGGGCTCGCTTCCATTTCTCTGTTGTGCTCATCTTCAACACAGCAGCAGCAGCAGCAAATGCAAGTACTCTACAACAGAAGCAGCGGCAGCAGCAGAGACAGCATCATTGATGACATGTTGCATTGCATCGCATCGCTGCTCTGCGCTTTACTACGAATCGCGCATCTTTGTTTTCTCGTTTGACTTCAGTTTGTTTTTTTGTTTTATTTCATTATTCTCTGTTGTTGTTGTTGTTGTTGTTTTTCTTGGCTTGTTTGAAACTTGTAGCTTTCATGTCTTAGCCACACTTTTTTGACCAATTTTTTTTACCATCCCCTTCTCGTCCTTGGTTCCTTTTGTCTTCTTACACTGAATTTTCTTAGTTTTAATCTCAAAATGCTTGCGTCGATTTTAGATACTTTTCACCAGGCTTCCACTAACTTAAGCTCACTTAATGTGCACTATCAGGCCGTCTTTGTTGTTGTTTTTTAAATTATTTTTGTTGTTGTGGTTGTTGTTGTTATTGATGTTCTTTTATACTGTAAACTGTTTGTTGAGATCAACCATCACCTTCCTTGCGCGATTTTCCGCTGCCATCTGAGCCATTTTGAAGCTCCGGCGATTTTTGTGCTTTTGAACCTTTGTGTTCAAATCTTTGTTTGCTGATTTGTAATTAGCAATTTTTGATGTTTCTGGTCATGTGCCGCAGATTGTTAAAAAAAGCCAGTCACTTCCTTGTTTTCTTTTATTCACTAGGGTTGATGCAATGAGTAAAATATCAAAAAAAATTTTTTTTATTTAAGAGCCAAACAGGGACACAAATTTCATAAGGTAATAATGAGACCTTGTTTGGGGCTTAAATAAATAAAAATATATAAAAATTATTTATCTTTATTTATTTATTTTTTGTTCTATTAAATTATATAAAAAACTAGTTTAAAACTAGAGACTTTAACAAGTTCGGTTCATCTATTCCAATCGTTCCACTTCAACTGAAAAACTGGGTTAAAAAACTTATTTCACTTATCTCTTATCTGATAGAATATCTTAGTGAGTTAGTTTTAGTTTTTCTTAGTTCATCAATTTGAGATATGCCGATTAGACAGTAGGAAAAAATACATATACCCGGACAAATAAAATTTATAAAATTAAATAAATAAACATTTAATTCAATTCAGTGACTTTTTGGATAACATATATGTATTTGTGAGCAAGAACTTTATGTTTCTCAACATGGTCTCCTTTTAGTTTGATAAATTTTTCCAAAGGTCCATAAGATAAGCGTTTGTTTCAGCGATGACCTCTTCATTTAACCCACGTCTCTTAACGATATTTTAGACTTTTTGAAATCGTTGATAACAACCAATATCAGTCCAATTGTTGCTATCAACGATTTCTAACAACCTTTTTTGGGAGACATGAACAGCTTCTTAATGATTTAAGTTTATGTTGCCTAATCTCCATCTACCATTTAATATTCCTTCCCTTTGATTATGTTATGATTTTGTTAAGCAAAAAAAAAAAAATAATAATAATAATAATAATAATAATAATAATAATAATAATAATAATAATAATAATATAAATAATAATAATAATAATAATAATAATAATAATAATAATAATAATAATAATAATAATAATAATAATAATAATAATAATAATAATAATAATAATAATATATAATAATAATAATAATAATAATAATAATAATAATAATAATAATAATAATAATAATAATAATAATAATAATAATAATAATAATAATAATAATAATAATAACAATAATAATAATAAAGTAACTATTCGACAAATTCAAAAAGTCACTGAATTATCAAACTGCCCTCGTATTAATCTCATTTTATATTTTCTTTTATTGTACTAGGCGCTCTTCAGTGGGCTACACTCTTACATTCCTTTGCATATAATCCCAAAGTGAGCCAATATTTAGTTATTTAAAAGATGCAATAACCATCTTTCCTTTATCGATATATACCTATTATTCAGTGATGATAATTACCCAATATCGCATTCGAAATGCCAAATAAAAAGTCAGCACCTTCATAGACACGAAAATGCCACATTTGAACTAAGGCAACCCCCCATGAATGGCTCAAATTACAGTTGAAAAATACTTTCTACTGATTAAAACGCAATAAAGACATAACTGTAGTTTAATGCCCTTCACCAATAAAAAAGGCGATATAAATATTTTAAAATAAAGCAACAATTCATAATTTTGTTAAACTGTTTAACCTTTCAACAACAAAATCTTGTCCTTTGCCATCAACAAAAATAACTAACACAAAAATATCTCAACATGTTCTTGGGCACAAAATTTACTCTAAAAATCTTTTGCAGTTATTGTTGTTGTTGTTGTTATTGTCAATGTTGTTGTTGTATTAAGTACATATCGGTTACGTAGTTACGACAACAACTACTTTACGGTCATTATGCATTTTAAACATGCGGTCACGATCTCACTTGAGTTAGTAACTGCCGACTGAAGACCAACGACAAAGACGCTGATGACGACAACGGCGTGAAGGAGGCGATCCACACGAGTAAATCTCACTAAAACAAGCCAAAAAAAAATTTAAAAAAAAAAAACTATCGAACTTCAGCCAAGCAAACCAGGCACTTCAAACTCCCAAACAGAACCTGGAATAGAAAAAAAACAAAAAAAATTACTCGAGAAAGCGCATTTCTCGAACTTGTATCTCTCTCTCACTTTGAGCCGCATGATTCTGTGCCTCGTTCCCTGCGTTGCGCTGCCGTGTCACTGATGACTGCAATGTTGGCTTGGCTTTCAATGAAAATAAAATTTCGTTTGGCATATTGATTTGAATTGGCGGCACAGTTTTCATCGTTCGCGAAGCAGCAGCCGTTTAAATGGTTCGGCTGAAAGTATCCGTACTCAGCTCAAGATGACTTGACTTGACTTGAAACGAGTCTCTTTGGATTTGCGCGCGCGACCATCTTCGTCGTGACACAACTCAACTTAAGTCAGCCTCAGCTCAACTCAGCTTGGCTCAACTTAAATCGATTCAACTCACTTCGGCTCGGTTCGGTTCGGTTCAGCTCAGCGCTGATCCACTGTTCCGCCGAATGTGCATTTTTATTTTTGCATAATTTTTTTCGCCTTTTACATCGATTTTTTTTCTCATTCTTTTTTTGTTATTGGTTTTTATTTCTGTGCTTTATGAATTTGTGATTTCCTTTTTTCGAAAGTCATTTGACAATTATTATGTCCACCAAGTGATTTGATTATGGCGCAGTAAAAGTTTCCGATCTTCAGAGTTCGAAAAACGTTTATCGGCCCAAACTGAAATGGCTAAACATCGCTAATTGAATTTTTCTGGCCCCAAGCGAGCTAGTTTTACTTTATGTGTGGCAAACGACTTTTCCTCGTTGACCTCTGGTTAGCTCACTGACTGACTCGCTGATTGACGAGTGACTCATTTAAAGCCGCTGGCATGACTTTTAATATTTCAATTAAGACTTTAGCTGATTATCGTTTGATGAAGTAGTTGAAGTTGACACGTTTTCAATTCAATTTCATTTTAGAGAGCCAATCTCATAAAGTATAGAAGTAAGCTTCAAAACATTTCACATTTCTAATGAGCAGACCCAAGTGATGTTGTTACCTTAATCAACCTGCTCATATACCTCTTTCTGGCAGGTTTTTAACATTATTCTTTTACAGAACAAAGTGTATGATATATGTTATGTTGTAAGAGAAGGGAGTGCAATGTGGAACTTTTTTTTTAAAAAATATTTTACAATAACATATATCAAATATTTTTAGTCATTTAAGCTGACCATACACGACGAACATGCTCGTGTGATTCGCTTGTGTTTGTGGGCAATTCTGTCGTGTATGTCGTTGTTGACGAGCCGATGTTCATGTAAAATTTTAAATTTTGTTGATTTTTCTCAAGCGAATCGCACGAGCTTGTTCGTCGTGTATGACTTTAAGGTACAATGGTATGAAATTTTATTAATACGAATATACATATATCATATACATATATCACATATATCATATATATATATATATATATATATATATATATATATATATATATATATATCGCGCACTAAGAATAAAATATAATAACACAAAATTTTATTGTTTTCCTAATCACTGTAAAAAAAAACCCTCGTTGTTTGCTGAGTAGGTTCTTCACGATAAACTATAAACTGCTGAAACATAATAACTAAATAAACTAAAAGAAAATCAATGTCACCTACTTCTGATTAAACTCTCTTTAAATCAATCAGCATCATTTTTTTTTTTCATTATAATATTCTCTAATCTCGTCAAATACTGTTTTTTACCTTTACTAAAAATTTTAAAATTTTGTGTTTTAATACTAATTAGAACGTGATATGTAATAAATGCAACCAAATATAATATATATGTATGTAACATGGTAAGGTACATATAAGTTTACATGTAAAGTATTTACGCATAAGATATTCCAAGTAAATTTAAAGAATTAACCGTAACGCCATCACTAGACCCCACTCTGACAGTCCAATTTCTAATTTTTACCCGCTTATTACTTGGTAGAGTATATGAAAATTATGGTTTCTTGGTTTTCATACTTGTAGAGTTTGCGGTTTTTAAAAATCTACCTAACAGCGACAGGAATGTACATATGGTACAGTATATACTGTATACGTACAGTTAACAATCCTCTAGTGGAACACTGACCATTGTGCACTTTTTATCAGCCCAGCCTTAATTTCTATGGCCTCAATTCAGACGGTATTCAAGATCAAAAAGCTAAAAGTGTTAGAGTTAAATGATCATACTGGCAACTATGTGACCTCTACCTGTCAAATTAAAAATCATTGCTATTCGTTATGAGTCCATAGAAGTCAAAAACAAAATTAGTGAAACGCACTTGAGAGCGGCCGATTTCAATTGCTCCTTTGAACAGACTGCTTAATAGATTCTCTCAAAACTATCGAGAGAAATTGGGCATAGTGTTGTCAACTTCAGAAACAACTATTTAAGAGGGAAAATTATATGAATTTCTATTTCCATTTATTTTATTATTATTATTATTATTTTTGTTTTGCAGCTATATGTCAAAACATATTAATATGTTTTTTAAGTATCTTTCATTAACTCACCATACAAAAGAGTTTCATTTTAATTACTCAAATTTGGATGAAATTGGCGTAGAGTACACGAAATATCGGCATAAAAACGTTCAATGTTAATGAGCTTATTTCCAGACAATTGAGTTTCTCAGTAAAATATCTGGCAGCATCCAAATAAAAATGGTGCCCAACAGATCTTAGTGAAATTGCATAACTTGCAAAATGATTTCCAAATAATTGTCTTAAGAATCTGTCTGAATTCAATTGAGTGTAGAATGAGTTGGGTTTCAAAAAAACCGTTTCAACAGAGACAGGGCTTCTTAACTGGTCTATCTCTATTGATGAAATAACTGGTCTTTTTCAAAATCTAAAAATAATAATAACTGTTATTAGATAAACAAATTTGTAGTCAAAGCAACAGAATAAAGCAACTTTAGCTTCACGATCTCTAGCAAAACCGCAGCTCCAATAAAAGGCAGATTAATGAGGATGTGCTTAGCACCTTCATAGCTGCAAATGGTCATACACAACTTTGAATGCTTAAAATAAGCAGACATAAATATTACCCAAACAGCAAGCAGCAATTAAGCGATCCAAGAGTGGTCAATTTTAATGATGCTAATAAATTCAAAGAACATCTCGTTGTTATTATTTTACGATCGGCAATTTGAATATGAAATTTCGGAAATTTGTCTTGCAGTTGCATCGGCAAATAGTCTTGTTAAAGGAGCAATTATCTAGCAATAGTTGCTTAAGCTGAGTTACATTGTTTAGACTAGCAATATAAAATAATATAAATAGAAGAATATTCGGAAAAATATAATAATAACCCGTTTCAGTGCCAATCTCTAAGCGAAACTTGTGTGTTTCGCAATTGAGTCGAACGACGCTGCTGAGCAATAAAATGTGGCGTATCGGTTACTACAGGCATTCTAAATAATTTTACGACACGATTAACACGGCGTATGAGCAACATTTAAAGCTCTGGCAATAAAGACAACATTCTTTTAAAGATGTTGTCAAATTAAAACTGCCAGCGCAGTTACAAATTCTAGTATCTGTGTATCTATAATTTCTGTTTATGTATCTAAGACGTACCGCTGCGCCAGTATCTCCTACACTAACGTGTGGGCAGTGCGTACATAGTTAGGCAGTGCGTACATAGTTTAATTTGAGAAAATTTAATTAATAGGGTGTCGTTGCTGTCTGTCGCCCTGCCCCTCTGTCAGTCGCTGCGGCCGTTTGTGTTTTACAAGCATTTTCGCCTGTTGTTTGGTTGTTTGTTGGTTTGACAGGGGTTTCTCGTATACGTAATAAATTCAAGCCCATTCTTGCCTCAATTGAGCATAAATCATTCATTTGAAAATGTGACGCAATAATTTTTTTCAACTGATGTGGCAAGCACACCAAAGGCGTGGCCCAAACTTGAATAATCAAGTTGTGCACCGGAATGCAACTTTTTGTAGTTTTCAGTGAGTGAAAATCATGAGACATACGAAGAAAGGTACTAAACGTTTTAACTCACATCAACGAAACCAATTCGCGTTTCGCTCAAACTTTTAGCATTTTGAGCAAAGATTTTTAAGACCTGGTTTTTTGTTATGCTTATTGCCATTGCAGATGCCTGCGGTTTGTCCGATGTCACACATATTGAATCCCTGCAAGAGAAGTCACAATGCGCCCTCGAGGAGTATTGTCGAACACAATACCCAAATCAGCCAACGAGGTTTGGCAAGCTGCTGCTGAGGCTGCCCTCGCTGCGTACGGTTTCGTCACAAGTAAGTTGAACAAAATCTTTTATATATCACTTATTATGTTAGACTGAAGCAGATTTATAGTGTATTCTTCAAAGCCAAATTTAATTGCTCTGAGATATTTACAGGAAATTCAAATATATCATAGACCCATCATTGATTGCTTTCGGTACACATAATAATAGCATAGTCTAGTGTTAGAAGATCATTTAGCATAAAAAACAGCACTGAAAGGTATTTCTATACAGAAGTATCAAGTACTCTTCAATATTGGTAATAAAAAATATAGTTCCGAACGAGAGTAGTGGATAATTATTATAGTGAATGTGAGAGAGTTATAAATGAAATAGTTTCAAGGAAAGTACTTTTCGATCGAGCAAATTTATACTCAAACCCTGGATTGATCGATAAGAAGTTTTCGTACATTGATGGCGCATTCTGCCAACACTATATTATTTTTCTAATAAAATCTGACTAATAGGAAACAGACAGGAATCCAAGTGGTTATTATTCAAAGTTCACCAAAGAGTTATAGAGATCATAGTAATATTTTCAATTAGATTTTCATCCCCCTATTATTTCTATTCACGCTGCTAAGTCTAGGCCTATTTTCTCATTCTTACTGCTACTTCTTCTTAGCTAAAAACATATGGACCTCTTCGACATGAAGTATCCGGATCCAATCGAAATTGCTTCTAAGATGTAATCTTACAGAAAGATGGGCATTCGTATGGAATTTGCTGAAGAATCATTCTTTAGTAATACTGCTTTATAAAAATTTAGCTAAGGTTATAGACAGCGTTTATTATACAGAGAGAATACAGGTGCTATCTGGAATAAAATCCATTATTCCTGAGTATCTGAAACCATGTAAACTAGGCATATAATTTATTACCTTGAATAATTCTCTCAATATTGGATCAATCAGCCAACCAAACCCATAATTTTAATCCATTTTGCAATACTGATTTCTGATTTTCTATTTCAAACTCTGTTTCATCCCTCCCCTAAATAAAACAGGTAATCGAGCAATTGTTTTTTGTGCGTCTAGTCGGAAAAACACCAATTGAAACGCTCATACGCGACATGTTGCTAAGCGGCAACAGTTTCTCCTGGCCCTACTTGCCTTCGATGTGACACACGATGTGGCGCCAATTGACAACGACTTGATCATCTGCCGCAGCCGTCGCAGCAGCGGCAGCGGTTGCAGCCAACAATAACAATATCAACAACACTAACAATAATACCAACAGCAACGGTAATGAAAATGACAGCGGCAGCTTCGGCAATGGCATACACAGCAGCAGCAGCAGCACTGGCAGTTATTATAGCAACAACATTGAACAGGATAACAGCATTGCAGCTATGCATGCTTACAACGTCGCAGCGAGTGTCAATAATCATAGCAACATTAGTAACAACCTTAACAATGACAACGTATTGACTGCCAATAATTACAACACCTTTCCGAACTGCAGCAGCACAAGTAACGCAGGTAGCACGTTCTTTAGCAGTTGCGCTGCTGCCAATACAAGCGCCGGTGTCAGCGATTACATGGCCAATGCCGCTGGCACATATGTCTCACCGGCTCCAACGAACGTCAACACCACAACAATGCTGTCAAACTACTGCGATGCTGCGACTATGATGATGGCGGCCGCCGTCAATGCGAATCAATGTCTGCAACAACACCATCAGCGTATGTTGCTAGCTAATAGCAGTGAATTTACGTCAACAATAACGACAACAGCGTCATCAGCACAACCGACAGCGTTAAGCTTCGGCACATCGTCGGCTTCATCGTCGTCGACTTCGCTCAGTTCGGTGTCATCGGGTTCGTCCACGCAATCCCCATCAACGCCGACAACCGTTGGCATCGCTGCAGCGCTTGCAGCTGCCGCTGCTGCAGCCAATGATCATCATCATCAGCAGCAACATAATGATGTACGCAGCGAGTTGGCATCGCCGCCAAATCTTATCGATATTAGCGAAGTTCCTCTCATTGTGGATGTCAAGTAGTTTAATAACAACAATAAAAATAACAAAAAAAAAAACAAACAAAAAAAACTGAAGTTACAAAAAAAGTATCTATAAAATAAAGTAAAGTAAAATTACAAAAAAAATGTTTAAATATTTAAAAGGCGAATGTAGAGTAATTGTTTAAATGATGTATCTGTATTTAGTTAGCATGTTAATTCATATTGTAAGCTTTGGTCAGTTGATAAAAATTAAACAATAAAAATAAAATAATAAGAATTATAATAATAATAATAATAATAATAATAATAAAAATTATAATAATAATAATAATAATAATAATAATAATAATAATAATAATAATAATAATAATAATAATAATAATAAAAATATGAAATATTTTTTGTAAATAATTTTTATATCTCGCTAGCTCTTTTTCAAGCTTTTCTGTTCATACGTTTTTCTAATTTTTCTTCTCCTTTAGGCCGACATATCTCTATAAATTAAAATACTTTAAAAAGAATGAATTACGTAAAACGTAAGTCCGAAAAAAAAAATTAATAAAAAAATATTGATTAAAAAAACACAAGGCAGCAAAGTGTAAATTATTCGAAGGCACTGAACTATACTTAATTTTTAATCTAAAAAAAAAAAATTAAACAAAAAAGTTAAACGTGTTTAATTAATTTATAGCTCTAGGTGAAATATATATATATTTATGTGTATGTATGTATGTATATGTACGATTGTATATTCAAGCAAATACTCTACTCTCCCAGTGGTTTACAGAAATATACCAAAAATATTTTATTTTTATTTTATTTTAAACGCGATCATAAAAAATATATATTATTATTATTATCGTTTTGTGTGGCAATTCTTTTAGTGCTTTAGAAATTTATTTTTACTTTAAGTAAAACTAAATCAACAAATACAAAAATATTTATACATAAACCAATGTGTAACTGTGGAGCACAGTATCTTTAAGATATTGTACTTAGTATCTTCTATTTTGAATGTAGCAAATTTTTTCCAATTTTCAAAAATCAAAATGTCAGTGCAACTTTTAGTTTTTTATAAATGAAACTTTATAAATAATAGGTATTTAAGATTTTTATTTATATGCATAGAAAAGAGTTTATATATTTTTAAATAAAATTGCGTTTTTATAAAAATTTTCTTTGTTTTTATTTTTTAATTCTAAATTATATTTTTAATATAAAATATACAATGAAGCGTGGGCTTCGATTTCCTTTACCAACACAACAAAAAAGAAAAATTAAATAACAAATAAAAATAATTAAATAAATAAATATTATTTCTTCGGGTTTAAAACAAAAGTTTCTGGGGCTCTTCAGATTTAATTTAACTTGTGTTGATTTTTTCTCTTCATTTTTATTTATTTATTTTTTTTATTATTAATTATTGTGACTGCTTTTGAAGCAGGAACAGAGTTAAGTCATTTCTTTTTGTCGTAAGCAATTCCGTAGTTCATGTGTTCAGGTTTAATCGTTTTTGTGTTTGCATAATAAAATATATATATTTTTAGTTTTGTTATCTTTAACAGATCTATTCCTAAAGAGCAGAATTTAGACATTTCTGTTCAGGAACCAACACATTTTGAGTTATCTGATTCTTCTGATAGATGTCGGCAAATATTTTACACTGAAGTCATTCATTAAAGATACTAAAGGTTCCTCAAACACCAAAAGCAGTCCCCCATCTGATTGCACTGACATTTTTTAGTAATCATTTCGGCTAAAGTAAAAATATCAAAAAAATTTTTTTTATTTTTTATTTTATAGACGTTTTTAGCTATGTTTCATATGTCAAACGACAAAGTCAGTATCGTTTAAGATTTTATGATAATTATTTCGTGCATTTTATATTCACACTAGCGTATCTGCAAGCACACCAATAAAAACTACTTTATTGACTATAAATAAATAATACTCGGCACCATAAAAGTCTAATAGAATCGTATGTCAAAAGTGTAAATGAAATTAGCAGTAGAACAAGCAAGACCGACAGACAGACAGACGATCCAAACAGACAGACAACCGTGTAAAAATCAATGCAAAACAGCTCAGCAGCATGCAATCACACTAAATCACATGGACGCATACCAGGCGCGTTTAATTTCATGAAGTGTGTGTAAATATTAAATTAGAGAATTAAAATGGTTTTAATATAATTATAGTATGAATTATTCGAGTGTATAGAAATGTGATTTAAATGGAATTTGTACATTTTATTGCCAATAGAAATAACAGTTAAACGATGACGAGCATATGAAATCGAATAAAAAATGTGTTTGTAACTTCTCTTATCAAAAATAAATTATAAAACAAAATAAATAAATAAAATATAAAAAATGAATCTGTTGCACCTAAATTAGTAATGGAAAATATGTAAAACAGCAAAACAAAATCGATAATAAAATGGAAATAATCTGAAAATTGCACATTTTATTGATTTATTCGTAGAACCGCTTACAGCTTCGAAGAGTTTTACAAGTAAATTAGCGTCATTTGATTGACGTTGATTATGATCAACAAATGAGCTTTACTGACAGCACTGGAATCGATCAAAATTTAGTTGTTTTTTTTATGACAGTTGTTGACAAGCCATTTGAAATGTCATAAATCTCGTACAAAGATTTCATCTCAGTATTAGTAGATCGGTGCATAATTATTGGCGATTTTTTTTTCCACAAGCCTTTTACGATTTTAATGGAAATTTTTATTTTAATATTCCATTAATGCAAACGCCAATTCACGCACTAATAATTCGAGTAAACTTGAAATGTTATGCATTTTTTGCGAACTCAATAACATTTTAGAGGAAGCAATAGATGGTTTGATACAAAATATTTTTGGCAGCCCAGAACGAGGGCAAAAGCTAGAAGACTGAAATATTACCCTTGGCCTTCGATCATTGTCTCAAAAATGTTTTAAATGTATGATGATTCCCCCAGGATCTCGAACTTTACGTCAACAACAAATCCCAAAAATGTGTAAGAGGGGATCCTCCCAAAAAATTAATTATAATTAAATGAGTCCAATATCAATACAATTAGACAATTGAAATTTTGAACAACAAAAAGTATATATATATATATAAATATATCTATATTAGATGAAGTGGTGCAGTGGCTTAGTGGTAGTGTGTTGGGCTACTAAGCGAGGGGCTCAGGTTCGAATCCCGAGAGGGCCAAATTACATCTTA
>JAWNKX010001023.1:0-122208 GCA_035041755.1 Cacoxenus indagator | reverse complement strand
AATTTAACAAGTTTTTTGATGCTATCCACAAATCTATTTATCTGGTGTCATATTATTAACTTACAATCTCATCGATTGCAAAGACCTGAAAAGACAACTTACCAAAGTAATGCTCACAAATGCTCACGTATGGCAAACTGGGAAGTTTCTATCCTACGTGCACTGGCATCCAGTTTCCGGGAAAAATCTTAAAAACACCGGTGGTCTATATTTGTACGCCCTAGTATCGGACATACTCAGCTACCGTATCAACAGCTTCTGACCGGCTCTTCAGCACAACCCTGCTCTTGTGGAGCTACTGCCACTGTCGACCACATTCTCGATGTCTGAACAAACTTGGGAGGGCTAGCACTATATTTTTGAAATGCATTAAAAAGTATATCCTTATCCATTGTAATTTGAACCACCTACTCTAAACATCCAAATCGCACCCGCTCAAACAGTCTTAAGCTCTGGTAGCTGTTACTATTTTCTTTAGCTCGAAACTTTATTTAAAAAAAATAAAAAAAATTAAATAAAAAACAAATACAAGAAATGTATATAAAGCTGATTTTTAGAAATATATATTTGAAAATTCTGCTAGTGCTTTTAGTTGCAAAATGCTTAAAAAATCGCTGAATCGGCAACAAACGCAAGCGAGAATTGAAAGCCTGACTTGGTGTGAGCAAGAAACATATTAATGACGTTCATAAAAGCAATGCACTGCGTTTGCTTAGAAAGAGGCACTGACTGCGAAGGGGGTCTACGCCATTAAAAAGTCGTCTAGACAAAGCGCAGACAGTGAGCAGACAACAGCGGACCGGGCCGGCCAACTTGACGTTGGTCAGTATTGGATTGCTAGCGTCAATTGCCAGAGAAGTGTTGCCGGTCGGTGGCGAAAAATGTTTATGATGCTTGATGGTTGGGTTGACCACTGCATGTGTGGGTCGGTGTTGAGGTGATAGCGATGGCTTTGATGCTGCTGCGCTGCTGCCAGCTATGGCAACAGTAGCTAACAGGTTTTTTCTTACTACTTTTATAGTGTCATCATTATTATTTTTCAGCGAATAAAATGCTTAGTCTGAGTGTCTCCTAGGTTTAGCGAGTAGCACTCTGCGCCTGTCGGCCGACTGCGCTCTCTGCTGTTGCGGCGGCTTATAGCTAAGAGTCGAATAGCTCGTACGCTCTAACATAAATCCTCCCGTCAGCTGCAAACTTCGTTTCATCAACAAGGCAACTGTGTTTTAGCCAGTTGTGCCATATGCAAAACTAAAATCAACAACCAAATTCAAATTCAAATTTAAATTGAATTCACATTCAAGTTTATGCATCTTAGGCTTTTATTTATTCCTTTTTCTTTTTTTTTTTGGTTTACTTTTGCTCCTTTTTTGTATATTTTAACTTGTTTTTGTTAATCTGTTGTTGTTGTTTTTGTTGTTGTTGTTTTTTTTTTGGCAGGGAACACTGAGTTTGCATTTAATTACAGCCATTCACTTTTTCATTGAACAGCTGAAAAGCGTCTTGTGCATCCTTTTGCAATCGTTTGGTGATTGCCAAATTTCAATTTCCATCACTTCAAACCGCAACGAGCCAAGCGATTTTGCCGTCACGCTTAATATGCACATTTGACATGGCATTGCTTAATTGATAAGCAGACACGCGGCGAATGCTTAATGTACATACAATTCAATTATTTTGATTACTATTGGAATTCGCTTGAATTTCTCTCAATTCTTGCACCAATCATGGCGAGCCAGTGCAATTGTTTATATTCTATGATGTTGTTCTTTAAGGGAAAGGCAGCATTCCTGTTTGCAGCTATGCAGACATCATGTTAAACTCGAATAAGTTCACTAATCATTCAACACATCTTGGGCTTGAGTCTGTCTGTATTACTCTACTGTACTTGCTGACTATTATTAGTGATCAAACGGATGGATTGTTGTTCTACGGCAAATTGGTCTTTGAAATAACGTTGTTTCTAGTTTTATTAGCTATTCAATACAAAGCAATTTGATGCATTTGAAAAGTCAATGATTCACGTGACCGTCGTCTTGTATGGTTCTAAAGAGAGCCGTAATCGAGGCTGCAGTGCGCAGCATCTTCAGCGAATGCAAAAATAAATACACAAATAAATTTTACATACAATTATTATAATAAAAGCTTGTGCGGAACGCACCCAAACCATTAGCTCACGATTCGCTGTAAAAAAGAAGCCATTCAGCAGCATGGGCTGTTGGGCGCGCTGCAAGGGCAGCAACAGAAACATCTTTTGCAAGCGTATTGGCATCAAATACCATGGCAGATTCATGTACAAAGCGGTTGAAATCAGTTCGGTCTGCAAGGCGATTATAGTACGAGTAAGTGGCGAGTTCGCAGTAGAAAGCAATTCAGCTCACCTCGTTTTTGATTTGCTCACCGCCAAAGCAGTAAATCGTCAATTGCATCAGAATCAGTGTGCCGTAGACGAGCAGAAATGTGAAGTTGTCATGCAGATTGTCGGTCATGTGATATTGGCAGGAAATCGCACAGAGCAACATGCAGTTGAGCAGCACTTCGGCTAAGATGAGCTGACGAAAGTTATCGACGAATGTCTGTGCCATTTCCAAGGAGCGTCTGTGATATTGAAGCGTAGCAATGAGCGCGCACTCGATGCGCTGCCAATCGACATCGCTGATGTTCTCCATCTGTTGGCCGATCTCTTGCAATTGCAGACGCACAATTTGCAGATGACTGGAAATGTTGACGACAAACCAAAAGTACAGCGTATCAGCGCCGACCGTGATGCCAACCGAAAAGTATATGTTTGCCGTGAGCAACACATATTCAAGGACGAAGAAACCTGGTTGCGTGTTGTCATATGGCGGGCTGTGTTCGTATGCGGGCGTTGTTTAAACAAATATACGTGTATGTCCAGGCATCGTTGATGCATCGTTTACTTACATTGTTTTCATTGCGATAATTGGTCGGAACTCACCACCGGTGATCATCGGCAGTAGTGAGGCGACTAGTGGTAAATCAACAAACGAGAGCGCGGAGAGGGATGCCGCAATGTAGTAGACCACGGCCATCGTTTGGGCAATGCGATTATATCGTTGCCACAAGTTACGTGCGGACGAGCGTAAGTGCCCTGTAAGGGTGTCGTAGTTATCGTTATAACTATGAGTGCATATTAGGTGAAAATCGAACTCACCGCTGTTTGCCAACTCGGTGACCGTCCGGGTCAATTCAATCAACTTGCGTGACTTGTATAGAAAAACGGTCACCTTTGCGCTGGCCGTGCTCATCTGCATTAGCGAGACCAATGCCCACGTCACGTCGGCGATGTTATGCCGATTGACAACCACAAAAACTAAACTGGTGACAATGTGATAGAGCAGCGGCAACCAAGTGCATGCGAAGAGCCATTTCATGACCATCACCGGTGCTCCGGGGCGCGCTCGCAAATCGATGCCGATGCTCTTCATGGCTATGGCTTGAACGCGTAGATTCGAAACGATGCCAGATTCCGTGAGCCATCCTTTTAAACCCATTGTTGGTTGCACTGTGTATTAGCCGTATCCACTTGTGACTTCGAACTGTGCAGTGTTCTGCGCGTATTGCAATTTTAAATGTACTCAATCAATCAATCAAATTGAAAACGATTACGCAATTAAATTGAATTTTAATAATTCCGCGTGTTTTGTCAGTTGTGTCTGACAAGTCGTGATGTCCCATAGAACGAACTTATGTGATGCCGAGCCTCGTTAAACGGTATGTATAGTGCTTAGTACATAGCGGACAAAGGGTGAAATGTCTTTGCATTTGTCCTCAAACATTCGATCTGATACACACACATACAGCCTGAGCAGTCAATTAGTGTCAAGCTTTGATGGGGGAGCGAACTCTGCCAGCTGTTGTGTAACAGAGTACTTTGTCTCATAGAAGCGAAGTGTCCTAGACCATTTGATCAATTAACAATTAAGGCAACCGGTTGATGGTAGGGTAAGGTTGATGCTTACATAGCATAATTCGAGCCTAAACCAATCAAACTCATTGTACACGTAATCTCAAAATGAAAATGTAATTTGTTGTTGCCTATCTTCTCCCTTCCTTGTCCAGGTCTTTTCTTTAAAGCCCTTCTTTGTATTTGACACGAAGTTCCCACGTCTTGATAAGCTTTTCCCTAATACGAGAAATACAAAAGAATTTGCGTAGAAGCGCCATGTTCCGATGCGGAGTGTTAAAGGAAATAAAAAAAAAATCCTCTCAGTCAGCAGTAAAGGCGATCCAAAGTGTCATTTAAAGTTTACTCACATTCTCTTGACTTGACTGACTCTACATCCACTACTTCTTCCTCTTACTCAGACTCAGCTTCTCCTTTATTGTAGTATTCCAGCAAGGGCGGGTCAAATCAGAGGCAATGCATTTTATAGGAATGAGGACATAACAGTGGTTGGGATCTGCGACGTTGAGCGAATAGCAAATTGTCTATTTACTATGTTGACTGCACATATGAGTATGGAATGCACGTAGCTGACAAGTGTGAATCGTGCTTTGTTTGAAATTAAAAAAAATTCGAATTTTTTCTTTGAAAACGAGTAGGCTGTGCAGTCAGTTATGTGCTATCAAAATCCATTTCACTGACAGTGCTCACTTCGTTTGGAATACACCTAAATTCAGGAAAAAATTATCAGTTCAGCTCGCATTGCTTTCTTTCCCATACAAAATTTTTCTCTGGTGTTCAAGCAAAAAATTTAAATAAAAACGGGGAAAAGAAGCCGCGCAAATATTTTAACGTTTTGATTTGTGAACGCGTGTGTGGTAAGTTGGCAGATACATTTAGCTAAATTTTGCCAATTCACGATCGTTATATCTGCTTTTTCGTCTTTTTCGCCTTTTTTTTTTTCATTTTCGATTTGAAAAATAGTTGACGTTGGTATAGCCACGAGGTGGAATACTGCGAAAATTGTTGAGTGAATGGGGAAGAGAAAATAAGGCGTGTGTAAGTAAGCCACCGAAAAACCGCAGATAGCGCGCTACCATAGACAATGGCTAAAGGCAAAAGGAAGAGTAAAAGGAAGAGTAAGGGAAAGCGGTCTATCGCCGCTGTGTCTGGCGTACTACCACTACCATGTCCACCCTGTCCGGAGATACCAAAGCAGTTACAAGCGCTCGAACCGTGCCCCGAATCGGCAAGTTCATACCATGTTTCACGCGCACAACCCAATCATTACCCGGCGCTGTTGCGCAAACCCGAAACCATGGCTATTGTCGGCTCGGATGACGGCTGCTACGACAGTATTTACAATTTGCTGACTGAAGGTTTCGTTTGTTCTAAGCGCGTCCTTGTAATGGCGCCATGGGGCAACTATGTCGTCATCCGCTTCTACAGCCATCCTGACTTCATCTACTTCCTCTTTGATGGCTGCACCTGCGATGTAAATCGTTTTCGTTATTTCGATTTGAGTTGTGGCACGGCCGGTTTTATCTTCCTCGAGAATTTGCATGATGTTATCAGCTACATCGTACAATCGCGCAATACTCGCCTCTGTTTGGAGAATCTCAAGAAGATTGGCATTGACGAGATTGTTAAAGAGTATGGAGCCGTCACTTATACAGAAGAGTCGAAGTGCATGCACTTCTCTTGCGTTGCACCGTGAAGTGGTCACGAGGGGAGAGCGGAAAGCAAATGCCATCAATAGAAATTTAATTACATCAAATTGTGTAATCAGTTGCCAAACCATCAGCAAGTCAATATGCAATACCCCAGAGGATCAGCTGATATTACTATATTAGCAGTTGAACGGGATTTGTGGTATACCAGCGCTAACAACAGCGCCGGCGTTTGGTCCGCCGCTTGGCGCACTGTCTACCTGCGTCTACATGCCACATCGCAGCATCACACGTCAAGTCAAACGATCCTTATCACATATGTTCCAAGCACTATATTTTGGAGAATTTAGGAAGTTGAATAAAATTATACGTATTTCACAACAGAAAATCACAAAGAATTTTTGATGTTTTGGTGTGGTCTGCAGCCCCACCATGGGCCTTCGTGATGGAACGTCGCGACAACGAGTTCGTTTATTTTTGTCTTAGAATATTACAAATGTTCTCAATATGACGCTATATAGTTATGTTTCTGGGAGTAAGCTATCCCAGGGATAAAACTTGATAGTTAAATAAATAAATACAGCCGCACATACCAATTAATATTCTGGCTTCGAAGATCATTTTCCTACGCCCAAAGGAGTAGAAAGAAATTTTAAAGAAATATTTGATGAAATAGGAAAATTTGAGTTATTCTTAGTACTTCTCTAAGGAAGTAGTACTCAAGTTTCGTCAGCTGTTCCCTTCGATGTTCTACACAATTTTCTCTGAAGTCTATCCACTCTCACTTGCCACTATAGGGTTAAAATAAGAGAGCCAGGGTAAAACGCTAGATTATTACGGCTAACGGCACTAACCTGCCACTTAGGCCAAAAATAGGTCCGTTGTGATTAAATTATAACACTAAGTGAATCATAAAATAATATTTCTCGATACATTGAATTCGAATAGAAAATTTATTCAGTACAAGTGTAATAATAAATAATTTTATTTTAACCAACTTATCAACTATTCACCATAAATTACCACCAAGTTCCTCAATCAAAGTCTCGACAACAAATAAAACATAAATTATAACTTCGTTCTTTCCAATTTGTTTGCAAACCCCTTTGCCATTGTCGCAGGCATTATCTTTGTTCCGATTAGAATTGGCGACCGTTCTGGTACAATATCCCACAAAGACGTCTTTCAGTTTTGATTTCCATATGGTAGTGTAATTTTCGTCCGAACTTGCGGTGTATTCAACACGGTTGTGACGTATTGGATCTATCTTCTCAATGAAGAGGGTTTCCGACTGATATGATGAAAAAGGATGATGTGAAAAGAAATATATATAAATATAGTGGAAGAGAACATGTGAGATAGAATAGCCACAGATAGCGAGAAAGATTACTTTGATAATCATTATCATAATGATTGTACTTACTTGCTCTTCTTCAGTCTTAGCGACATATACTTTGCGTTCTTGGTGCAACGACTCCCAGTGCGCATGTACGAGCGTCAAACGGTTCTTGCGACAGTTCATCACCTGCCGCATACGCGTGATGTGATTCACGTGACGACCGGCTTTGGTGAGCCAGTCTCGGTGTATGCAACGCACGGCGGCGTTCAGTACCGGGTAGACGAACAAGGTTGACTTCTTAAGTATCGACATTTTGGCTCCACTGGCTTTTTTTATCGATAATTTTACTTTTTTAAAGAGTGTGCTGTTATTCAAATGCGCGGTTGTAATTGTTATTACGAGTTTTGTATTAAAGTAGTGAATTTGTTGGAAATTTTTAAAACAAAAATTTTGATAGTTTTTTGGGAGATAAATTTTGTTTTTTGAGTAAATAAAAGGAACTTTTAGGTGTGATTGACAATTTGTAAAAAATTTGATATGCATGGTTAGCTACGTTTTGAGTAATAGCAAAAACAGAAATGAGTTTCTAGAATCAATCGAGCTTTTCACGCCTACAAAAAACTATTTTTTTTTTCAAGTACTCTCTATACCAGACCAAAGGTAATAATGTACCAAACTCTTCTCAGACCGATTATATTATATATGACTGCTTAGTTTGCCTCAATCTCTCGAATGTCTAGATGGAAAGCAAAAGAAACATGTACGTTCGGTCCTAAGGTCCTGCACCTCACCTATTTCACTATATAGACAAGGCCAGAAAACGGCATTACGAAATACTTTTCTAATACTGTGTATCTCATATATAATACTGGGTATGTCACTATCTTCCCACAGCCAGAAGAACCCAGTTCCGATCTGTTCTCTTCAAACAAGCAAAGTGCACGTTCTCGCTCTCCCGCAATCCTGGAAAATAACTCTACTAACAAACATCACCCCGTAGTACGCAGTGTGCATCACCTATAACGCTGCTCTCAACACCCCCACCCATCACAACAACAACAACCGCTACAACAACGTTTGCATCAACAACAAAAACAACAACTACGTCTTCAACCGCATCATCGGTCAATGCAACGACTTTAGCAACAACACTGTACACATCTCAGCAAAAACTAGCAGCACCCATAATCACCACAAGCGGTAATTCTAACTCTGATTGTCGTACAGCAGTACCACAAACAACCTCAGCTACTCACCTGCACTCATTCCGCAAAAAAATAAGTGAGTCAACTCTCCTACACAAAGAGGAGATCGCGAAATTAAAAAGCTTCGGCACTATAGACTGGAATTGTTCGCTATGTGCAGATTAAACGACAACTCAGTCCGCAAGAACCAAGGTCTGCTGACAAATGCAAAAAATGGCCCGAAAGTAGGTAAGGACACATCGATGGTGTCCTCATACCGGCCTCTAAGCTTGTCCCCGATGATATCAAGACTATTTGAAAACTGTTAATTAAGGAGCTCACACCACATATAAACACAAATAACATTTTCCCCACCACACCTCAATTTAGGCTTTAGATCAAAACACAGTACATCCCTCACAACTGACCAAACCCACGCCTCCTGACATCAACCTTTGCAAATGACACTGCAATTACCTGCCGCTCAGGCTGCTCTAAAAAAGTGTCAAAAGAGCTAAGCGACCACCTTCAATTTGTATCGGACTGGCCGGATAATTGGCGTACAAACGTCAATCCGGACGTTGTATGTAAGAACGTGACATTCACCCTTAATAAGGGTCACTGTTCGTCTATCATTTTTAATAACACTGCTGTGCCGCACTCAACGGAAGTCACATACCAATGAGTTAATTTTGGACAGACAACTAACCTGGCGGAAGCATATATATATCTTAATAAAGCCAATCTGGACATACGGTTCCCAGCTTTGGTCGAACAGGAGACATAACATCCACAGAGAACTAAACATCCCCCTAATCAAAACTGAGCTGGTCCAACTGAACCAGATATATTACCTCAAACTCTAGCAACATCCCAACCCACTAGCTCGTTCACTATTACAGACGAGCAGAACTACGCTCTTACGTCGGAATAACCTTAATGCCCCATAAACCTGGAAGGACTATACAAAACATACAAAAATTTCTTGAGCTCATCATTAAAGGAACTTTTAAATAAACCATCACTTATAAATAAATTTAAATTAAAAGAAAAAAATAATCACAGCAAAAAATGCATTGGACCAAATGCTCTCTTAAGACAAGACAAGACATTTAAAATTCTTCTCAACCCCGCCCTATGCTAGGTAATTGAATTTTTTAATATAACACGGTTTAATAAAAACACGACGTCAGCTGAAGGTCATTATGCTACTCTCAGAGTAGAGGGCAAAATTTAAAAAAATTTATTTGAAGAAATAGGAAAAATAGGTAATTCTTAGTACCTCTCCAAAGAAGTGGATGTTCTACATAATTTTCTCTGAACTCTTCCAAACAAGAGAGTCAGGCTAAAATGCTAGATTTTAACGGCTGACAACGGTAACCAGTAATTAAGATTTCTCGATAATATTTTAATTCGCATAGAACATTTATTCAGTACAAATGTAATAATAAATAATATAATCTCAACTCTTTAACTCGGATCTCCTCACACAAGCAACCAGTGTATTGCTTGTGGGTCACAAATATCAACAATTTAACCTAAATTGAAACTGAGTTCCTCCATCAAACTCTCAACCGGAAATAACAATTACAATAAAGGAATTAACTAGACTCGGCCGAGGAACAAGAGTAGAATTTATGATATACTTATGCCTTTTCTATATCTTCTGCGTCTTCTAATTGCAACGGCTGCTGTCTAAATTCTAAACTTTCGAACTTAACTTTCATCCGTCTGAAACGAATCGTCCGATTTACTACTTTTGGACCTCTTCTCACAACTTCCTCAGCATTGCCTTATCGCATCCTAAATATGGCACGAACCTTGTTCAGGCACTTCCATGCCCAACCTTCGTCCTTTACAGTTTCCTTGCAAACTCATATGCCGTTGTCGCAGCTGTTATCTTTGTTCTGATTGAAATTAGAAACCGTTCTGGTACAATATTCCACAAAGACGTCTTTCAATTTTGACTTCCATATGATTATGTGATTTATCGTGCCAGAAAGATACTCACGAGCATACTTTTCCTCTGGACTTGCGGTGTATTCAACACGGTTGTGACGTATTGGATCTATCTTCTCAATGAAGAGGGTTTCCAACTGATATGATGAAAAAGGATCATGTGAAAAGAAATATATATAAATATAGAGGAAGAGAACATGTGAGATAGAATAGCCACAGATAGCGAGAGAGATAACTTTGATAATAATTATCACAATGATTGTACTTACTTGCTGCTCTTCAGTCTTAGCGCCATCAGCTTTGGGTTCTTGGCGCAACACTTCCCATTTTGCATGTAGCAGCGTCAAACGGTTCGTGCGTGAGTTTATCAACTGCCGTATACGCGAGATGTGATTCACGCGACGACCGGCTTTGGTGAGCCAGTCTCGGTGTATGCAACGCACGGCGGCGTTCAGTCCCGGGTAGACGAACCAGGTTGACTTCTTAAGTATCGACATTTTGGCTCCACTGGCTTATTTTTATCGATAATTTTACTTTTTTAAAGAGTGTGCTGTTAGTCAAATGCGCGGTTGTAATTGTTATTACGAGTTTTGTATTAAAATAGTGGATTTTGCTTTGTGGAGAACGAAATGAACGGAGTGCAAAATGTTGGAATTTGTTAAAACAAAAATTTAGATAATTTTTTGGTAGTTCAACGTTTGTTTTTTGAGTAAATAAAACAAGCTTTTAGGTGTGATTGACAATTTGTAAAAAATTTGATATGTATGGATAGCTACGTTTTGAGTAATAGCAAAAACAGAAATGAGTTTCTAGAACCAATCGAGCTTTTCACGCCTACAAAAAACTATTTTTTTTTTTTCCAGTACTCTCTATACCATACCAAATGTAATAATGTACCAAACTCTTGTCAGACCGATTCTAACATATTTGCTTCAATCTGTCGCCGATCTATATGGAAACATGAGCGTTCGGTCCTAAGGTACTGCACCTCCAGTATTTCTCTATATACAAGGCCAGAAAGCGGCATTACGAAATACTTTTGTAATAAGAAATTATACCCGTCAGCTGATGTAGTAAGAATCACATCAGTATTTATGATAAACCTCATTAGAAGACATATTTGTCGTTGTCTGGATGAGAGCAACTCATATTTTGAACATTCACTATCCTATGGATTTATACCTGCCTAAATAGTTTTATATGTTGATACAAATGGTTGCGTTCCTGTATTATGTTATATATATAGGACAGTAAATATTAAAAAAAATGGTTGAACAAGTCTTAACAATGTATTACTCCAGATTCTATACTTGGTTCTCCAAGAAAGACACCAAAGTAACATCAACTAACACACCTACGGTGATTGAAGGTATTAACACTGCCTCTATTCCACTGTGTTACAATTCCAAAAGAAACAACATCTATAGTTATGCTAACCATACCCAATTTTCCCGCCGCGATCTTTCTAGAATCAACAGACTACGTCTGGGACACACAAATCTAACCCATTCTCATTTATTCGATCGTACAGGAACTTCATCTAATACTTGTTGTTACTGCAACACTAATATCACTTCAGTTTATCACATCCTTTATCAGAGTGTCATAATTTCATAAACATAAAACTTCATTTCTTTTCCCTTCATGATCCTCTCCATGCAATTTTCAACCCAACTATAGACAATAACTCAAAAACAATTATGTAGCTAAAATCAACAAACTTCTACAATATATTATAAATATAACATGAGATAAATACTGTAAATACAGCCTTATCATAATATTCATACACGTACATACACATACACACACACACACATTTAAACATTAATACTAGCCTAAGGCCTTTGTTGCTATAGCTTTTTAAGTTTATTTATAATTTATACATTGTAAATAAACTGTATATAATAATAATAATAATAATAATAATAATATCAATAATAATAATAATAATAATAATAATAATAATAATAATAATAATAATAATAATAATAATAATAATAATAAAATTTTATCACAAACAAATGTAAATATTTTAGTTGTTAAGATACTCAATAAGATCTAGTCTCTGTATATAGAGTTAGTGCGACAAATTGCAACATAGACAATCTTATTAACACTTTGTGTGTTATTAAGTGTATTGCGATTATTATATTATATACAACAAAGGAATAGGAATTTTTCTAGATGTAGAAAAGGCATTCGACAATGTTTGGCACAAAGGTGTAATCAGCAAATTGCGCAATATATTGCCGCACAACCTACTACAGATATTAGTATGCTATAATACAGAAGGACATTTTTTCGTTAAGTACTCAGATGAATATTCCACATTAAGGAAAATCAAAACAGGCGTACCACAACGAAGTGTACTGGGGGACCCATATTATACATTATCTTTACAGCGGACATACCATCACCAAATGTCGACGCTTCAATGATAGCCACATTCCAAACTGCAACAGCATCTGGATACTAGCCTAAGGTGGTTTGAAAAGTCGAAAATAAAAGTAAATAATACCAAAACAGTACATGTTATATATACAACTAAAACTAAATTCACACCACCACATATAACGATTGACGGAGCTGACGTAAAAATGAAAAATGTAGTCAAATACCTAGGATTATATATTGACAACAAACTCTACTGGAAACAGCATATACTTAAAAAACGGGATCAAATCAAGTTGAGGTTTAGTCAATTATATTGGCTACTCAAATCAAAATTAACATTTGAAAACAATCTGCACGTACGGCGCACAAATTTGGGGAACGGCAAAAAATCAAATACAGACATAATTCAAAGACAACAATCGAAAATCATTCGTATGATCACCAAGGCTGGATGGTACATAACTAACGTGATCTAAAATGCATCGTGATCTAAACATTTCAACAGTGACAGCGGAGATGACAAAACTAAGTCGTGTCTGGCAGACGAAGCTTACACAACACTCAAATGTTGGTGTCAAACTACTCCCAATACAGGAACTTCAACGCAGACGCAGGTTACAGAGGACAAGGCCAGTGGATCTGGTAAAATAATTCTGTTTCTCTGTCTTCTTTTTTCTCTTTTTTTTTTCTTTAAAGTTGTTTATTTTTGTAATTTATATTTTATTTTATTTATGTTTCTTTTACTTTATTTTGTTCTATAATTGTATTAATTTAATTTAAAATTATATTATTTTTGTTACTATTTTGGTTTTTTCCCCTACATCTTTACAAAAATGGAAAACTTTTGTGATCTGCTCATAAAAGTTAGCTACAACCATAAGATAGCGCTTAAACCATGTACCAATAGTCAATAAAAAGTAAAGACATATGTACACGACATATGGGAAATTAAAAAAAAAATTATATTTAGTAGCATATTTTATAGCACACAGTTTGCACATGAGCTTATGTATTGTATTATGTAGAATTACTGTAGTAAAGTGAAATTGTAGATTAAGGCGTAATTTAAAAAGTGCGTATGTGAGCGCAGTCATCCCAAGCTTGAGATCCATATAGCAAAATTGTTAGATATATTTGTAAGATAGTGACAACTGTGAATTTCTCTTAATCAGAAGATAGCGAATTCAAATATATTCTACATATTTACATTAACAGTTTAGTGCTTCTTTTAATGAGCACTCGTGCACCCATGAAAGCTGTTCAGATTTGTCATTACGAAGCGTTACGAAATTTCGCCTTGACAAAGGTCTTTGCTAACAGCTTAGAAAATTCAATACAATTTCAGTTCAATTTTAAACACACAGTCATCGGCAAATCTGTATTGTAATGACATGCTGTTGCATAGAACCAAGAACCAAAAGTGCTGGGGAACGCAAAGGCGTCACAAGTCGCGACTCACATTGCGCCGAGCTTATGTACGTGTGTACATTGGATGCGTTCATATTGTAACTTGAGCAATGCGCACGTAGTTGTTGTCTAGTAGCAGCAGATGCAGTTGTCGATTTTCGATTGTCAATTGCCAATTGCCAATGCGCAACATGGCAATCAAATTGTAACACAAACAAGACATGGAACGACATCATCGAAGTTATCATTGTCAACGGCATTGTTGTCGTTGTCGTTGTCGACGATGAGCAGCAGCAGCAGCAGCAGCAGCAACTGAAAGGCAAACGCCGTTGTTGTGTTAATTAACGAGCTCGACTTCCAAAATTGCTACACATTCATAGCTATAGATATAGTTATAGATGAATAGATATATTGATATCTTTAGCTACTTTTTGTTGGCGCATTAAAGTCATATGAGATTTGTGTGGCTTCACTGCACGGCTGTGTGATTCTGTGATTCTGTGTTTGTGTGATTTATAATATATTTTCAATGCTAACAGCAACACGATGCCATGTTGCTGCTGCTGATTAAAATCGGTTGTAGTAATTGTATATGTAATGATTAAACACGATTCCATTGTAGCACATTTTAATGCAGATACAGGGACACAATTCGTTTGGCTTGTTCAATTCAATTGAATGCATTCAACGTCATTCAACTCGGCATTTGTGTGTGTGTTTTTGTGTGTGTGTGTGTGTGTGTGTGTTTTATGTAAATAGAGCGTATTTACTTTATTAAATCATTGTTGTTGACATTATTGTATCTTCAATGTAATTGAATTTGGTGACGTCATTGAACTTGCCTCAATCTCCTGAACTGGTTTTCTTGTTGTTTCAACTTCAAGTGCCGCCTCAACTACAACAACATGATTTTAGGTTTTAGTTAATTTCAAGTAAAATAAATGGCATGAAATTGACAGCTGTCAGTTGCTGCCGCTGTTCGCTGTATTGTTGCTAATACGTTTGTCATTATTGAAATATTGTTATAGTAATTTAATTATAACTGAGACATCAGGTCTTTACCTTGACTCCAGTACATTTTCAAGTTGCTATTTCAGTTAAATGCTTTCATTTAACTCACTCACATATAACACGATCAGTTGCAATTCAAGCGGCTATAACTTGTTCAGATGTTTTCCGAACTGTTTGGATTCGAATGTATGGCTGGCCTTTGCAGATGTCGTCCAACATTTTTGTTAGCTGTGGGCTGCTCTTTCAAATGTACGTTTTTGAACAAACATTTTTTTTGTTAGCCAATTCTGGTTGATCTCTTCATTCATGCATTCGCGCTGTGAGCAGTAGAGGTGCATCTTTGACTACGAAATTTCGGCAACGTCATCGAGCAAACCACTCTTGAGTTCGCTGTTCACTGACAGCATTCTAACTGTAAACAGCATAAATTTGTTAGAATTTTTTTTAGCGGTTTTAACTTTTTTTTTTTGATAATATGCAACACAGATCGTAGTAGATATTTCATTCAAGCCACTCATTTTCAAATCAATCGGCGGCGAAACAGAAAACCCTTCTCCACAATTTCACCCGAACTCCAATTTCAGGTGTCACAGAACACTTTTTCGATAGAATTCAAATCTTCCCTTCCACAAGAATATTTTTTTAAATAAAATCAATGCTACGACTTGATCATTCTATTTCAAAGTAGACTGCGTCAGTTTCTTTAAACATTTACTTTATTTAAAGTATTAATTTACCATTTTACAAATTTTCTAGTAAACCAACCGTCTTTAGTAGGCAAACACAATCGAGCAAAGAGCTTTCAAAGAGTTTTCATTTTATCAAATCAATAATTGTCAATAATTGTGTTGTATATTAAATATGTAATATATATTGTTGTTCTGTTTAAAATGTTAATTAAACACGTAGTTACTGCTTATTTAAAGTAAAAGTGAATTCAAGTTTCGTTTGAAGTTGCCACGTTACCAAAAGTAAAAAGGGAAGATGAATGTCCAGTTGAAGAAGAGAAAGAAACTTATCAGCAAAACAGCGCAATTTGAAAATGTAAGTACAATTTTTGTATTCTTAGAAATATTTATAGATAAACAAATGAAACTGTGAATAGTGACAGTCGCAGAAAACCATGGAACTAACACACGAAGAAGAAAATTTTAAAATTTTTTTTTTCCAATTTTAAAAGTACAATTGTAATAATTCACTTACTTAATTCTTCTTTAATGACAACAAATACGTTTTAACGCTTTTTTATGAAAAATATTATTAATAATAAAAATGGCAAAGTTTCGTCGAATGCTTGTATGTGCTGACAGCCCTATTGGGCACAACATTCAGCTGTTGTTTGGTTATTCGATAAAAATGCTACGGAAAACGTAACCCCTCGTAGTTCTGTGATATCTATATTTTTGTCTAGAATTTTACAATGCTACTAAAGCCGACAATTGTAGAGCTTTCGGTGACACCCCCTAATATAACTTTATACACGAGCGACGAATTATAGAACAGTCTTTACAAATAATGCAATCTGAAACCGATGCAAGCGATCCATGCAGAATGGTGCTCATTCAGTTGCTAGTTGATTAGTTGATGCAGCAAAACTAAAAAAAATAATACAAAATAAAATAAAACAACAGACAATTGTGGCATAATTCCGCACTTTAAAGTTCAACTGAATGGTAGAGTGATGGAAATGAGTGATGTAGTAAGCTAGAAGAAATGTCGCAGTATGATAAACTTACAGAATAAAAGTTAGTGACTTCAGATAATAGCAGACCAGCAGTGTGATGTTGAGCGTGTCAAGCTAACCTGTTAACTAGGCATAACGAATTCAAGGGAATAAACAGATGAAAGAGCAGATGAACCTTGTGAATATGGAGCGCTTCGAATATGATGATGATGCAAACAAGTGAATTCGCAATATGAAGGCACACGCCTCCGAAGACAAGCAATACCAGTAAGTGTTGTGGCTAAAATTCCGATCCCCGTGCCAACTTTGCCAAATTCAGTGAAATGTCAACAAACGAAAATTGTCAATTGTAGAAGTTGTAAGCTCTGCTTACTATGCGCGGTGTTTCTTCACAGTGGTCAGGCTCCGAAATTTCAAAAAGTAAATTTCGTGTGGTCAAAAGAAGAAGAAAGCATAAAGCTCAAAAATTGAGTTGTTTAGGAATTTGTTAACTGTATAACGCCTCTCTGTTCTATCCTACACTATGTTACCAATATATAATAGTGTGCAAGTTATTATACACCAATAACATTATGTCCACAAGTTACACGTTGTGGTTTCTTTGTTTGAATTGAGGCAATAGTTAAGAGAACATAACTTCACAACAAAACATGCGCTAATCCTATCGATACATTATCTCTAAAAAATTTATCTCAAATATCGCTGATTCCAGGGTCAACATTAAACAAACAGCAATAAAATCTACAAAACACACGTAAATAAATAATAATCATAATAATAGTTTAATCCTATTAAATGCCCAACAAATTGCCAACAACTGAATTCAAATTGTTTTCATTACTCAAAACAAAAATGTTCTTTGCGCTAGCTTGAAGCCACTTAGAAATGACATAGATACTAAAAATTTAAATAAAGCAAATAAATTACTTACACATTCATCAACGCCAGATTGATTAGCTCAGCCAAGTATTTTTTTTAATATTATTTTTTAATACAAATTTATAATATAAATTTTTTTAAATAAAAATAAAAAATAAAAGTCCGTCATAATTAGCCGCCCACATTTGTGCACGAGTTTTGTGCTCGAATGAGGAAGTCAAATTTTTCATGTTTCTTATTTTTCAGTAAAATTACACATGTGGCATGTTCGATGTATACGAGTACAATAATTTAGCTGGTTAGTTGATTTGTGCTGGGTTCGCTGTGAAAGGTTTCCAAGTGCGTATGCTTCGTTCACATTGAACTCGATGCCGATGCTGGCCAAAGTGTTAAAGTTTTACGCGACGAACTTGAACGAACAGCATTGAATTGCTGTGGGTCAACGAAAGAAAAAATATAATAATAATAATAAAAGATATAGGTAACATATGTATATACGAGTATACATAAATAAATGCGGTCGCTTTTTTATTTTAAAACGTTTCCTGATGCCAAAAGTGTTTAGAGTTAAAAACAATAATCTTGACAATGAGTCGTTGTTAATGGTGACAACGAGTTGAGGGCGTTGCAGTTCGCGTTTCTAAACAGGAAGCGTGTCGAATGCGTCAGTGAGTAAATGATTGAGTGTGCGAGTAGTTAAACGTGTGATTTGGACAAGCAATCAGCCAACTTTAAATTGAACTTCAGCTTCAATTGAAATTCGATTTAAACTGATTTGGAAGTCGTTGCCACGCATGTTTTGTCTGTCGATGTTAGTCATGAGTTCATTAATTTGCCACAATAACGCGAGACACAAATGCGGTCCACTGCTGGCATAGCGTCTACTACTGACAAACACACAAACAGATATTTTATATTTGAATACTGCGCTGTCATGGCGCGCTTACACAAAAAACTTCCGACAGTTTTTCGACGTCGATTTGCAGTGATTGCGATTCCGGTAATGTTTTTGAATTTTGTTTGGTTTTGCTTTTATTTTATTAACTATTTACTACTGCTATTATTATTTTTTGTTCCTTAGTTTTTGGCAAGTTTTTACTGTGTGTGCACACAAGAAACACAACATGCTCGAAATGAGTTGAACTGAAGTTGAGCTCATTAACTTAAAGATGTGCAACTGCGCACACGCAACCGATTAAATCGATTAAATCGATTACATGCGTTGCACAAAGCATTGTTTCTTAAGCTGAGCATTCAGCATCAGCATCGATGTTTGCACATCGTTCAGTAAATAAAGTCAAGCGGGTCAAGGACGGCGCTGAACCAAAATAACTAAAACCAAGCGAAACGCGCTATCGACCAACACACGTTTACAAGCAACTGAAAATAGAGTCGAGCTGTTCATTCGCATATTTTGCAGTGGGAAATGTTAAATTTGCGGGAAAAATCAACATCTAAGAAGTAGAGGAAAATAAAAGAAACTAACAGAAAAATTAAAATTAAAATGAAGTAGGTAAAAATAATAATTATAATAATAATAATAAATAATAATAAATATTTTGTAAGAACAAGAACTGATGATCAATTTTTTTCATGCGACGATACTCAACGGAAAATTCAAAGGTGACGAAGCTTCTCATAGCTTCAACAAAGCAAATTTCTTCCTTCTTCTCTAATTTTCTTTGCTAATACCGGAAAGGGCAGAACAACGTCTGGCGCGCTACGCTAGTAAATTAATCAAATTAACATAAGATCTAGAACTGAAAAGTTTTTGTGAAGAAAGGACAACGTATCAGCAATGGATTGTTTGTAAATATTTTATCTTGGCTATTAAATGATATATTATATTAATTTGTGCTTCTTCAAGTAGTTTTCCATATCTTTCGGAGTCTTGCACAAAATTTTGGAAAGCATATAACAATCAGCCGCCTTGTACATTAAAGTCCCTTCTATAAGTGCACGTTCCTCACTCGTAAATCGTTTTTTAACTCTCTTCTGAGGAAGATGGCAACAACGGCGAAGACGACACCGAACGCAACTTCGGGGATTCGAGTAGAAGCGCGTATTCACGACGGACGCAAAAGGACGAGAAACGACGTAGAAGCAGATTTGTTTAAAGCTTTATACTTAACTTGTAATCTTTTCACCTCCTTAGCACTGTCTACTTCGGCGTTCATCCAGCTCTTACTGTGGCTTCCGATGACATCGAAGAGTTCACTCAGTTCAGACACACCGTCTTTAATGTCAATGCTTATATTTAGCTGCCTCCGCATGGCATTCTTCATTCTTCGCAGTACCCCTTTGCACTCCTCTAGAGTTTCTTCTTCCAGGGTCCTCATCTTCAGAATCAACACTTGCCTTGGCGAGCCGTGGTTGTGCATTTCTCTTTGTTGTGCGCTCGGGGTTTCCACATCTACAAGTGGGGTCTCCTTTTCTCTTTCGACTGCTTGTGTAGTTTTCGGCGTTTCCTGAGTTATTTGGATCAGGCTCACCTCCACTACTTGTGTCGCTCATACGTACAGTTGTCCGAAATGGACCCATGGGTCCCTATGCAGGCAGTGAGGTCCATGCGAGCATTGATACAAGACTTCATGGGTGCTTGCATTCAGAGCCAAAACAGACATTAAGCAGGAATCTTCTTAACTGCACCTGTACCACCGACCTAACAGTGATGTGATTTGAACATACTTAAAGACTCACCGAGTTTTAATAGGACGGCGGTAACTGCAGTATTAGCCCAACAACCATTTCGCCAGGGGTTCAATCTTGGTACTAAAGTGTAGGAATACCTTAGTCATAAGCGATCGGATCTTCTTTTCTGTCTACCGATCCGGAAAAAGACATTATAAATAGCCGTCCAATGTAGAGCAAACGTTAACCAGGACGACGCCCGATTCGGGAACAGGCGCGCAGTTAGCGCAACGGATGCTTCAAATGGTTTGACCATTTGAAGAAATGTTAAAAAATTTTGATTTGTATCAAACGTTTGATCAAATGCGAAAACAGCACCACACAAATACGTCGAATTGCCCAAATTTCCTTTTTTTAGGGAACATTTAATCAAATATTTGAAGCGTATATTTGGCCCTTAAGTCACAATGAAAGAAGGTCTAACGCAGGACATGCATAAACTAGTTAAAAGAACAGAATGAAGCAGAGTCTCTATTCTTTGCTAATGCAATCGAGAGAAATCATTTGTTCTAAGAATGTTTGTAGTTCCAATGCTTTTGAAAGCTTTAGTCAAATAAAATCGTTGGCGGTGCAATAGAAAGTGTATATTTTATTTTATGTCTATATTAGTCTGTGTAGCCGCACAAAAAAAAATCTCAAACAAAAAATCAATTGTAAAACATAAAAAAAAAAGTTATTAAAAGCTCAACGTGCTCAAAGGTCTCGGCTGAAGCGAGTCGAACTGAAATGAACTGAATTGAATTGGACTGAACTAAAGTTAAGCGCAACAAAAAGTTCGCACAGCAGGAACTTGCAACATGCACCGCACGCGGCAGCAGCAACTCCACGCGACTCTACTCGTCTCAACTCAATTCCATGCAAAGCTACTCAGCAATTCAAAGTGGTTGCATTTTGTAATGTGAGATGTAAAAAGAAAAACGAAAAAAAAAGAAACGAGAAAAAGTCCAAAAACGTGATGCGACGAACACATGAACTGATCAAACTGGTGTGACGATTCGTCAAGAGAGGTGGAGAGAGAGAGAGAGAGGTAGCTGGTAGCAAAATGTGTTGGCGATTTTGTTTAACATTGCCGCTGTTGCTGTCGTTGCTGTTTGTTGCTGCTGTTTGTTTAGATTGCAGCTACTGGCCACGCATGCTGTTTGTTGTTGTTGTTGTTGTTGTTGTTGCTATTATTGGCGCTGGGTCAATCAGGATATTTATGCGCAATGCACATGCAAAACTATCTTAATAACTTTTGTGGTTTCGGCATGAAATCTTTAGTCTGCGGCATAAGCAAAGTTCATAATTTAAGCCTTCGATCTGATCTGTAGACGCTCGAAGTTTGTCAACCTCAATAAAATTATATATACATATATATTGTGTATGTTATATAAAAAGAAGCAAACAAAATAAATTGTTGTCTTTGTAAACATTTTAAGAAGTTGCAACATTCGTTTGAGTCCAATAAAAATTTATTTTTTCAGAGTCAATTCACTTACAATAGTACTCGTTCTCGTGGTATCCAACTTGTGCAGTCTTCTAGTAGCCGAGTAAACACTTTCAAGCTGAACTTTGTCTGTGAATTGTTTGTTGGTTAGCGAATGAGCAAATTTAGAGAAAACTATTGTGTTTGCTAAAGTGAAAAACTTTATTTTTATCAGAATCACTAAGGGGAAAGTGATTCGTTCTTGATTCTCTGCATGAATTATGGATAGCTCACGTCTGCCAAACACGTCGTTTTGGCTTAGAAAAACTTCGAATGTTTCTCTTATAAAAATGAATATGTATGTATAACGATGTACATATTGAGTGCACAAATCAATGGACTTCACTTTTTAGAACTTTTTATATTTATAATAACTTTTCTGAATAATAAAGATTAATACCATTAAACGAGATTTTTTTTTTGGCCTTTGCGTAATAAGTACTTTTTTTTAGAAGGAGCGACATGATGGATCTGTTAACATTCTTTCCTCCTGTTAAACATGAGTACTACAAAAACTTGACAATACATCGAAATGACGAGCCTTCACATATAGCTGCTGAAGAATATTATGTACATATATATATATATATATAATATTATCTACATATATTGCTGATGAAATAATCACAAATAATTTATTCTTAATTTACAATTGTTACCATTAATTTTTCATGAAAATATCTAATAAAAATATAGGAGTATAATAACTAATTTTGTGTTAATAAAGAATTAGTACTGGTACATTAGTAACTGGCTTCTCATTGATTACTTCGTGACTTTGCGATGAAAATACGTGAAAGGACCCTATTTGTAAGGATTTAAACTTTTCAGCTCCTCCAAAGTGTAGCGGTAGGGCTCTCCTTTAGCCTTTTCACGGTTAGGAATGTTCTTTAAACGAAAGGCCAACTCATCAAACATGTCTTCACGTGCCACATAGTATTGCTTCATGGACGCAGTGGGCACTTTGCCATAAGGCATCTGGTATCTATTTCCATAGTGATAATCACTAGGAACCATCATTGGTTGAGCGCCTGTTTGGGTGGTTGAGAATAGTTATGAAAAGTCAGTATTACAGTGTTTTTTTTTGTTGTTGTTGTTGTTTTGTGCAAATAATTTGTATTATGAACTTATATAATTTATGTACATACCTGAGTTCTTGGCTGCAGTTGTACAATAGTAAACCATCGCCGGCTGTGCTGTCAATAAAAAGTACGCATCAAAATGACCGGCAGATAAATCACCGGTAAAGCGTAACCTCCTTATTGGATGACCTCTTTTACCGAAAGTAGCATATAGCTGAAAATTTCTATATACTTCGAATATGAAAGGATACATTAGCCCAGCAGCTGTGAGCTCGCATAAACCTCCGTATGTAGTCGGCAGTATCATATCCTTCAAATATTCTGATGAGCTCGAATAATTATTACCATTCGCCTTGCATGACATTATAGCAAAATAATGCCAATTATTTGATATATGATTAACTATATTCTGTCTTACTACATGTCCCATATTCTCCGTGTTATACATAACTAACGCTATTGCGCGGAAAAGACAAGAGCCATCGGCTTTCACGGTGCATACGCCATGAGGTATCGGGGTTCCATAAACATTTAAAATTTCGACATCCATCTCAATAATGCAATTATAAAAACCAAAAAACTTGAAAGAGTCGTACTTCTAGGTTGAGAAAATATATCTCAGCGAATACTTACTTTTTGCTTTGAAAATAGTTGAAGGGTAATAAATAAACTTCTGCAACAATCTTAATTAATGTAATTTTGACAAGAAATAATTTTTTCGTTATTTTCAGAAACAGGTCACTTTTTTAAGTAAAGGTCTATGAATACGAAATTTGGGAAACAAAAAAAAATACTAATAAAATAAGAAAAGGTTACTTTGTTATATTTTGAATTTATTTTATTTGCAACTATCAGTCTACTTCCAAATTAAAAAGAGAACGAGAAAGCAAATTGTTATAAAAAACTGACACTCACATCCTTGAATTGTAGACCAAGGGGTTTTTTGGTGGGCGGTTGCAGGGGTTGAGTGTCTAAGCTTTAGTCCACTAACTCAGGGTCAAGGCAATGCTCACCATTACATTAACGATTTTCAGGGATTGACAAAAAATGATACACTTTTTATACCGCTCAGACTTTTCTCACCCCATGCTCTTATGATGTTTTCCTAGGTTTATTAAAAGGACTTTTTCTATTCAATTTTGTTCCAATGTGTGGATCTCTATTGAAATACATATTTTTATTAATATTCCAAAAGCAAAAATAGTTAATCTCGCGTGGAGAGGGTTCCGTACTTTGAATATGTTACCATATTTTTTCAAACATCTCTGTTTTTGGCAACTATTTCTAAATGTTCCCTAACATGCATTGTCAGAATTAACTTAACGAATTTCATTCGTAAATGTAGGTAACGTGCGTCAATCATATCCACTCATTCCATTTTCGTTGAGCAAGTAACTCATGCAACGCTACCTCAATTTTTATCTATTTTCTTAAATAACTATTATTTTAATAACTGTTTCTTTGTAAAATTAGAAATTACTTAAGACCCTTGCAACACGCCCATTTATTTAATATATAACACAACTTAATCGGTGCAGTAGGTTCGGTGCAATATAGTTGTAAAAGTGGTCCACACGGACATACGAATGATCCTATAATGAGCAAAAAACACATTTGGGCAAAACGAAATAAGTGGAAAGCAAAAGAAGACTCTTTGTTGTTATTGTGTGACGAGCTAAACTAAATAAAATTTTTTTTTGCGTTTTTACCCTGTCGTTGGCATGCAAAATTTGTTGTTGACAGACTTCGTTTAAATGAAAAAAAGAAACCTTAAATTTGGGATGACTGGCATCTAAAAATTCAAGAAAATACTATAATTAATTTTAATATTTAAAAAAAGTGTGCCTCAACTTTACCTTTAATTATGTTAAAACTTTTAAAGTTCTGAATGCTTGGCTTGTCAGCAGTTCCGCGCCAAGTTAAATTTACGGCCAGCCTATCACTAATTATAGTTTTAATAGCAATTCTTAGGAAAGAAGCCATGTCGTTTCCTCCAATTCGATTAATCAAATGATTCTGGAATATAACAACTTAATCATATTATTGAAGAACAAGACAGAACACATACATTTTCACAAACAAATTCTACCCACCACTTGATTTCTCATTTCCTCATTAATAAAATGTTCTCAAAAAATTCTTTCAAAGCATCAAGTGAATCAAATGGTAGGGTTTGTAAAAGACGTAAGTCAGCTTTTACTGAAGGAACCTACTTTAGCTCTTTAACTTCAGCGCGAAGAGCTACGACCTGTTCCGTTAAAGTCTTTATAAGTTTTGGGTTCTCTTCATCCCTCTTCTTCATAGCTAATTGTAGCCCGGCAAATAAGTCTTCCAACTTCTTCAATACAGAGCTCCATCTCCAGTTTGTCCTTGGGATATGTTGGACAAATTGTCTAAAGTCTAAGAAAATCAAAAGATGTTTATTTAAATAACGTGCAGTAACTTAAGGAAATATGGCACTTGGTATATTATCTTCACTTTTTAAGACAATTGTCTTCTTTTACGGAAAACAATAAAACATAAGTTATTAATTGCTTCTCTCCAAATCAAATCACAAGACTCACAAATTAGTTCGGCAGCTCACTCCACAAATTCCAAAGCAAATGAATAGCGTCACCGTCTTATTCTTCGCATTCTTATTATAACGGTTCACTGTGGTTAATTTGACCGTTTTTTGTGCAATAAATTAATAACTCAAAGACAAAGCTGCATTTAATCAGCATTGCATGCTGGTATGCAACATAATGCTTGAATCTATTTTTAATAGAATGACTGTGGAGATGCGTTACTTTGGACACTTACGATAAATTGCGAGTGTATGTAAAATGAAATACCGATGACAGTGGATTTTGTTTTTGTAAAATATTGCTATCTACCAAATATCTTCCAGAAGTCACTAAAAGTGCCGTTGGGGGGACTGGACGCTGGGAGACGATGACTGAAAGGCACACACACACTCACATAGAGATGCATACACACACAAAACAAGCCTTTAGCAGTTTAGCAGTTATCAACAAAGTGACTTTGCTTGCGCGAAAAAAACCCTTTGAATAGAAAAACATGTTCACAGTGCCTTTTTCATCCCTTTTGCACTGTGTCCGCAAAGCACTGGTGTTTTATGCAGACACTTATAAAGTGATGACACTTGTGACCTCTACTTATAGCTAATTTTTTCATAAAACACCTTTGACTTCTCCTTCTTTCAAAAGTGTCCATTAGTCGGCACATTTCTTATGTATTTTTCCAGAAACCACCGGCACAATATTTTATCTGTTTTTGGGTTCTCAGCGTATTTTAATTTATGCATTTTTCCAGGATCAGAAATGGTTTCACTCAATAATGTTAATAATTTTCATTCTGTCGTTTGATTTCCCATTCCATTGGGAACTGTTGATTTTCCAATTCTATAGCGCTTGGCATATCCTGTTGAGTTGACTCCATGAAGTAGAATTATCCTTGAGCTGAGCCAGGCGATGCAGTGGAAGGAGCACTTTAACAACTTGTTAGTAAACACCAAAATCATTGAAGAAATCAAGTTTCAATGTACGGCGAGCCATCAAATACGTCAAACAACAGCCACATAGACAGACTTCAATGCGCAGCCCACATAATCAGTGGTTGAGCACGGAGTCGAAAAACGTGGAAGCCTTTAGAGATGAGTTGGAGAGACGCTACACGCCAGTTAGGTTGGCTGAGCCTGCAGAAATAAGGGAAACAACAGGGACCTTATCGACGTACGTTCTGGACCAGAGTCCAATAAAACACATCACTCCACAGGAGGTTGCCACTCAGATCCAGACGCTGAAAACCGAGCAGAGTCCTGGTCACGATCAATGGACAGAGAAACGCCGAAAGCCCTCCCATGGAAGGGCCTGCTGTTAATAACGCTGCTATTCAAAAGCATATGCGGATCTCCCATTTTCCTAGACGGTGGAAGTGCGCAACGATCTTCATAATACCTAAACCCGGTACTCCGAAGAACCTTGTCACATCATATAGCGAACAAATATTTAGTTACAACTCATTTGGACTCAACTAATTACAGGTTATGAACTATGGCGACTTCACAATAAGTTATTTATTATAAGCACATAATTGCGAATATATGCATAAGATATATAACTATTGGTAAGTGTTATATAAAATTTTTGATGCGAGATGCGAGAATGCGTATGGCTCAAATAACAGGAACTATAATGGATTTGCTTCAATAACAACCAGGGTAGCGATTGCAACTTTCCAACTCCTCCATCCATAGCGGTAGGTTGCCTTTGGCGGCTATTCTTTATCCTCTCCAGGGATAGGAATGCCCTTTATACGACAGGCCATTTTATAAAGTTCGTCCTCACGTGCCACATAGTATTCGTATTGATTGTCTTCAGCGGCCGTGACGCCATGGGACATCTGGCGTTGACTAGGAAGCTCTCCCTTTATGCGACAGGCCATTTTATAAAGTTCGTCCTCACGTGCCACATAGTATTCGTATTGATTGTCTTCAGCGGCCGTGACGCCATGGGACCTCTGGCGTTGACTAGGAAGCTCTCCCTTTATGCGACAGGCCATTTTATAAAGTTCGTCCTCACGTGCCACATAGTATTCGTATTGATTGTCTTCAGCGGCCGTGACGCCATGGGACCTCTGGCGTTGACTAGGAAGCTCTCCCTTTATGCGACAGGCCATTTTATAAAGTTCGTCCTCACGTGCCACATAGTATTCGTATTGATTGTCTTCAGCGGCCGTGACGCCATGGGACCTCTGGCGTTGACTAGGAAGCTCTCCCTTTATGCGACAGGCCATTTTATAAAGTTCGTCCTCACGTGCCACATAGTATTCGTATTGATTGTCTTCAGCGGCCGTGACGCCATGGGACCTCTGGCGTTGACTAGGAAGCTCTCCCTTTATGCGACAGGCCATTTTATAAAGTTCGTCCTCACGTGCCACATAGTATTCGTATTGATTGTCTTCAGCGGCCGTGACGCCATGGGACCTCTGGCGTTGACTAGGAAGCTCTCCCTTTATGCGACAGGCCATTTTATAAAGTTCGACCTCACGTGCCACATAGTATTCGTATTGATTGTCTTCAGCGGCCGTGACGCCATGGGACCTCTGGCGTTGACTAGGAAGCTCTCCCTTTATGCGACAGGCCATTTTATAAAGTTCGTCCTCACGTGCCACATAGTATTCGTATTGATTGTCTTCAGCGGCCGTGACGCCATGGGACCTCTGGCGTTGACTAGGAAGCTCTCCCTTTATGCGACAGGCCATTTTATAAAGTTCGTCCTCACGTGCCACATAGTATTCGTATTGATTGTCTTCAGCGGCCGTGACGCCATGGGACCTCTGGCGTTGACTAGGAAGCTCTCCCTTTATGCGACAGGCCATTTTATAAAGTTCGTCCTCACGTGCCACATAGTATTCGTATTGATTGTCTTCAGCGGCCGTGACGCCATGGGACCTCTGGCGTTGACTAGGAAGCTCTCCCTTTATGCGACAGGCCATTTTATAAAGTTCGTCCTCACGTGCCACATAGTATTCGTATTGATTGTCTTCAGCGGCCGTGACGCCATGGGACCTCTGGCGTTGACTAGGAAGCTCTCCCTTTATGCGACAGGCCATTTTATAAAGTTCGTCCTCACGTGCCACATAGTATTCGTATTGATTGTCTTCAGCGGCCGTGACGCCATGGGACCTCTGGCGTTGACTAGGAAGCTCTCCCTTTATGCGACAGGCCATTTTATAAAGTTCGTCCTCACGTGCCACATAGTATTCGTATTGATTGTCTTCAGCGGCCGTGACGCCATGGGACCTCTGGCGTTGACTAGGAAGCTCTCCCTTTATGCGACAGGCCATTTTATAAAGTTCGTCCTCACGTGCCACATAGTATTCGTATTGATTGTCTTCAGCGGCCGTGACGCCATAGGACCTCTGGCGTTGACTAGGAAGCTCTCCCTTTATGCGACAGGCCATTTTATAAAGTTCGTCCTCACGTGCCACATAGTATTCGTATTGATTGTCTTCAGCGGCCGTGACGCCATGGGACATCTGGCGTTGACTAGGAAGCTCTGGTGGTTGAGTCTCTGTTTGGATGTTTTGGTATTCACTAGGAAACTCTATTGGTTGAGTCTCTGTTCGGGTGTTTGAGAATAGTTATAAGCCAAGTCAGTGTTATAGGTTTTTTTTGTTTTGTTGTGCAATTAATTTTATTTTCTTACGCTTCTTCTTGTTAACTCCATTGCTGAAATGCACGTATCCCGCCATTTCGTTTTTAGAACCGATACACTCTTTCCAATATATGCACACAATCACAAAAAAAGTTTTCCTCTCAGGCAGAAATTGTTACGACGAATAGATTAATTAGAAAGGTAAAGTTTAGGTGTTTCTTAACTTCGACTTAACTTTACAATTACTGTTACGTTACAATTACTGTTGACGTGAATACTTATACGTTGTAAGTGTTCAAAAAGGTAATAAAAACATAGCTACAGTGTTGTAGCTACATATCTAGCAGTTACATCCAACATTTAATTACACTAATCGATAGGTAGAGGACCAAAGAAATCGGTTAATTAAGTACGGATTACACGTCAGTCTCCAGTTCCATCACTAGAGATTAGCATGGAGCATGCATCTATATATAATAAGAAATGCCTTAGTGACCGATTTTGTGCAATCAGAACTTTTCTCACTTGTGGAACAAAACTTTTATGGAACCATTCTTTAAATTTAAAAGACTTCTTCCACGATTTTTTGAGAGCTTGTATATTCAATCGTTTGATCAACATTTTAAGTGCTCTTGAATTTTTTGATTTTCCCATCACAAGAGGAATTAGCTTTTTTGTATCTTCCGCATTCGCACCTACTAACACAGTTATTCGTTATTTTGGTAGTTTTCCTCCCGATTTATTTTTCTCATTCGAGGAAACATACGTTTTGTTGGTCAACATCTTCCAAAAAATGTGCGGTCCGGGTACATTGTGAATTTAGTAATTTTTTTAGATCGAGTTCAGCAATCTATGCCTTCAAATAAGGTTTCAATGGCTCGTAAGCTTCTTTATCAACAGAAAGTTTTTTTGCCACTTATACACAGAGGTCGCATATAACAATAAATACTTATTTTCAATGCGATCTGCTCAATAAAAAACAGAAATATTGAAGCAAAAAAAAAAATAAAATTAACACAGACTGTGCACTTAGGGAATGAAGACCGTAGCTATGATTTGCAAGTTTAGAAAAGGAAATTTTTAATGCCCAATAATATTTATAATTAGAATGAAATAGGAAAGTGATATGTTACCATCAGGCGTATCCATTTTTGTGATAGCAAACTCTTTTGTTTCCGAATAACAGGTGACAATTCCTAGTTAGTTTGCATGTATGATGACATTTGACTGTATCGTTAAACACAGACTGCGAATTTAGAGAATCAGGAGCGTAGCTGTGAGTTGTGAGTTAAGAAATAGCAATTAATAATGTTGCAAAATATTTCAAAATACAATGAAGTAAAAAAAGTGATATGTTACCGCCAGCATACATTTTTGTGATGTGAAATTAATTTGTTTCCGGATAGAAAGTAACAATTCTTAGTTAGTTTGCATTTGGTCTTACATTTGGAGAATCAGGAGCTATGATTTGTGAGTTAAGAAATATATATTTTCAATAATGAATATTGCATTATGAACTTCTATAATTTACATACATACCTGAGTTCTTGGCTGCAGTTGTACAATAGTAAACCATCGCCGGCTGTGCTGTCAATAAAAAGTACGCATCAAAATGACCGGCAGATAAATCACCGGTAAAGCGTAACCTCCTTATTGGATGACCTCTTTTACCGAAAGTAGCATATAGCTGAAAATTTCTATATACTTCGAATATGAAAGGATACATTAGCCCAGCAGCTGTGAGCTCGCATAAACCTCCGTATGTAGTCGGCAGTATCATATCCTTCAAATATTCTGATGAGCTCGAATAATTATTACCATTCGCCTTGCATGACATTATAGCAAAATAATGCCAATTATTTGATATATGATTAACTATATTCTGTCTTACTACATGACCCATATTCTCCGTGTTATACATAACTAACGCTATTGCACGGAAAAGACAAGAGCCATCGGCTTCCACGGTGCATACGCCATGAGGTATCGGGGTTCCATAAACATTTAAAATTTCGACATCCATCTCAATAATGCAATTATAAAAACCAAAAAACTTGGAAGAGTCGTACTTCTAGGTTGAGAAAATATATCTCAGCGAATACTTACTTTTTGCTTTGAAAATAGTTGAAGGGTAATAAATAAACTTCTGCAACAATCTTAATTAATGTAATTTTGACAAGAAATAATTTTTTCGTTATTTTCAGAAACAGGTCACTTTTTTAAGTAAAGGTCTATGAATACGAAATTTGGGAAACAAAAAAAAATAATAATAATAATAAAATAAGAAAAGGTTACTTTGTTATATTCTGAATTGGTCCATGCATTTTTTGGCTAGTCTGAAAACCATATTTTATTTGCAACTATCAGTCTACTCCCAAATTAAAAAGAGAACGAGAAAGCAAATTGTTATAAAAAACTGACACTCACATCCTTGAATTGTAGACCAAGGGGTTTTTGGTGGGCGGTTGCAGGGGTTGAGTGTCTAAGCTTTAGTCCACTAACTCAGGGTCAAAGCAATGCTTACCATTGCATTAACGATTTTCAGGGCTTGACAAAAAATGATACACTTTTTATATCGCTCAGGCTTGTGACGCCAACAACATCCGTAGGGGGCAGAACAAGGCGTGCTAGAAGATTCACGGGTGCCACTGTTTAATCTGACGTTAAATCTTTTAGGATAATCTTAGAATACGGTTATCTAGAAAAGTTCCACTTCAAAATTTTCGCTGTTGTGACAACTCAACATAAACATCGGACCGTTATTTTTCGATGACGACAGTGGAAACACAACAATCATAAATCGTATGATGAGTTAGTTGAAGTCGAAGGGTGACATCAATGCGGCAGGGACCCTAGACGAACTTAAGGCAAAAAACCGAGAGGAAATTGCCGCCTTATCGTTCGAAACATTTTCAAATGCAATAGAAAACGCTGAAAAACGAGCGCTCAGGGTGAGCATTTGCGTGTTATAATGTTCAATAAATAATGTGCTCAAATTATCTTTCACTTATAGAGGAGTTAAATAATGTTTCTCTCATATCTCTCTTTTTTAAGGGTCCAACTAATGTGGCCCACCCTGGCTAATCTAATATGGTGGCTGTTTGAAGTTGAACTGTGTAAGTCACATCCTTGCTATGAAAAACTGTGAGATTTCTCGTCGTCTGTGTTCGGAATACATTTGTGTAGTATTGTCTGAAGTACATGAATATAGCGTGTAGACTTTTTAATTTCTTTTTTAACTTTGAAACTTCTACTCTTCTTTTTTGTCTACACCAATGTAGCGTGAAAGTTAACAAAATTATTCGTATGCAAATTGATGAAGAAAACATTGACAACTTTCGTAGAAATTGCACTAAGCAATAACAACAACAACAGCAAAACAAGCAGGAAACATTGTGCGAGTTATTTTGATGTTGTTACGATTGTTGTTGTTGTTGTTGTTGTTGTTGTTGCCGATGCCGTTCATCTGGCAATAAAGAAGGAAATCAATGTTGCACAGAGAATGCTGCGAAGATACAAGTAAAAGCAAGGAAAAACATAAGAGAAAAAGGGGTAAAATGTTGCCGAAAAAATTGAAAAAGTGAAAAGTGACATTTGTAAAACTGGAAACAACAAGAAAACAAGAAAAGTCACACGATTTTGCGAAAAATTTCACTTTTCTCGCAACGAAAGTGAAATTGGAATGATTGCAAGGCGACTGACTTTGTTAAGGGGGCAGGCGGCCAGGCGGGCGTAGGTAGGGTGAATGTGTTGACTTGTTTTAAAATTGCAACAGCAAGTGAAATACTTATTTATGAGTAGTGCGTAGCTAAAGCAACAGCAAATGACAACAATAACAACAATACTGGATTGACAACAGCTGACAACGGCAGACAACATAATCGCGGCAATTGACAAAAATATGTCAAACGAAAGCAAAACAAGCAATCAAGCAAGAACAACAACAACAACAACAACAACAACAAAAATGACAACAACATCGATCAGCGACAATTTCCTGTCGCCATATTTTCCAATTCATCTCATACGCTGCATTAGCTCTTTCACTATTTCCTTAATTCGTTTCCCAACTCTTAAGTTGTATCGATCACATACATGACTGGTTTGAGTAACAATACATCGCCTTCTAATTAGAGATTCCGTGTAAGCGCTCGCTCCATTTTCTATACTCTTTACACAGCGAATAGTAAGGCTCTTCACTTCTTCTTCTTCGTCTTCATTCCCCTTATGCTGTTAGGCGTCGGGCTAGCCTCAGGATATGCATTCCTTCCACTGATTCCGGTTCCGAAAATCTCTGCTCATTTCCGTGAGGGTCTTACCGCACTTTCTTCTTACGAAGTTTCGTGAAGACCCTTAGTATAATAATTTTCGGCAAGAAGTTTACAACACAGTTCTTTCTATTCTTGATTACTCAACGCGACAAGTTGGTGTAATTATTTGTCCGTCTGACAAATGAACGAATAAATTCAACGAGCGTTGTTTGTGTGACACATACATATATCATTCCTTTCACTAATACAAATTTTTGTTAATACCATGTGTTCTTCAAATCAATGTGTTCGGCGGTGGGCAGCATTACATCGCTTTTCGGGTGATGCTGTATGCATTTAACTGCTTTTAACTAATGAATATTTATTCGATGTAAACGTGTATTTGAAGCCATCATCATCATCATCATCATCATCATCATCATTAGCATCATCATAATTTTTCTACAATCGTTTCGAGCTTTCACAACGAAACACAATTTTTCACAATTTCTTTTGCTCATTATTGGCTTCGTTAATTTATTCATTTATTTATATTGAATTGTATAATGGACAACACTGACAACAACAACAACAACAACAACAACAACAACAGCAACATAATTTGCAAACGGCAACAATTTCCTGTTAGCTATTTTTATTATTATTTTTATTATATTTCTTCTCATTTATTACTCTTGATTAATACTCTCATTATAAATTAGCAATCTCATTTTATGGTTACAATAGAAATTTAAAGAGTTCGCTTGCAAATCACTTGTTTTTCCTGTTGTTGTAATTGCCGCATTTGCCCATGTTGCTACAATAATATTGCTAATTACTCGTAGATTGTTGAAAGCGTATTCAGTAACAGGCGCCGATAAAATTGCAATGTTGCCCAATTGTGGTCAGCGGTTGTTGCCTTTCTTTTATTGCTGCTATAGTTGGCAACTACAGTAAAGGCAAAGCGAATAGCAAAACCAATAATAACAACGCAGCTACCATCTTTCAAAGTTTTCTTTTACTGAATTCTGCTTAATACAACGCTCAGCAACAGTCCCTATGGCTGATAGCTGATAGACGGCACATATCAACCACCAAGTAATCAGAAGCAGATACACCCATAGCCTGAAAAAGTATAGCAAGACTTACTAGCTCTACCATTACAAAAAAAAAACATTAAGTTGCCATGGGACTCCCGGGTAGCACGAAGCTATTTCTGAATACATTGGCTAAAGTGTGATATTTAATTAAACATAATTGGAAATGAGCACATTTATTATATCTGTAATAAAATTAACCATCAACTTAATGGCTATGACACATTCAGCCGACATAATAATTAAAAACAATAAAATTACAAATGACTTAAAATCGAAAAATAAAACCGAGCGACCGCGGCCACGAACCCGCGCACTAGGCGTGCGTGCCAACCATACCCCCTATACACTGCGCTGTTGTTAAGAGCCAAGTTAGTTTGCTTAAATAGCTTCACTTTAAACAGAAAATCTGAAGAAATCTTCAGAGTGAGGATTTATGTTATAAAAAATAATCTGTATATATAAAACAAAGTGGCAAAAAGCCTGTGTTTCCCGCTGCTGCCCATAATTGTCTACCAATTTAGTGTATTTTTATTTTCAAATGTAAATAATTACCGTAACAAGGTCGAGGCATACTTTTTTTTTTGAGTATTCAAAGACGAATACACTTTTTTAGAGCACAAAAGCAAAGAGTATTAAATATGTAGAGGGACAAGCGCATGAGTCAGTTGTGCAACACATACTAGAGAGGGTAAAACGACGTTTGCCCGGGGGTTGCTGGTTTATATATATAAATTTTATATTATATATAGTTTTTGCAACTCGGTTATCCAGCCAACATCTAAACTGTGGGGAAGGCTATTCTCTGTTTCCAAATAACAAACTCAATTTTTTGTTGTAGTAAAATGTGAGCGCCTCGAAAAAACAGACGCTAAATCTAAGAATAAGTGCTTGATAAGCAACGACTTATCGGATGTAAAAAAATAGTTTAATAAAAGAAATAAATAAATAAAAAAATGCAGCTGGCTTAGTGTCTAAGTAATTTATAGAAAAAGTAGTTGTGTTATCCTCTTTGTACTCCGTGTACCCAAAGGTCAATAGAGTGAAAGTGCTTCAGCCTCCTCCTAAAGCGGATACTAGCCTATTACATCTGACCTTAGCCGGTCATGATACCGCTTTTGTGTAACGCTTAATCTGATTGTGAGCGTAGACTAAGCGGATTCCTAGGTCCCGGGAAATGTCATCATTACAGACGTACAAAGGTGGGTTAAGGATCTGATGAAGAGCAGAGTTCTGCCACTCTTGGATTAATTAGATATTGGGCTATATGGCTAGGGGAAAACCATAGGTACAGGGCGGCACGCACCACGATAGTCTTGTAAATAATGAATTTATTGTGTGGACTAAATTGACTACTTTGGCCTCAGCTTGGCGACAGATTGCAGCAATTTTGACAGTGTGCTTGTGTCAGGTAAGTAAGTCTCCTGTCCAAGGCCATAAGCTATGACCGAGCTATGCAGCGAGACGATTGAACAGAAGTCTCTCCTAAGCGCACACGTATAGTGTTGCGACTTTGTACTGTTGACAACGACGTTCAATCGGTTATTATTGCAGGTGAGGTTTCTCGTCGACGGTTCGTTTGTTGCTCATTTTATGGCTCATTCATTATTATCATTGCAAACATCATCATTATAACAATTACAAATACAAGTTCGCTTAGCGCTTACGAATGAATACAGTTTAGAATTAATGTCGAGCCGCGGTGAATGTGAGTGCAATGGCTGCTTGCCGCCGTTGCCTTTATGCTGAAGTTGAGTCTGAAGTTGACTGTAATTTATTGACGACAAAATGCTTTGCAAATTCGCCGTTCTGCCTGAATGTGCCTTAAAATGTGAATAGGTTGCAGGGTCAACGTTAATTTAAATGCATTTTCTTCTTCTTCTTCATGGAAATGAGCACTCACTGAGAGAAGTTGAAGTCAAAGCTGTTGAAGATACTCGTACTTCATTGTTGCCACATTCAACACATAAGCCTGTGGCAACAAAGGTAGGTGACGTTATGTGTACGGGGTATATGTCTGTGCCAATGACTAACGGAAGAAGACGTAGCGTTTTAGGTACACAAACAACAACAAAAAATGAATAAATAAGCAAAAAAAAAAAACAAAGAAAATAAAACACAAAGCCAAAAACTATTGCAAAATGTTCGTTGACAATGACAACTATTGTTGTCGTTGCCACTGTTGTTGCTGTATTTTGTTGCGCCAACCGTATTGAAACGTGAAAGGGCGCAATATATTTTTCAAGTCAGTTGTTGTTGTTGTTGTTGTTGTTGTCATTTTTGTTTTTTTCTTTTTACGTTCAGCTTTAATCTGATCAGCTTGAACTGAACGTCTTCGATTGCCTGCAACAAAATTCGTGCTTAATGATGCCTATGACGATGACGATGACGATGACAATGCCGTTGAAGACGACGATCTCGATTCAGCGTTAATCCTAAGACTAAAAATTTGTTGTTTTTGTGGTTGTTGCTGTGGTTTTCGTTGAACACTTGCCTCATGCTGTAAGCGTAGCCACAAATGTTTCCACATACAAAACGCTCAACGTGAAATGTCAGGAAAATTTTGCTAAATTTTATTTTTTTTTAAATTTTTTTTTTTTTGATAATAAACAATAACAACAACAAGACAAAGTCTGCGGCTGTAACCCGTTATAGTTGAATGTGTACACAAATACATACTTATATACAGTAACAAACACACCCAAAACTGCACTTGCCTAATAAAAAAGCACTACCTGAAATTCTCTACCGTCTCTTTAGTTGCCTCTGCGTCCTCTTGCTCAGACATTACCTCCTCTATTACCATCTATACTGCCAACTGTGCTGCTGCTTCGACTGCAGATGATATTGCCTGCTTACTACCACCTCTACTGATTCTTCTACTACTTCCACTATTCTGCCTCTTATAATGCCTTCTCTACTGCTTCCTCAACTGCTTCTTCTGCTGTTCACTGTGCTCGCTTTTGAGGTATTCGGTTTTTAGCTGTCTGCTGTTTAGCCTCCTCCGTTATATCCATCTCCACTCATACACTTAATAAGTTTTCAGTGTCCTATGTTAGCTCTTAGGGAAAATAATATTTTCCCTATTGCCTCCTCCCTCTTGCTTTCATCAACTTATGGCGCTACTGGTGCCATCTTAGCCGCTATATTTTCTGTTTATTTAAGTGCTGCTCTTCTCTGCAATGAGAAGCTGCCCTGCTAACTTTTCTGCAAACTCCTCTGTTAACTTCTATGTGCACACCTGCCTTGCCTTCGCCGCAGCCACCTATGTTGCCAATTCCGCTTTTGACTTGCACGCCTTTTTCACCGTCACAGTTGATTCATCATCTAAACAATATTTTGATTGCAATTGCGGCATCGATAATCTCTTCCACTGTCGAAGCCCACGTTTTTAACATTTCCTTGCCGTCGCAGCTGCAACTGCCACTGCTTCTGCTTACCCAGCAACATTTTTGTCCACCGCAGTCGTCATCGCTCACTCCGCCGCTCTGCCACTCAACCAGAGTATTGCCTAAAGCACCAAAAGCCGTGCCCAGTGAAAATAGGTTATTAGGCGCCCACTCGCTAAGCTTGGGAAGACGTCATGCCAATGTTTGGTAATAACGCTTTTTAAAATATTTTTCGATTTTTTTATTTTCTTTATGTACGAGTATCTCAACGGCATTTGATATTTTTTGGGGTTATTTTTCCTTCGATTTTTTTGTTTGTTTTCTGTTTTCATGGTTTTTGGGTGGCGACGTTCGAGCTGCGCATGGATTCTTTGCTGACGATTGCTCTGTGACCTTTTCCAAGCCATTTACAGTTAATTTTTTCCTTCAAGGTTCGGTTTCACTTTTGCTTCACTTTGCCATGGTTTGTTGTCTTAATATTTCCGCTATTGTTGTTGCAGCGCGTTTGTTTTCGGTTATTGTTAATTGTTGCAAAGAAGTCCGGAAATTTATCAAGCATTGTCCAGTTTCGTTTTTAGCAGATTTTCGCTTAATTATTCCACTAGTTACTGTTTAATACTTATCTCTATTTGCTCTCTATCTCTCTCCCTCTCACCCTCCCTCTTTCACACTGTGAGTCATTAACCCTACCTTACTTTTTCGCTCCCACATAGTGCCCACTAAATGATATCAGTGGATTGTTTTAGTTAATTTTATTTGTTAATTATGTCTCATGCTGTTGCTTTTTTTGGTTTTTGTTTGTTGGTGTTTCAACATCGGTTTGTTGTAATTTTTTTTTTTTTGTGAGCTCAAGTTCAGCGAACAGAAGGCCTAGGAAGTTAAGCGGTTTGTTTTTCATTTTGAGCAGCTCACTAAGTGACTGTTAACTGGTTGAAAATATGCGTAATGGCGAAGCAGTTCTTGACAAAAAATCAAGCAAAATTGGTAGCAATGAACAGCATTGAAAATATAATTAAAAGTTTTATTACATAATAATAATAATAATAATAATAATAATAATAATAATAATAATAATAATAATAATAATAATAATAATAATAATAATTAATAATAATAATAACAAATAATAATAATAATAAAAATAATAATAACAAATAACAATAATAATATTAAAACAATTCGATTCTTGTAGCTTTATTCTCAAGCAAAATGAGCAAATCCAAAGTACAACTAAAAACAAAACCTTGACATGCATGTGCTTTATTTTTACACATATGTCCATTCACATAGAAGTCATCTAAAATTAATAAATCACCTGAGCTTTGACAAGTTTGTCTTCGAAGGACTATTTGACGATGTGCACTCCTAAGGCGAAAAAAATGTATTTATTTATTTGTAGGAACCATCGGCGTGGTTTTGATGTCGCGTTGGGGAGTGCACTTTTAAAAAAAAAATATGAAGCACATGAATCGACTTAGTTCCCCTGTACTTCTCTGATGTTATGGGTAGTAAGTTTTCCTCATTTTTGTAGAGCGTATAGCTAAATCATGGGCAACACTTGGAATCTTTAATAATATAATAAGATATAAGATACTATTTGTTAGAGGCTCTTAATTCTGTACAATTATTTGAATACAGATTTTGTTTCCATTTTAAACATTTTTATGAAGGAATCAATTCGTGTCTCACATTTCTTTTTTCTCATTTCATGCTATCAAAATTATATAATTTTGTTGTTGTTGCACATTTTTGTCGTTATTGTTTGCTTTGCATCTTCAATAAAAATGTCGGCGAAACTAAGTTTAAATTAATTGAATGTTCGCTAAAATCTTTATTTATTTATTTATTTTTTTCTTTTGTTTACTATTTTTATTTAATTTTTCTTTAACAAAGCAAAGCCGTAGCTTTTCATGCAACAATAACTGAGACTAATTGAAAGAGTCGAACTGAACGCCTCGAATACGGGTATACATAATGAAAGAGGGATAGAGAGAGAGAGAGAGAAGAGTGAGTGTCAGAAAGATAATAATAAATACATTTTGTGGCATGCAAAGCGAGTGCATTTTATATAAGCTTTAACTTAAGTATGAATCATAATACTCATAATGGTCATTATCGACAATCGAATGACCATTAACACGTTCCAGTTGCTGACTGAAGTTGTAGTTTTCTTGACGCAGCATAATAATTCATTGAACAAAACAACAATTTTATTGTTGCAACAACAGCAATAGCAATAAAAGATACGCTTTACGCAACTTGACGCTATTATTCAAGAATGAATTTATGAATGATTCAATGAATGGTTGAGTGAACGGAATATTTGATGTAGGGCGCCAGCGTCAGTCGCATTTAGGCTCAACAGGTCGTTCGCCGGCGCAGTCAGACAGATCGGTTCGCGTCAGTTCGCTCGCTTTCAGCCACGCAAGACTGCACTCCAACTGCCACTGCACCCTGCTGCCAACAATTGTTTGCCCATTCGCACCCCCCAGTGCCAACATCTTCTTTGACTCGGTCATATATTTTGTTGTCTACATTGTGCTTCATTGTTGTATTTCCATTATGCAAAATTATGATGAAGGCGTTTGGCTAGCAAACTCAATTTGTATCTTTACTTTATCATGCACTACTGCTGAGATAAACGGAATTGAAAACATTTTATGAGTTCATTGAGTAAGCGCTCTTAATATTTGAATATAATTGGTTGATAGTTCTGTAGCGCTTTTATCCACGATGTTATAATCCATTAAATGGTGCACTATTTTTGACTACATTGTATGTATATTTATTTACAACCTGTAGATTTATTTATTTATTTATTTATATTTTATAACCAATATAACAATATAAATTTAATAACTTAATGTTACATGGAACGTTCCTTAAGCTCGTAAGGATGGAGCCTTTTCAGTCTTACCCTCGGGTGATGAGTTGCTAATGACAGTGTGTCATTATGTCTACTGCTATGATAATTCCATTGATCAACCACGAAATGGTCTCTGTGAAGAGTTATCACACGTAAGATTTTGTTTTGCATCAGCTGAATTTTTCTTATATGAGTGGTAGCAGCAGTACCCCATACTTGTATTGAGACAGACACAGTAAATATCTATATAAGTCCAAAAAAAAAAATAGAGTTGATATGCCAGAGGGTCCAATCCACGACTTCTGAAATATCAGCTAATACTTCACACTATGCCAATGAGTTTACACCGTCTCAACTACTAAGTTGCCGTTCGTACTTTTGACTATATATATCCGGGTATTAATTATATACATATATATATTTAAGGCCGTTCAATATCGTTCAATCGGAGTTTTTCAAAGACGCAGCCGCCTTACCGAGCTGCATATAAATGTACTCAGTCATACAAAGCACGAAATTATTCCTTGCATTTTAATTTAAAAAAATAAAACAAAATTTTAAATAACATTCTTTGCATTTTCATTGCTCTGAATTGTTGCTGCTGTATTCGGCACAACGGGGGTTACTCGTAGCGTGATGGCGAAAGATACAAAATCCGAAACAATTTTAGTCAAGAAAGAACTCAACAAGTTCAACTTGAGCGTGAATGCTTTGTTAATTAATGCTCAGCTGTTTGGCTGTTGTTCAGCTGCTCAGGTGTTCTAGATTCTGAACAAAATCAATTTTGTTCAGCTTTACCCGTACAACGCCCCTCAGCACACGACTAATGCGGGATGTTTATACTTTGAATATTTCTCATTCTTGATGCGTTGCCGTTGTGCTAATTGTTCAGTGAGCATTTTATAAATGGAATGTTTGTTTGTCTGTCTATCTATCTGTGTTTAGATTCGTACAACTGTCTGTCAGTTAAAATGTCAGTTAATCTGTCAGTCAGTCTGCCGGTTTGTCAGTTAGTTAGTTAGTTAGTTTGTTAGTCATTCATTCATTCATTCGGTTTTTGACAAATCAGTCGCACTCAAGCGCACATCTGGTTGCATCTTAGCGTTTGTTGCATGACTAAGCAGCAACAACAACAAAAGCAAAGAAATACATACAAAGAAATGAAAATGAATAAAATAAAAAATATAAAACCGAAAAACAACAAAAATGTACAATTCCCATTGAAAAGAAGCACACAAATTTGCCTTGCATTTGTTATTGCTGCAATTTTATTGTTGCTTTATGCTACCTACTTATGTGCAACAACAATATCAACAGATATTTTGCAACTACAAATAATTGTTTATGCTTGGCATTAAAAATTATTACAAAACCAACAACAACAACAACAACAACAGTTTTTTGTTTTTTTGTTTTGTTTTTCTCTACAAAACAATAGGTTGCCGTTGTCGCTGTGCGCTGTTATTTTCGCCAGTTGCTTTTGTGCTGTGAGGCGCTTAGAACGGCAGCATCGGCTGCGTTGAAGAGGCAACGCGGCAAAAGACTGAACAACAATAGAAGTTGTTGTTGCTAATAATGTCAAGAGCCATAATTAACAGCCTTATAAGAACTATACTCGCACATATTGAATATTGTGGATCAACTTTATGCCGAAGATGCGAGCAACAATTCGCAGCTAAGCATTTTTGCGTAATTCACTCTCTGCCCAGGTTGTTGACAATATTGACAGTATAAGCGAATCCATACAGACCTAGTTAACAATGCATCATCTGGTAATTTTTAACAGATTTGCTTGATGGTTGGAAGACTACTACGAACAATGTATGGCCTTCTGAAGCGAAGAGAACGATATGCTAGAGTGTGCCGTCAGTTTGAATTCATCAATTTCAAGCTCATTAATTCAGACATTCAAGATGTTGGTTTGTTCAAAATGGGAAATCTGTGAAAATTCATTACAGATTTCTTTGAAATTTTCAAAAAATATTGTCTTGAAATGTCAAAGACATAAATTAATAATTAATTAATTAATAATTAATAAATTATTAAGGAGTTACTCAGCTGATAAGTACTTTTAACATGAATATTTGAACATACTAGCTTAAGTAAGAACATCATCAACAGTACTTAGTAAGGACAACAGCTGGCAAAGACTCTCAATCACTTTTATAAAGTTAGCGCTTTATTAAATTTAAAAAAAAACCTTAAGAAGAAATAATTTTTGATGCTGCGAAGCAACATCTTTTGAACCTTGCTTAGTCTTTATAGCCAAACATTTTGTTTAAGAGCTATAATAAATCTGGCATATTGAACTACGAAATCTGAGATTCGTTGTTATGTAAAGAACAATGAAGGTTGAAGAGCATTGACAATTGATAAATAAAACATTCGTTAAGTCGGCATGCTTAACAGTACGTGCGCTCGTATTGTATCTTTCAGTGTGCGTCAATACGTAACGGCGCATTCAGCGTGAACTACCTTGGGATTCATTAAGTTGTTTATTTATTATAAGATGTAGCATAGCAATGACGCTGCCGCTTTACAGTTCGTCATCTGCGCAGTTGCTTCACTTCGAGTGCTTGCCTAATTGGACAATGAGCAAATATTGGTCTTACAGCATGAGGAAGCAACCCCAATGAATTAAACAGTAATTACAATGATTTCGAGCGTTTAGAATGGACTCAAGACGCCCACATTTGATTTGATGTTGTTCGTTATCTAAATCAATCTTTTCATGCGACAAAAATATTATAATTTTGTAAAGTTATGAAATACATAAGACCGCTGAGCTACAAATTCGTTGCTAGCAGACAATGTTAGCGACGCTACATTTTTTTGTTGCTATTATTCGGCGCTGTCATTCAAACGAGCTTACGCCTGACAGCCCTGTCTGTTTGTCTGTTTGTCTATCTGTCTACTCGACTGTCAGTTTAATGATCGTTTAAATGCCATTAAATTCATTTCATTTGAATTGTTTCCTTAATTTGGTTGTGCTTCGCAAGGGACAGACAGGCCAACAACAACAACAACAACAAGAATAACAACAGTACGGAGTTTTGTTGCAGTTTTGTTGAAGTGTGACATTTTACCGTAGGCGTTAAAAATGCTTAAAAGGTTTTTTTTTTTTAAATTTTATTTTCTTTTTTTTGTTTATTTGGTTTTCTGCAAATCAGCCAAATTGAAGCGCCACTCAGCGCACTCGAAATGATCAGAAGTGTAGTTAAGTTGGCGTATCTCACATCAAGCCAAACCAAGCCGTCGCAACTAAAGAATAGAAATGCGGCTTTCGTGCAACGGTTCGCTTGCCACAATTTCAATTTCATTAACAATAAATTTCAATTAGGCTCACGATTCGGCGATTTGCTTATGAATAAAACTTTCAGCAGCACGAACAAGCAACAACAATGAAACGCCGAAAAACCAAATAAAGAAACTTTTCTTGATTTGCCAGTTTCAAGTATTTTGCGATACTCGCATTCTACGGCGTTTTGAATAATTTTTTTGAACAGATTTTTAAGGATTTATACAGAGTTTTTATTTCTGGCTATAGAAGCACAGATTTTTGTATCTTTACTTTTATATCTATTTATTTAATAAATTTTCGCGTGCTTAGCTGAAATTCATTTTCGCAGCTGAAGTTTGTGGAGTTGAAGTTTAGTAGCGATAAAGTTGCAGAGCGTGTCAACTTGACTTCAGTTGAGCTGCGTGGGTGTCAAAGTGGCAGCTTGTGTGTTCTTATAAGGCAAAATCGCAAAATATTTGTTAGAGCTTGTAGAAAAATGGCAGCGATTTTTTTAATGTCACTTTTTGTGCTTACGAAAAAAAAAAGAATAATAATAGAAAAAATAAAAAATAATTGTATAAAAGAAAAAAATTATAGACTAGACATAATCCTAGTTAACAGATACAGAAATGAGTAGTTAGATAGATAGAAATCGATTGTTCTGCAAGTGGAAGTTGTGTAAAGACTATACGATACCCAACAGTTTCTATAGCTGCGTCGCAAGTTTTGGCTAGTCCATCAACACCCTGCCACAGCTTCCAAGTCACGATGCAAGTAGGAATAATCCATCGGTAAACAAATGAGTATACTTATATCCATATTGTTGAATCGATAAAGTACGCGTGTTGAAACAACATACATCTGAGCTCGGCTTGGGTTACTCCAATGCCTTAACAGAATTAGGGCATACTCATATGAGTACTTATATTCAAATGGAAAAATCGGTGCTAATCATTTGATTGCTAATGGTACAGCTCTGTATGCAAGTCTCTCTAATATTAACGTTAATTGTTACATTATTATAAAAGTTTCTGTTTCGCATTTGGAATCGTTATGATCTTTTTCGCGTTCTACGTGTATTTTATTATACTAGAATCGCGCAGCAGTTGAAATTCGACCACTTGCGTGTGCCAAACACAGATTTTTGAATTTTCCCTTTGCTCTAAAAAGGGAATTTTAATTTTATATTTATTTTTATTACTACCCAAAAGTAGAGTGCATTGTCTATTATAAGATATATGTTGACTATTGTATAGATTCTTATTGATCAGTGGGTGTATTTTAACTTTTACAATCAGCTTGTAAAGTAGTGTTTTTACAGGATGTTAGCATAATTAAATGAATTTTAATAACAAATAAACAATTAAACAATTAACAATAAGTAAATAATATAATGCTTTTTAGCCCTCGTTTCCGAGTTAGTTCTTCTACTGGTAATGTGTATTCACACCATCGTTCGAATGCTGGCAAAAGTTATTTGGTTTGGTATTTTCTACTGTCGTAATTCGTCGGTCTTTTGTGATGGAGCGAATAGTTTTAGATTGTTGCGTCTGGATTATCGTTATGTTTGATTTTTTTGCAACTCCACATATTTCGGCTCCATATGTCCAAATTGGTTTAATAATAGACTTATAGATTAATAGCTTGTTTTCACGTGAAATTTTTGAATTCGGATTCAGCAGCCAGTACAGTTCTCTTGCTTTTATTCTAATTTGATTACGTTTTTTTTTTTTGTATATGGTGTTTCCACTTTAGTTGACTGTCAATATATAATCCTAAGTACTTGGCTTCCTATTGTATAGTTACGTCGTCTCCGACAATACTTATATGGATTGTGGTGAAAGGGGAATTTGAAAAGAAAACAAAAAATTAGGTTTATCGCTTACCTCATCACTACATTGCTAAAAATCCTCTCCCCTAATCTGCATAATAATCCTCACTCACACTCCCTCTTGCATTTTTCCACTTGTTGAACTGAAATAGAACTGTTATATGCCAGCGCATGTATTTCATTGTTGCAATATCACTTTGTTTTAAAGTATTTTTAACAACTTTTCAACAATTCAACTATATATGTGCTCGTCAGACGTTGTTTTGACTTACCCTGTCTGCCCCGAAAAGGAAAGAAAATTAACTGCGGACGGAGTGCGGCTAAAACGTTGACAGCTAAAATGTTGTTGGCAAAGGAGAAGCTTTGGAATACAATGAAAACTGAAATTGTCTGTGGGGCGATGAAATGATGAAAGCTTAAATCAAATTTAGAAATTGAAATCTTCAATTTGAAAAGCGACAAAGTTCCAACGCCCAATCAACATCAACAAAGCAAAGTTTTAATAGGCAAACATTGTTGCGATTTTCAGAGATTATGTGGAAATTTGTTGCCTCATAAACGACGCTTTTGTTAATAAGCATAATGAATTCATTTCAACGTCGTTGTCGTCATCGTCATCGTCGTCATCGTTGTCACCAAGTTTTTGTTGTTTTAAGCGATTATTGTAATTAATTTTATGAGATACAAAATGCGACAGCAAAAGGTGTTAAAGTCATTAAATTTACTCGTTTTCAATTAAGCTAAATTCGTTTAATTTTTATTTTATGCCTTGCATAAATTCGTACAACAACAACAACAACAAAAAATGAAACCGTTGAAGGCGTGATACGAAGTGTTTTTACAGCGAGCCTGCACTAATCTGCAAAGTCGCTCGCCACCAGCACTGAGAACTATACTAAACGACTGACTGCACGATCAAGTTGTGCGGTTTAATGTTATGGCATAAATTGTGTAATTATACGACAAATAAGCGAGTGTCGCGGTGCAAATCAACGATCGGTGCAAATGGCCAGTGCAGTCAAGTGTAAAAACTGGGAGTCACTCATATGCATCAGGAAGGCAGACAGTGAAACTGAAAGTGCTTTGCTATAGGAATTTTCACACGGCTACGTTAGCGAAATTTATTCAAATTTTATGCATATAATTTTTATTGACATAATTTTATAAATTTGTAGCTGCTCCTCCTTTTTGTTGTTTTGTTGTTTCCTTTTGTTTTTCTCATTGTTCCGCAAAAGTCATTTTATTACATTCAAAGGCGAGGCAGCTTCAACCTAAGCACAGCCAGCCGCCAACATTGTTTAGGCGACTATGCGACTAGCTGTGCGACATTCTACATAGTTGTTTGTACACATGTAATATATATCTAACTATATCCATAACTGTATCTATACAGCAAAACATAAGACTATTTTCTTTTTAAACTGTTTTGAGACACAAAAGAAAATATTCTTTAAAAAGAAAATACCTACACACATATATATACAAATACTAATAAGAGTGGTGCAAAAGTAATGTAATGTGAATTGGCTAATATTTTATTAGAAATGAAAAACACAAGAGCTCTGTTTTCATGATGATACCGCCCATTATATACACTAATTACTTAAAATCTGTGAGGTAGATGCAGTACATGAGAGCTCGTCAATCGTCTGTCAGTCGCACTGGTGTTTAGAAGATTGCGGGCTAACTCATTGCCATGATTACGTAGCCTGTCTATGCATTTTTTTTTGTTGTGATTTTGTCTGTTTCATTCCTAGCAAAAGGTATGTTGAGAGCTTTGTGAATGACATAGTTTGTCACCTACCACGGAGCGTTAACAATTCCTCTGAGTGTTTTATTTTGATAGTTTTGGAGTATTTCATTTATTAAAAAAACATTCATTAAAAAAAAACTATAACGCTTAAATGGCCACCTGCCCAGTTGAGGCAGATTTGTACTCGTTTTGCGACATTCTGAATTGTTGCTAGCTAAACATTTAACTACAAATAATCGATTGCTTTTTCAATGTTAGCTTTCGAGACTTGCAAGATTTGTGTTTTGTTGGCGAGATTTCAAAAAGCTGCAACGGAAGAAGGTTGGCTCCGTTAGATTTGGTGAGGTAGATGGCCAGTTCGATACCGCAAAACGGGCAATCAATCGGCCGGGAATTGGTGTCTCAAAATCTACATCGCTTCCCTAGCTGCGCAAGCATTTGCACTGGCCTGCAGGAATCAACAATGCTAGAGACCCAATTCAGTAAAATGCAGCAAAAAAATCTCGTTTAATAACTGCCTGTTACGGTTACAGCAGTGCCATTGGCGTCCTCAAAAAAAATAAATAAATAAATAAATAAAAAATAAATAAAAAATGGGGCAATCACATTTCCACTTCAAATGCCACAACAAACAATCGCTTTGAGTCTATGCAAAGGCTCTTCATGCATTCCATGTGTATTCACATGGAGCACGACGACAAGGAAACAACGGACTGAAAATTTCTTAATTAAGCAGTAACAATAATTCCACGTTCTTCGGACGTGTATCATGGCCATGGCTAGTTGACAACCAATTCTCTAAGCTGTCAAAGCAAACGTACATTTGATGCCGTTTGCAACAATTAATGCACGTTCATATTATTACATTACTTTTGCGCCATCTTGTATTAATTTTATAAATTAAGTGCACCTTTAAGACTCGAAAAAGACCTCTTGATTAACGCTCCGCAAACCGTTGGAATTGAGTTTCGAATAGGAGCCGTTACAGGAGTACGCTGAATATATTCTACTGGGTATGTATATACGTATCTTTGTACACGCATATGGTGCTGTGTGGTTAACAGCTTGTTTGACTTGATTTCCTCTTCTATTTGTGCACATAGGTTAGTTAAAAATCGCCAGCGGACAATGACCATGAAGTGCACGCGTCATTGTTGCGTTAACAGTTGTTCGTTTGGTCACCGTTAAGCGGCAACTTCCAGCTGAGGACGAATGAGTTAACAAACTAACGAACAAGCAATTGAACGAACGAATGTGTGTGATGGCCAAGAGCAGCAGTCTGGGAACTATGCGAGGTGTGGCAGACAGAATGACTGGCTGGCTGACGTACATGCAATGGGAGGGACGACAGGCAACTGTAGCCAACGTGTAATTAAAGCATTTCGTATGCAATTTCAGCGCTCTAGGAAAACTGTGTCATATACAAAGCAACTGCGAGCAAAGGCAACAAAAAACCAAACAAAAAACAAAAAAAACAACAAAAAAAACGTTTGCCTTCATTTGCAGTTGGGGGGCGGTTTATAATTTTACTCATATTACTAGTAAATTTATTAGTGCAGATAATTAAGTTGGGCTTGTTAGTTGATCTTATTATTTGCCACTTCTGCTTACCCGGCTACCGTTGGCGACCATTCAAAGTAACACGATATTGATTGAAACAAATTAACTGCTATCGTCGCGCCTTCAGTTTAATCAACCGCCTCTATTAGCGGCGATGTCTGCATAATTGCTGCACACTAAATACGCTATTATTATGCATTAATATCGGCGCAATCGTTCGATGTCGCTTTTGTGCACTCATGTCAGACCCTCATGCCTCGATATGCCATAACAGATCAAATTTTACAACAGCAGTGTTTTTGTCCTATAATATTTACACACAATTAATTAATTAATAAAATTGTACACAAAAACTGGGTGTGACAAACCGAAGCACAATCAACTCGAAGTCGCTGTCAAAGTCGAGCTTGGCTCGACTATATAGCTTAAATACGTATACGGCAAAGAGCGCTTACGATTAGGCACACACACGTCTATATATACCTATAATAATAAGACTTTGGCTCAGATTCAGAGTTCCATAATATGACGATGCAGCCGCGATGCCAACTACCTACCACAAAAACAGGACAGATCGACCCAAAAAAGGGGAACAAAAAGGAACCAATGAAAGAAACTTATTAGTTTCATTGCCTGACCTGTTAAGTCGTTGTCCTTTTCAGCTCGGCACTACTGTATGAGGCATTCGTGCCAATCATATTTAAATATTCACCACAACCACAACCCGATTATTTGCGACTATGAATTTTCAAGACGGCGTTTGTCAAATTTGAATGGACGCCATATATGAAACAACTCCATCGAAACGCACTTTGAGAGTTGTCCAACATTCCACTTTGTTCATGCATTTATTCGGCCACTGCTGTTGTGTTTTAGTGTTATAGTGTTAGTAAGGGTATTGGCACACTCATCACTAATATTTTTGCTGTCTGCAGATGTTGAAATACAGTATGAATACTGATTCTACACTAAACATAAGTCAAATCAATAATGTACTCTATATGATTAATAAATGTGCAAAAGCGAAAAAAAAAATAGCGCAGCTGTTTGTTTGTTGTTTACAAAACACACGAGCTGCCGAACGGTAAACCGCATGTTGTGTAGTAGGTCGCTTGGGAAAACATGAATTTACATGAATTTACAAGAGTGAATTGCACGTATTGGCGCGGGCATAGTTCGACTCTCCCATATTTGTTGAAATGCCGCGTTTTTACGAGCGCTTTCTTCAGAATTTATACGTACAGGAGTTGGTCTCCGCGCTAACAGGCATTGATATTAGCGCACGCCCTGGCATGCCCATCTTGAAGCGACCACTGTTGTACGGCATACTCTTGTTGGCCAATATCTACGAATTTATGCCGGTGGTGCTGTACATAGTGGCAAACCGTCGTGATATCGCAGCGATCACCAAGGCACTACTGCAGGGCGTGCAAATGGTTTGCGCTTTCGCAAAAGTGCTGTTGCTGCTCTACAAAGGACGGGAACTGTCGCAGCTGGTGGAACAGATCCGGAAGTCGGTAGCAGCCTCTGAAAATGGTTGGTATAACGTACCATAGAGTTACACCGAGTTTATAGGCAAATTTTTGTTATCTCTCTTCAACTCCTTGTGCCTCTACGAAGAAGTGACGTCCGAGGTATATATACGCTACTTTTATAACAAATAATCGTCGTGGTCAAATCTACGCTGTCATTTACACTTTCATCTGTACATTGTCAACGGGGTCTTTTGTAGCGATGCCGATTGTCTTGACACTTTATGTTTACTTGTCAACGGTCGAGTTTACGCCGCGCACCACCTTTGCTGCTATGTGAGTGATCTTCGGATTTTCTTCAACTGTAGCGCACTGCATGATATGTGTTATCCTTGTCTGCACCCTACTGTACGATCTTAAACTCATAGAAACTGGTGTCGTTCCAACTATTTATAGGGTATGTTGCAGTTGATACGCTCATCTGCTGGTACATCTTCAACATTTCGGTTCTCTCCCGCATACTCATTGAACGCCTGAGGATCTTCGTTAAGAACATATTGAGTACAGGCAACGCTGTTGATTGGCCGACTTTTCAACAGCGCATCGCATACATCATCCACTATCACCATTTTACTTTGACACTCGTACGACGCTTCGATGAGCTCTTCCGTGATTTTGTGTTGGTCGAAGTGCTCACGAGCTGCCTGCTCTATTGTTCTATCAGCTGTCAGATTAGCATGCCACATACCGAGCAGAATGTGGCCTTTGTCGCGTTCATCGCGATGGCGATTTTCATTCAGTTAGCCATATATGGCTTTGGTGCCGAAATGCTTAAAACTGAGGTGATTGTCGCTCAAACAATTTCATACGACTAGGCACTCGAGTTTATTTTCTTATATAATAATTCATTGCGTCAGATAAATGCTTTCTCCGTGAGCCTGCAGCAGGAGCTGCCGTGGCATCGCATGACACCACTTATGCGTCGTCATCTACTGCTAATTGTTATGTGCGCCCAGAGGGATGTGGTGCTCAGTGGTCATTTCTTTACCATGGATCGTTTTATGTTGCTTTGGGTAACAATCAATCATCAAGTGAAGTTTACCTGAGTTTGTATATTTCTTACAGTACCTATAACTACTTCCAGATATGCAAAACAGGGGCATCTCTCAGCACTTTACTCAATGCGATCAGTGAACAGTAATTAAAAGAAATTTCCTTTTGTTTTTTTTTTAATTTTTAATTAATTTTAACATTATATTTACACATAACAGAAAGTATATATATATATATATGTATATAAAAAAATAAAATTATAATAAAATTATTACTAAAGAATCTAAGTGTTGTGTGAAGTAAGTGAAGGTGTTCGGTTGGATATTTGAAAGTTCGATGCTCCCGGGCTTGTTGGCTAGCTGAGTTTCTTGTTTATAATTCATTGATTATTGATTGATTCATTAAGTTATGAGTTGCTGCTTTGTAAATAAATAAAATAGTAGACAGTTTTGATGGTTTCGCACAGCGCCATTCAACTGGCATCTGAACTCGTTTGCGCCTTAAAAACTAAACTTTAATACATAAGCACATGAGAGGGGCGTACGAGAAGTTTATGTTTCAAATGTCAAGAAGGATTTGCTGCATCTGCAACTTTGTACATATTTTATTCGATATTCCAGCTCAATCCCTGGCAGCTTCAAACACAAACTACTCGTACGACCGGCACAGACGTTACAAATAGCTTACTATGCTGGCTTACGTTCGCGAACTAGTTGAGTGATAATCAGACGGACAGACACGCAGAGAACCCTATGAATACGCATTTATGCTGCGAATGAATCTCAACGGCAACATATGCCAAACCAAGACGTGGCATCAGCGCCACGCAACACGCCGTCGCTTAGCTCAGCGCCAAGAGCGGCTCGTAGTCGACATCCTTGGGGCTGGACTTCTTTTTGTACTTCTTCTGCAGCTTCGTTTTGTACAATTTCGATTTGGATTTGCTCGGCCGTTGCTGCTTCTTGCTGTTCTTGTTCTTGGCGCTCGTCGCTAACGCTGCCTCTTCGAGCGCCTTCTCGCGATCCAACAACTCCAACTGCTCGAAAATGTTCTTCGGATGTGGATGCAGGCTCGGCTTTGTGGCATTCTTGGCCGCATACACGACGACAAACTGTGAGAAGGCCGAATCGGCGGGCGTGTTTATGTCGGCGAAATCACGGAAATTCGCAAACTGCTCCTCGGGATAAGTATATTTCTGTATGAAGCCCTCGGTAGGACGACCGTGACCATTGTTCGCTGCATCGCCGTAGATATAATCGCTGTTTTCCTCGGGATGGTAGGGCAGTTCGTCCTCCGAATAGAATGTGCCGCCGCGCAGAACACCAAAATCGCCAGAGCCAAGTATAGCTGAGTCGAAACCGCGCTGCTGTGGTGGCACTGGCACTGACGCCTCCAACGGTTCGCCGGCATACTTTGGCAAGGGCACATCATCCGGCAGTGGAAAGTAGGGACGCGAATGACCCAGTGGTGGTGCCTCGCGGTAAAAGGGTGGATAAAAGTTTTGAGCTGCTTGCGTGTGCGAATCGAGTGCTGTTGCTGGGCCTGCGCCTGCGCCTGGGCCTGGCCCTGGGCCAGCTGCGACGATATCGGCACGTGATGCAATGATTTGAGTATTCGTATTTGGATTTGGTATGGGACGAAATTGTGTTTGGTGTGGCAGCACGTGTTGTTGGTGTTGCAATGCTCGCAGCTGTTGCTGTTGTGCATGTATGAAATGTTGCGTTGCTGATGTTGCTGTCGTTGTTGTTGCTGGCATGTGGAAATGTTGCTCATGGGAACGCAGCACCGTGATTGGTGTGAAATCGTTTGGCTCCATCAGCATATCGCTGTCTTCCTCCGGGTACTCAACTATAGCAGAAAGTGAGAAAAACAAAGAAAAAGAAAACAAAAGAAAGTGGGTCAGTATGATGGCGTCGCATACTTGTTTCAAAAATAATTACGATGACTTCAATTGCTCTCGCTTCGAATGATTTTTCTTTAAAAATGAACACCCACAGTAACAACAACCTAAACCATCATCGCCTCTGCCTTAGCTGAAGATGTCTGGTCTGCAATAAAGCTAAAGAAACCTCAAAAAGAACTTTCACTTTTAATGATTAGAAGTGCATTTGATTTTATAAACAAATTAGGCAACCGCACACGCATTTTTTTCGTATAGTCGTATAAACAATTAAAAAAAAAAAGATTAAAAAACAAAAACAAAGAAAAGGCTGTAGGCAACAATGGCTGACCATAAAACGCTAGCAACGCTGCTCGTTTTCTTTTTCTCTGCTGTGGTAGCTGCTGAATTATTTGTCGGAAATTTGTTTCTGTGTGGCGCGCTGTTGCAGGCGTCATGCAATCAGCACCGCTAATGTGCAATAAGAAATAAATAAATATGTATACATTTATACATAAAAATAAAAATCGCTTCACCAGCTTGACCAGCGTCAATGCTCAGAACGAACGCCTTAACTTACCGACTTGAACGCCAACTAACCTAACTTCGTTCCTTATCCAAAACCCTACACAGCGCTAGACTCTTCTTGTGAGCGGTTGAGTGTTGTTTCTGGTGCCACGTGAATTTTTACTGGTTTCTCGGTCATTCTTGGCACTGATTTTCCCCACCTTAAGCTCGAGTAAGCGCGAAGCCAGCCAAAAAGGCGCGTTTTTGTTTTGTGCTTTCAACGATTTCATTGGAAGTAATCGAGTTTCATTGGTTTGGTTTTTCTCTCTGTTATTGCGATTTTGATATATCGATAGTCAGCGCTAGTAGCGATGTTTTCTTTAATATATTTTTTTTTTGTATTTTTATTTTATTGTTTTTATTTTCTTTCGTTGCTTAAACAACTGGCATTTTCGAGGATTTTTCTGCTGTCTAGTTTAGTTGAAGGGTATACCAAAAATAAAAGGCTGTTTTGTTTAACTATGTACTTTGCAACCTTATGCTGACTTGCTAACTTAGATCAAGTGACAGAGAAAAGCATAGACTATTGGTATTATTTGAATAAGTGCAAAGGAGCGCGAAAATAAATTGACAGATGTGTTCCTGAAATAACGAGCAACTGAGTTCATATTGAAAAAATTCGGCGAAACCCAGACAATGTTATTTTAAAATTTCAAAGAAATCGGTATACAGCCTTAAAAGATGCGCCATTTTGCACAAACGTACATAACATTTATATGTACCAGTATGTATATAGTATATATAGTATACAAAAAGTTAAAATTCATTGTAGTGTATATAATGCTGATACGCTTCAGCATTTCATTGCAGCAGATGCTAATGTTAGCAATTGCGAGTGCTCGTATCTCACATAATAAGCTTGTTAGACGTAATTGGTCTATCTATAGCTCAGTTGTTGTTTCTTGATAGGAGTACATTTTCTTATTTTTTTTTTTTCAATTGTTTCTTTTTTAAACAGTCTGCGCATTGCCAAAGCGTTCGTCGATGGCAAATTGAAGGTGTCGCCCCATGAGACAATCGAATGCTACCAATACGACTAACTACGCCGTTGCTTTGCGGGGGTGCTGTTACGCTACGGTTACAGTTTCATTATAAATGCCCCACTAGCATTAAATGGGTCAGCTTGGGTGTACGTCTGTGTGTGTGTGCGCGCATGACAGATGCATTTTACACTACTTTATTTAGTTTCTCTGTGCATATTTTCATAGCTTGTGTGTCGCTTACTTAACCAAAAAAAAAAAAAAATAATAAATAAAAAAGTTAAGAGATAAAAGAAAAGATACTTTAATGTGCAATAATCGTCTCAAGTTGAATGGAGCACGAAGCATTGGCACATAGTTGGGAATTTTCAATATATTTTTTTTAAGCTCCGCCACAACCTAACTAATGCAACAAGCTGTAGATTAGCTTGTAACAAATAAACCTGATCTGCTGTTTTTTTCTTTTCACTTATCCTTTTCAAGTGTAGAAAATGCTAAAGAGAAAATCAACGAACATTAAAGTTTTACACTCGTAGACACAGATAATACGCATTTTTGACTTTTGTTTGGAGGCAAAAACAAATGAATAAAATTTAAAAAAATAAAAAAAAATTTAATAAAAAGACCTAGTCCAGTCTAGTCCAGTCGCATCGAGTCGTGTGACATTGGAGTGAAAGTGCGTGTGTGAATATGAAATTTATATGCGTTGCATTTAGACTCAGCCTCAGACTCAGCTGCACCTCAATTTTGTTTGCTTGAATAACTTTCTTTTGTTTTGTTTTTGTTTGTGTTTTTTTTTTTTTTGGCTTTTCGCCTTCATTGCTTCTTGTTTCTGTCACATCGTTTCACAATGCTATCTCACTAGAAGTGCATATAATATGCAGTTGTCTTGCTGTGTCATAATCATGTTAACGCCGAAAGTGCCGGAAAAAAGATACTCTTGCTTAATGCATTTTCAGCGCGTTTTAAGTTGTGCGTATAATATGATGTTGTTGACGTTGAACGGTTCATTTGGCTGCATAAATGCCGCGTCGGCTATTGAACTTGCAGCCTTTGATGAATTCATTAATATTCATGAATTTCGTTTATCTTTTCCATTTTATTACAGATATGTAATTTTTTTTTTTTGGTTTCCTTTAAAGTGCATTCAAGCATTTCTCAGCATTGTCGTCACCTACGTTAATGACACACACGCCCGCCCACGTCATCTTGAAAGCTTTCGTTGAGCGTGCAATTTTATCAAGGCATTTGACGTTGATGTTTATATTGAGCATGTGTGTGCATAAAAATCTTTCTCTCCACCTCTGTGCATATACCAGGGTGCATTGCAATCTCAATAGTCTATGGGGTACCCACATACAAAGTAATATTAAGTTGTGGCAAAAATACGCGGCACTGCTTAGTATAAATTTCGTTAATTTTTTTATACAATATATTAAAAGAAAGTTTTATTAAAACATGTATTGCTATTCTGTTGCTGCATTTTTCTGGATTTTCTCATAAAAATAACTGCGACACGTGTTTTTTGCATGCCTCTTGGAAGCCGATTTTATTACTGTCATAACTTTTTCTTTTGCTGAAAATTTGATTAGGATTGCTCAATCGTATAACTGCCATACACACTCAGTGTTAAGCAGCCGTAGGCTTAGTAAACATTACTTAAACATAAGTCAAAAGAGTTTTGTTTTGTTATATGTGTGCTGAAACACATGAACATTGACAAAATATATTCCAGAAATGCTTGAGCGTTTCATTTTTTTGATTTCTCCTTTGTTTATAGGGTCAACATTCTGTATGTACGGCATTATAATTGTCATTTCTATCAGCATTTCAATTGTCACCAATAACGTTTTACGACGACAGCTGGTAGCTCATTACCTTAAGTTGCTTTTCGTTAGATTTCTTTTTGCCACGATTTATTTTTTTATTTTTTTATTTGTATCTTTTCACGACTCCCCGTGTACAACCGAAGCTGGCTGCACTCATCTTGTGCTGGAAGTGACTTTTTTTTGGCCAATAAAACGATTATTGCAACATCGCCCGCATTTATTTTTATTATTATTTTTTATTATATTCGTTTCTTTTTAATTGTTTTTTCAACACTTTCATAACACAGCATAGACGAGCGCGCTTCTCTGTTAGGGGCGCGAAGCAGAGCAACACTTCATTAAATTATCGTTTTGGCAAAACTTTGACTTCTCTTGTTGCGCCTGACTTTTTTAGTGTTAATTTTATTTGCGGGATTTCTTTATTTGTTTACAGAATCGTGACTGTGTTGCTGCTCGTTCGTTCATAATTATCAATCAAACAATTCCATCCATTCGAAAGTATAATTTTTAATTTGCATTTTGCGTCGGCATTTATTGAAATGTTGTGAATGAGTTTGCTGGCGCTTTGTGTTGGATTGATTGATCAATGATTAATGATTCATCGATTAATCAAGCTCAAGCGCTTTGAACTATTTTACATGGCTTTCACAAACTTAAGAAATTTATTATTTATTTATTTACTTGTACCCAGAAATTTTACAGTATCTACTTATATAAGACAAAGGTGTATCTTTGTACCAACTGGCTGTGTACAATCTTTGTTACTATGCTTGAGTAAGTTAACCAATCGGTATGAAATTTCAAATTTATATTGTTCCAAGACTGACGAAGGTGTTTGTGTAAGTTTCATTGACATCCGTTAATTAGAAGTCGAGAAATTTATCTAATTTTGTTGCATGAAATTAATATTGCTTCATCAGTTTGCAGTTGAAAAGTATGTCAAATACGAAATCGAAGGTCTGTCAAATAAAAATAATAATAAAAGTTTAACTGAAAACGAAAGCTTAATGCGCAATATTTCTCGTTCACTAAACAGTTTTTTTTTTTTTTCAATGCTCGGGACGGAAATGGTGATAAGAAAACTAATGATTGATGTAGTTCGTGCGACGCTACTCAAAGGCAAACTCAAAGGTGACAAAGTTCTCATTCTCATTCTCTGAATTATTAAAGCAAATACTTGATTTTTGTACAAATTAGCACTCGGCGAGCATGCCAAGAGGCAGCAACGCGCCGGTTATCATCTACTTTATAATAAAGACAGAAATACATACATACACTGCTTAGTTACATGTAATGAGCACTTTATTACTGAGAAGTGCTAATTATGGTTAATGATGTTGTGTTGGATAATGTGAAAAAAAAAAAAATTAAGGAAAAAATGGAAAAAAACCTTAGAACTGAGTTAAGAGTAAAAAATTTACAACTAGTGGCAACATTTAATTAATTTAATTAATGAAGGCTTTAGTTTAGCTACTGCTGGCCTATGCAGTGACTGCGAATATATCTTTGGTTTGAACTTTGAGTTTCGGTAGATTGCGCTGTTATCAGATGATTGAGATTTAAAAATTAATTATTCGGTTAAATTATACATTTATGTTTCCAATCTTTTGGCGTATGATAAATACTGGTGCCTTATCTTGCAGTCGTGCAGTGGCACAGTTTGTTTTCAATGGATAGTCGAGTTTACCGATTTATAAATGTGTAAAGTATTAGTTTGTTGACTTTTGTCAATAGTTTTGATGATTTGCAAATGACAAGTACATTTTTTGTCAGACTGTAGACCGAGATATTTTATATTGGGTTCGCACAAAATTTCTCTATTGTTAATACGTAAATTGACATTTGGTTAATAGCAGATTTTTCGCCTTTGGTAGTAGTATATGTATTAAGTATCAAGAGCATTTTGTAAATTGTCTCTGATTTCTGCAAAAGTAATGCCGGAATTGTAAATCGCAGTATCAACAGCAAAAATTGATAATACGGTATTTTTCTTAATGCCTTGAAGGGTTTGCAGTTAGCTCAAACTAAAATAATCTGTCAGCCAAGTAATTGAGCTCCTTTTTGATCGATTTTTAAAAAAAATGTGAGTTATGAGATATATTATTTTTTTCTGGCTGTACACTGAAGCCGCTTTTATTGGACCATCTATATTGGGAACACTCTCTTTTAGTGCAAATTTTTCTGGATATTTATTATATACAATTGTTTATTTTTTTCTCTAAGAATCGTAGGCGCTACCATCTTTTGAATATTTGCGACTTAGTCTTGGTTAGATTAATCGAGTGGTTCTTGGTGGTAGAAGCGCCAACTGACGACGCTAAGGTACAGCTTCATCAGCGCAGGTTGGTTTTTTCTTTGAAAGAAGGAATTAAGAATGAAAGACAATTGAGACAAGGTATGAGAAATACCGCCACTGGTGTATGAATCCAAGATCTTTGGGTCGGCACTTCTACTTCTTCTAATGCACGTGCGCATTGAAATTAATCGTTTACTCTCATTTCAGAAATTTATTATCTCTTTGAATTTTAATAAAATATCTTTAAATAATCGTACGGATAATATTATCAAGCTTTTACTGATTTCATAAAAAAATACTTGGGTTGCTAGAACATTTTATCTATCGAAAAGCTCACTTTTGTCACAAAAATGACTGAGTGATCCTAAAGATGATATACTCCCCCTTTTTTTTTTTTTTAAAACAAACATCATATCACGACATACTTCTAACTCAACTTCCATGCATCAAGTCTATATATAGTGCAAAGTTTGTGTGTGATGGTTGATGGTGTGAATTTCGGTTTCAACACTTGTCAACCACTTACTCTAACGAATTAATGACTCTGAATTTGATGTAAAAAGTTCGAGACATTTTCCTAAACTAACTTTTTTTTATATCGAAATATTGAGTTTTTTAGACTATATTTTATAATGCTTCTTTTTGGCATTTTGTACTATTATATCTTAGCCAAATGCGCAAACGATTTGACCTTTGCAAGCGCAATGAAACAATCATGAAAATCGTGAAAAATACCAACCCAAAATGTGCAGCGTTTCTGTGTCATTTGCCATTTCGATGTGGGCAAAGAATACAATAATAACAACAAAAGACTTGAAAAAATAAATTTGAAATATCATTGAAATACTTATTTGATTTACTTCATGTGTGTGTGTGTGTGTGTGTGTGTGTGGCAAAGTCTTCTTTGGGCAAAAGTCAATGTCGTGCAAAAATTTGTTGTTCTTCGTTTGTCGCTGTTGCCTCTTGGTTCTTATTGTTGTTATTGTTGTTGTTGTTGTAGAAGTTTTATGTCAGCTGCCGCCTCAAATGTCGCGCCTAGTTTTAGTATCAATTTCAATTGATGATGTTCAAAGGTGCGCCGTTAAACGCAATTATTCGGCACAATTATTAATAAACGTTTTTTTTTTTTTATGGGGGCTTGTTAACGGCTCACGCGACATAATTTCGTTGTCAATGTCAGGCGCTAAAGTCAAATTCAAAACAAAATCTAGCGAATTCAGTTGAAATGGAATAGTTGCTTGACTTTGTGATGACCATTAGACTATTGTTGTTGTTATTATTATTGCTATTTTATAGCTAATTCGTATATGCACTTTCACTTTCCTTCTAGTGTTTCCAGTTTTTTATTAGGAAAACGCTTGAGATGTGGCAGATGAACAAGCGAGCGCTCTAAATGCGATTGGGTGGGCTGATCACAGAAAGACGTGGGAGGGAGACTATTTTAATTTAGAGAAATACAAGAAAAATTAATATATATATATTATTATTTTAGTAGTGCTTTAGAAATTAGCAGTTGATGATAAGTGCAGAGCGCAAAATAGGATTGGGAGAGTTAAAGTTATATTGTAGAGTGTTCACAATTTTTGCAAGAGAGATATTATGAAGAGAAAGAAACAGCAAAGGCAACAAGAACAAAAAGCCTAGTGAAACAACAATAGCTAAGAATCACTTCTTACACTGATGCTATATAATACAGTGGACTCGCGTTAACTTGAACACCCAATAACTTGAACTAACCAGTGACTTGAACGCCACTTTTTTGCCATTGCATGCCTTATAACTTGAATAGCAACAAATTTCTTGACACGTTAACTTGAACCTTACTGTCAAATCCATAGGTATACAGTTTTATTAAAGCTTTTACCATTGTTGTTTCAATTGTGTATGCGCTTATTTTTACAGAACAACATACATAGTCAAATTCATGAATGGTTGCTCAACCAAAGCCTCAGACGTCGAGGTTGCGACAATCCAAGAAAATTATTATGTAAAAAACCGTGAGGCCGTAGATATATTATATTTAATAAAGCTATTTCGTGTGCAAGCAAAAATCGAAGATTATATTCGGTTATATATATATGCTTCAACACATGAGAAAAACAGTTGTCGCTAGTTGGGCCAAAAATCAAAGAAACAAAATTCAAATTAATAATTCTTATAAATTGCTTTATAAATACTCATAGTTATTAAAATACATACTAAAATGTTTTTCTGGCTAAATTCTTCTATTAAATTATGAATTGAAGCATATATATAATACTTAAAAAACCGCGATAACTTGAACAGCCTGTGTTTTTTTGGTGTTCAAGTTAGCGCGAGCCTACTGTCGTTACTATGATATAACAAAACGCTGTAGAGAGCTTTCACAGCTTATTAAGCCAAGCCAATGATAATTTATATAAACTAAGACATTGCGAGTGGACTAGTAACTGTCTACTGAGAACTACAAAATTTATTAGTTTTGCTTTAGTACTAAGAGAAAGTAGTATCTACATAACTTGCATGATCATTAAATCATAAAACTGTTGTTTGTCTGCGACGCTGCCTACGCTTCTCCGCAAGTCATTGGCACTCTTAGGTGTTACAAACATTGAGTGCCAGTGCTGTTGTTCACTAATTGCAGTTACAATCTATTCAAAGACAAAAAAAAAACACGAAAAAAAAAGAAAGAAAAAAGTGGCTCATCTCAGTCTTTCTCAGTTGTAAGTTAATTAAGACCAAAAAAAAGTTGCACTTTCGTTTCGCGGCGAGTTTGATTTGAGTTGATTACTTAGTTGGCTGCGGCGCAGTTCAATCGTGTTCATGATCTTTATGGTATGGTATTATTTCCACTATTTTTTAAACATTTTTTTAGAAATATTTTTTTTATGCGCTTTTACAGCGCGCTGCACTGCCGCATTCATGACGCATGCGTTTTACGGCACTAAAACGAGTTCGCGACTGTTTTTTGCTCGCTTTTCTTCCAATATTTTTTTTTCCAATTTTTTTCTTTTTCTTTAATAGTTTATTTTTTATTAATTTGCTCGTGTTACGATTCCAATCGCAGAATGCAGTTATTTATAACTGAAATAAAGATTAAATGTGTCGATTGCAATGTCGATTGCATTGTTATAAATGATTTTGCTCTCAGTTAGATGACAATTAAGCGTTTATCGTTAATCGTTGGTCTGTCTGACTGTCTGTCTGTCTGTCTGTCTGTCTGCCTTCTGACTTCATGTTGTTTGCGCTTGATTTTTCCTTTTTTTCTTTTAATATTTTTGCCATTCTTTTGTTGATTTGCTGGTTAATGCAAGCGGCGAGTGCGGCTCGTTAATCACTTTGGAAATTCTCATATGGTTTTCCGCATTTCAATTTATATACAAATATAATATAAATGTACATTTTAATTTTCATATTTTGTCATAATCATTTTGAACGTAAATGGTTTATGAAATGCCAAATGAATCGCTCGCTGTGACTTTAGGCAGCGAACTGTGAAAATGCTGAACATGAAGCTGAATTGAAAGTGAGCCGTTGAATGCTTTGTTTTTGCGAACTGACAGAACTTTACTCTGCAGCTTTGTAAGTTAAAAGCAAAATAATTGAATTGAAGGCGAGCGAAGAGACTTATACTAACTGTACGTTAATTGAAAGTCTTCAAGTTGAAGGTTGCACTAGTCGAAAATTTAACTAGTTCAATGTGTAAGACTTAAATTAATTTGAAGGTTGAGACTTAAGCATCAGATAGAGCTGAAAGTTAAAAAAAAAAACTAAGCAATTTAGTGCTGCAACAGGAGCAACTTGATTACCAAGCTGATTGAAAGTCACACCAAATAATTGATTCAACTTGAAGTGGCAATCAATTGAAAGCAAAAATTTAAACCACTTCAAATACCAATTTAAAAAAGTTAGTAGGATCACCAACAGCTACAAACACTCTATTAATAAGGTATTAAATTGATAGAGTGATGAGAATTTTTGTTAGTCTCTGGGCAGAAACAATTCAAAGCTAAAACAATTGAAAGCTGAAGTGATGTAGAAATGGAACAAGCTTAATAAAGAGACTTAAAAAGATTAAGTGTAATGTCATGTAAAACTAGACGTCGCTTCTTTGCAGCAAATTACATGCAATCAATCCACATTCAACTACGAAACGGAGTTTTGTGTGTGGGAAATTAGAGTCTGTTTCAACGTTGTTAACCGTGTGTGGTTTAAAAACGACACGCTATAATAAACTCTAAGAGCTTGTTACCTGGGCTGTCTACAAAACAGTTGATGAGATGGTGACACACTGATTCTTGTCGGAGGAGGCGCTGTTCCGATCCTAACACAGTCCTAAACTAAGCTACGCTAAACTAATCCAAGACAACCGCTGAAGCCTTTTACAACTAACAATGGCACACTTAATGTGGCACTTGGACTTTTAAAAGTCTTGATGTATTTGGTAGAGAGTCAAGTGTAGCGCGAGTCATAATTCTTTAAGTTTATTCGAGTGCGTCTTAAACATCCGAAGACCTTTGGAACCGTCTAATTAAGAAGTATTTTACGAAAGGCGTCAAATCGACTGCAATGCAAAGATGTTCTTGCCTTTGTTCAGCTGCAAAACAAAATTACAAATGCAACTTACACTGTTAACTGAGTCACGTCTTTGCTGTCGCCTGCCCACTTGCCAAATTGTCTATACGCGTGGCAGTGTCGTTCGTGCGGTTGGCCGCTCGGTCGTTCGGTCAATGTCAAAATGTGCACATTGAAGTGAGTTATTTCAAGTTAAACCAGCAAAATGCAAAATGCGCAAGTCGTAAAGTTAGACAACTGAAAACGCCAAGAGTATTCAACAAACGCAGTAAAAAAATAATAAATCAATTGCCAATAGCAAATTGCATTATTAGCAAATTATTTATCTTTGCTGTGTAGCATTTTGTTTTTTAATTTTTCATAATTCTTGTCTTCGCAAGAACTTAACTGAGCAAGTCAAGTCGATTTGAGCCACCAACGATGAAGCGCAATCGTCGTATGAGTGATGCAAACGCGGCCATGACGAAAATTACAAGTTTTGCACAGTATGTTCTAAACATACACACACAGACACGCACACACACAGGCATCGTGCCTTGGCAAACTCATTTATTTATGTCTACTTAGTGATTAAAAAAAAAAAAAAAATAGTAATAAAAAAATTTTGACGAGCACATTGAATAAAAATAGAAAAAATCACGTTTCCAGTCACCGTATAATACAATTTTCTATGCCATGGTCTGGGACGGCAAGTGATGTACGACACACACATGCAAGCAAGCACACTCATACACATTGATTGCTTGTAAAAATTATACTGCGGGTGTTTGCTTAACTCGCTCGCAACGCTTTGGTTGAAGGTGAGCCTATTTGTGTACTTCAAGTCACACAAATCAAAAAAAAAAAAAAAAACACAAAAAAACACAAAAAAACACAAAAATTCATAAAAAGAGGCCCATTTAAAATTACGCGTATTGCTTCGTGTGGCGAAAATTAGACAAACATAGAGATGCGGCTTGCTTAGGCTCAGTTTTGCATATTTCAGCTGTCGTTTTGTCTCGTGAATAACTAAAATCCAACGACCCCGATGACAGTTGACGGAAGGCGTTAGCGTTGAAATCTTTGAGGTCGTTTTAACATGCCAACTACTTTGGTCATGACTAATGGGGTGTGACAATGATGAGCGCACAAGTACGAGTACGAGCCTGAGTTGGAGATCTTAAGTAAGCGGTCGATTTTAATATATCGTAAATAGCGCAATGGGCATGTCATCATAATTCAGCTGCCAAATTAATTGCTCAACTGACTTGACATACACTTTGCTCAGTTACTTACATAAAAAGTCGCCTTGAAAATGGCATGAAATCACTTTAAAGAGATCTTGAACAAGTGAACATTTTATTACATTTACATCTCTTTTTAAAAAATCGTTTTAGCAGCGACCGCAAATAATGGTTATTTGTCAATTTTAAAACTAAAAAAAAATCAAAGTGAAAATGCAGTGGCACTCGGAAAAGGAGTATATCAATGGGATCGCCATCTTATGAAATATGCAATATTAAGATGCGAGTATATTGTTATAAATATAATATAGAATACACTTTACTCAGTTTTATTTTTTGCTTTGTTCATAGAATAAAAATCATTCAATTCTCATTTAATTTTAAGTCTCTTGACACAACATCGGTAGCAACCCTGCAGCGAACCGATAAGCAATCGATGAACGAAAATTGTAGATGGTAGAGCAACACGCATAAAGACAATGTAAATAATAATAAATAATGAAGAAGTATTAGCAAATGCTAAAGATAAATTGCTGATAAAATATAAATTTTGACTACACTGACTTATGTTGCAGCCACTCTCTGCAAAACAAATTGGTTTAAATAAGTGTCTGTTTTCTTAGCACACTAAAAAAAAAAATAATATAATATTAAATATAAAAATATAAAATAAAACTCAAGCTGGCAGTTAAGCTTTACTTTCTGAGCAAAAAATAAAAGTCAAGAAATAATTCTTTAATCGTAATTTTTACAATAACAATTACGGTCCCTGCCTTTTAGTACATAGATTGAACGACGGATATTATATATTTATATTGGACATTAAAAAGGTAGATATATATATATATATATATATATATATATATATATATATATTGTTTTGTGGTATAGTCAGATAGATAACCAAATAAATATCTAGCCAATGCGACAGATACTAGATAAATATTGGGCAATAATATATAAATACACTAGCTATACCCGGCAGGCGTTGTTATGGCTCAGTACTCAATAAATAAATAACTCAATAATATGAATTCTTTAGTCGATGGCATTCGATTATATGTGCTAACAGCAGCCACAACAGCTCACTAGTTAATAGATTTTACGGATTGGTGCGACTAGCCGGAACTTCGGTGGCAGTTGTCAATATGTAGAGGAAATCGAAGCATACGATCGCAATATCTTGTATTCAATGTGTCGCCAATACACTTCAAAGGTAGAGATTACTTAAGATTAGAAGAAATTAAATATCTATTAGCTCCTGTAGACATCTCTTCTTTATTAAGCACATTAGCACATGAACATGGAACATGGCTAACTATTTCTGTGAACACGTAAAACAATTAAAATAACATTGCAACGCAATGTTAAGAAATTTGGGAAATCGTAGAATCGTAGTATACTCGTATAAGGTTTTTACACTGTTGCCATACGTTACATCTTAAGATAGGTAGATGTGATGTAGAAGATATGCCTAGTTGTTTACACACTTTTGGTATGGTAGCAAACAATGCTGAAGCTGTTTCACTTCAAGAATCGTCTACACTTGAACTTTAAAGTTCACCTTCATTGCTATACAAAGTCAAGCCTGAAAATATGTCAAACTTTGTTAGCGAAAAGAGTCGAACGAAAAAATCGCGACATTTACAATAACGCGGCGAGACGTTAGAGAATAATGCGGGCACAAACAGCAGCAGCAATAGCATAAAAACCGAAGAACTACTGCTCAGTGTAATGTCAAATGCCAAAAGAATTAAGTTTTTCTTGTGTTTTTTCTTTTGTTTTACTTTTTATTTTTATTGTTTTATGTGCTTTGTTTTCAGTGCACACAAACAAAAGACTGCATCAACGAACGTGCCGCAAGGACAAACAACAACCAAACCAACGACAAAATGGCTGACAGTTTTTTTTTTTTTTTTAATTGAATTTATTGATATTTGTTGTTTCTTTTGTTGTAATTTTATGTATAAAATTAATAGAATCCACAAATAATAAAATAAATCAATTACAAACAAGAATGCTCTTTACCGTCGAGCAAAGCAAAAAATGATTAATTTCGCATGCAAACCGCGTTCTTCGTAGCAGCCGCGCCAACAGCTAAACGTGCTGCTGCATACTAAAGAGCGGCACACACTCGCACACACAAACAATAAGAATAATTGATTTAAATAGTGTGAAAATGACAAAAACAAAAAGGGATACAGAAAACATGCTGCGACCTCGAAACAATTCAAGTTTGCTTCCCTGTCATGCAAGCAGACTTGACCAAATTCTAACATAATGTCCATCCCCCCGTATGTTGTACAATGAAATCAAGTCACATTGTATCAAATCAAAACTCCAATCACATGAAATCGACAAGACGCGAGTCGCTTTGAAATGAGTGCGGCGGCATCAACGCCTAATTTGTCGCCAACGCCAATGACATCCTCGTCGTTACCAAAAGTCGCGAGTGAGTGACAGTTTGCATTCGAATGAAGAATGTCGTGTTCAGCGCATTTAAAAGTGAATTAGATAATTTCGGTCTTCAATGACAGCATCATTTAGAATGCGAGAAATCTCAGTCGCTTCACTCGATCGACGACGACGACGACGACGACGAACACGAGCGACAGAAAACACACACGAGCAGCGAAAGAAGCCGCACGAAAATTGCTGTCAAGGCGATTCTGATGCGTTTTGTGTGCGGTTTTTCTTTCTGTGTTCGTGCGTTGGCTGTGTGCGTTACTTTAAAATTGACCTTTTCGCAACGGCAATAACGATGAAAAAAGGCAATCGGTAATTATTGTAATTGTAATGTTAGTTAATTTTTTAAAGTGTTTTTATAAACTTTTTTTTGCTGAAGACGTGCTGCCAATTTGACATTTGCTTAATATTGAACGCGACTTTTGTGGTTTGTGTTTCTATTACAACTGCCTTAAGAAACTTAAGCCTAATGAATGAGTCTGCACTGATTTTGGTCAAAACGATTTAAAGTTGAAGTACAGTTAATTTGGTTAAATCGAATTTGTTATTTGCTTTGCATGGCGAATGCCCATCATCTATTTTTTTATTTATTAGATTTACTTGCTCAAATTTTTTCTACTTTTATTATTCAATTTTTTTATATGGGTATATGGAAAAATGCTTGGGTTAATCAATAAGTAACTGTGTTTGACTGACTTCAACGTTGCGTCTTGCCATCTCTAAAACGACACCATACCAAATTGGAAACCGACTCCAAGGCAGTAACGAACTGTAATTCTTCTCTTAAACAAAGCATCTAATGTTGTCTATAAGAACTTTTTACCATCTATGAAAAATACGTTGTGTAACATAAGTTCCCGAAATAAATGAAGGTATTATTTGTGTGTCATGGGATGCGAAAATATACGCCGGAAACAGCCAGTTGTATGGAAAAACAATGTTTGAAGCCTGCACCACGATAATGCTGTGTCGCACACAACGATCTTGGCAAGCGAAGTTTTGGCCAAGAACCAAACACATGTGATTGTGAACACGCATTGTGTTCACCAGTTATGGCAACCAGTGAATTTTTCTTATTTGTGAAACTCAAATTACAAATTGCCAAGTGGTCGCACAATTGTTTTTGAAGAGCAGTTCTGAGAAACTTGAACTCTCATTCCAAATATACGCACTTATTGATGCAGCCTCGTAAAGAGAGGCAGCGTCATGGCAAAATGAAATTCGCTCGTGTCACATTTTGCATTAATCTCTTGACGCATTTCGCATTCGATGAAAATTGTTATTGCAAGCATGCGTCGGCGACAGACGACAATGGCAGCAGCAATGAAAGCAGTCAAAGTTCAATTGTATGTACGGCCGATTGTAGAGACAATCACAGCGAACAACACTGACATTATAATTATCATTAAACGATATGTATATTGTTATGATCGTGACGATGGTAATGCTTATCAAGTCGATTGTGATGTTGATAATGATGTTGTAGGTGGTGTTGGCTTTACATTAATCACTTCACTTCATTGGACTCGATTCAGCTATGGCACTGCTTCAGTCGAGGACAACGTAATGCGATCTTACAATGTTGTTGTTGTTGTTGTTGTTGTTGCCTTATTGTTGTTGTACATTGTTGCAACTTAATTTTATGCGCCGTTGCGCGTGTTATGCGCTTTAATACGCCTTTTGTTGTTTCTCACCATTTTGCTGACTTAATTGCGCTTAGTTCAACTCAACTCAACCCAACTTGCCTCCACACTACTCACTTTACCGATTAATTGCGCTAGAAGTTTTTCTACATCTAATTGCACACTGTAACGCTTGTAACGCTTGTAACGCTTACAATTTCAGCTTGGTCGTGCGCGTTTTCATGTCATCTTTTGTTGTTCAAATGATCCGGTTTAGGTTTCTTTTAATGCTAATGAGCTGATTTATGCGGCTTAAAAGGAATTCTTTGCTATGTTAATTTGATTGGAATTATTAAAACTACGGCAATTCTTAGAAGTACTTTAAAAAAAGTTTTGATTGCTGCGCACATATACCACTTCGGTTTTCTATATCGCACAATTAAGCGGATGCGTTGTCTGAAATACTATGTTGTCGAAGAAGTTATCTAAGCACATAGTATGTATTAGAATGAACCAAATGACCTTTGATTGAAGTACAGAATATAAGCAAAATCAAATCAGTTAACTAATAAGTGAATGCAGTTCAGTGCAGGTTCAGCTGATATGACAACACTGCCGCTTTAATGCTGCCTTGCTTGAACAGCTAATTGACTACACTCTCTTTTTCACGCGAATATTTTATTTTGTTTTATTTATAATTAGAAATATAAAAATTAATTGATATACTACTTAACTAGAGCACTAGCTGCTAGCTGAGATTTTACTTGAATACGTCTTTGTAGGTATTTAAAAAAGTGATGACAACAATAAAGTGTCATACAAGTTGGTGTTGTAGCTATATAACTATCAGCTATATCTAAAATGTAATTGCACCACTCGATAGCTAAAGGATCAAAGCATTCGTTAGATTATGTACGGATTTTAGCGCATTGCGTTTGGCGAATGGGGGCAGCACCGCCCGTTTGATTTAGTTTATTTTTCAAAAACTTTAATTGTGACATTCATCTCTGTTTAATTGCCCTCGTTGTTCTTCTTGTAAGTACCTGGCGACTATGCAAAATATACTGCGCTCTGTTCATAAATTATTATGACGTATGTATGTACATATGTACAATACGATCAAAGAAAATATTATCCGTTACGTCGACTGTGTCGCAGACATAGCCATATCCCCTTTTTGAAGATATTTGCAAGCCTTACGCAATGGAAAGTCAATATGTTCATGTTCATGTTTAATCCGTTTCTCTCAACAGAATCAATAAACTGTGCCCTCTACGTAACCATTTAAAATTTTGCTTCAACAAACAGTAAGGAAACTGTCTTTAATTAAGTATTTAATTTATATAAATTATAACTATATCTAAGCAAACCTTAAAAAAATATGCTCTTCATTGTAGATTGAAATATTGTTAAATTGTCTGATGTCAAAGGCAAAATTTTGGCGATCACGTAAATTACTCACAACATCATAATTCTATGCTATATAGAGAAAAGGTAAAATAAGAACAATGAAAATAACAACAACATTAACAATAAATATTCTTCTGACTATCGGATTCTCAACTGGAAATCGACCCAAAGTACTATTGTTTGACTAAGCGCCCTACTCTCAAGGAAGTATTCAAGTAAAACAGTAACTCTGTTAAAAATGCCATTTACTGCCTCTGTTAGAATTTACAGAGTATCTATTAAATTGATAGAGTGAGTGTTCTAAATAGGGCGGTACGTGTTGAAAACCGTCTGATATGATTATGTGCACAACAACAACAACAACACATCCAATATAGTATATGTATATTGCAATGCGTTGCCACCATCTGCATCGCGTACTGGAAGCAGGTTTGTAGGTTCAGCTTGTAGTCTTTGCCAGCATAGGCCAAACTATATAACATAATTAAAAAAGGCAGAAAACTGTGTGTTTTACACTTTTAGATTTCCTTTCCTGTCAGAAACTAAAATGATTTTGAAAGAAGTTCCTTGAATTTTATTTTATTTTATTTTATTTTATTATTATTATTTTTTGTTTTGTTTTGTAAGCTATAAATTTGAGTAGTTGATTTTTTTAGCCTTGAGGTCATTAAGCGAAATTATTGCAATGAAATTAATTCTTCTTGGTTTTTATTTTTTATTTTTTATTTTATTATTTTTTTTATGTAAAAAATCATCGAAGCGTACACAAAGCCGAAAGACAATCGTTTGAGCATGGACACGTTTCGCCGAACATAAGCCATCAAAGCGTCGACAAGCCCGATGCCGTTCTAAGTTGATTGAATAAGTGGGTGAATGGATGAACAAATGGATGGCTGAGTATGCGAGTCAGTGGGTGAGTGGATAAGTGGATAATATGATAAAGAAGCAAAGCTAACCAAAAAGAATAACTAACAAAGTCACTAACTAGCGCGTCCTTCAAACAGCGACTCTATATATTTATTTTTATATTATTACGAATATTCGCTATGTATTTTTTTATGCCATGTAGTATATAAACAATGTATCTATTATAGTATAATGTAGCTGAAGCCAAACGATGAGCAAGCATACTGACAGACAGATAGATAAATGAACAGATGGACAAACAGTTGTTAGTACGCATAAGGTGCAGCGTTGGCAACATTGGTCGATTCTATTCAAATTGCAAGTCGCTGCGTTGAAGAGCAATAGCTAGGGAAGAGAGGGGGGAAATAGACAGCCAACGAAATCATGAGAAAATACAGCAAACTTTAGAAAATTCAAATACGAATAGAACAAAGCATGAGGTTATAAAAAATTCTTTTAACAATGTTTGAAAATTGTTTTTCTTTTTCTTTTTGTTGTTGTTGTTGTTGTTGTCGTCGTTTTGTGCGGATTTCGTATCTGTTCGCTTCGCCAACCACTTTTTAATGATGCACACAACATAAAGTTGCCATTGTGGCAAGCATGAAAAATTACTATCGTGTTTGTCGTCGTTGTAGTCGTCATCGTCGTCATCGTCGTCATCGCCGTTAAAGTCGTTCATTGTTCATGACTTTAGTTATATAGACCTGAGGGTCAAATGCGTGCAACTTGTGGCTTAGCTGAAGCTTTAACTGCAGCTGAGTCTGAAATTGAAGCGTTGGCTGAGCTTACTACGACAATAACCAGTGCGAAGTGAAGCGAAGCGAAGCGACCGCATCAGTCATGCAACATCAATTCTAACGCTTTTATGTCAGTCGTATATTAATAAAATCATAAATAAAATTTATGATTAAAATGCAATTGAATAAAGAAAAAAAAAAGATATTATGAGTTGAAGACAACAAGAAAACAAAATCGCATTCATTTATAATTTATAACATGACATTAAATTAATAGCAGCAACAAAAACGTATACACTATAATAATAATAAAAAAATCTTTAAAAAAAGAATTGGCATTTAGCAAAAACAATGCTCATATTTTGTTGTTTTTGACATTGAAGTCCGGCACATTGAGAATCGAATTTCGCTGGCCGCAAGCAAAAATTGTCGCATGCGATAAATTGCAGCTGCGATTTTTCTAAGCATTCGCATGTTCGATCATTGGCTGTCTGGTTGGTACGTTTCGCAGCCATTTAACCATAATCATGACAGATGCTCTGCAGTGCAATTTTTCATTGTTAATGTTGTTCTTGCTGTTGCTTGTTATAAATATATGTATATATATACATATGTACATATATACATATTTTTTCTTATCTTTTTCTTCTCTTTGGTTTCAGTTACAATTTGGCTAAGGTCATAGTAAAGGTTTGGCAACTTTGCAGCTGCTTCTTCAGTTGCACGTTCTTCTTTATTAGAGTGCAAAGCTTATGTTTATCGGTGTGCAGCACATTTGATAGATATATTTATGCGAACAAACATTGCAAATGTCATGTTCAATTATATCAATGCATCGCATTCAATTTTGCCTTCGCTCGCATTCCAATGGCAAGCGACAGCCGCTAACAGAAACAAAACAAAAGAAACATGCCACAAATAGTATTCATACAAATTAAATGCTTACAACAACAAAAGCAAAACGATTGCAAAAAAAGATAATGATAATACAACAAATAGAAAAAATAGCAAACAGATTTTAGCGATTCAGTTTAAATTGAACTTTTCGTGTTGCATTCGACAACCTTCAGGAGTTGATGTGATGAGTTTTTGATTATATCTTTCAACACATACATATATAAAATTACGAGCAAGTATATATTTTTTAATATGCAACACTTTCACAATTTGGGAGAATTTCGTAGTAAGTGGAAATATGAAGGTTGCTTATAGAGAAGTTTCTATATAAAAGTGTTTGATCGCGTTGAAAACTGTTTCAAATAGGAAATTCGTCAGAATCATTTTACCAGGACCAGAAAACTTTATAAGCCCAATTGTAGAGCCCAAATAAAAGCGTCATCATTATTATCGCAATTTGTACCAATACCATTTTCTGATGGTCATTTAGAAAAATAATAATAATGATAATCTAGTATATATAATTAAGTTAACACATTTTTTGAAATCAAACTAACACTGTTTTAGGCACAACATAACAGCTATAGGTGTGTAGATGTGCACAAAATAGTTTAATTGTTGGCTTTTTAAAAAAGGTGAAATTGCAACAATAAAATACATTGTACACGCAAGCAGTGCACACATTTTTTATTTTTCGCCTTCTTACAAAAACAAAATACATGGGCAATATAACAGTTCTGTTTCAGTTCATCGGAGTGGGAAAATGCAAGAGAGAATGTGAGTAATGTGACTGAGTGGAATGGAGAGTCTGAATAAAGGTGAATGAGTGTGATGAAGACTGTGAATAAAGGTGAGTCAGTGTGAGGGAGAGCGTGAGTAAAGGAGAGTGAGCGTAACAGATATGTGCGTAACTCTCGCTCGCAATATAACAGCTCTTTGTGAATTGTTATTTTCTGTTTCTCCTTTTTACTTTTTAGCAATATGCTGATGACGATTTTAAGGAATTTTAACAAAGAAATGTTCATAACTAAATAACCTCAGCAATAAGGCAAATACTACTAACAGTAGGAAGTACCTAGGAGCACGAAAAATTAGTGTCGTTGCTGCACATGTGAATATTTGATAGCCATTCCCGCCTGATGGCGTACTTCAAAATTGTGTCATAGACATTTCAAGGTTATAGTGACTGAATTACAATTCATAATAAAACCTTATATTTATGTTTATTTTAATAAAAATTTTCCTAGCCTAATATCAGAAGAAGTAAGAAGCATGACACAAGCTTAGTAACGCAATAGTTGCTACCGAAGGCAATTGCGTTGTTCATCGAAGCATTCTTATTGATCACGAAGACGAACAACTTTAGACAAACACTCATAAGCAGGCTTAGTCGATCAACCAGAGACATTTGCAGTGGGTTGTTAAAGTCGGCAGATGGGATAAGGCACAATCTGTTCAAAGGAAACAAAACTAACAGATGCATTAATTTATTGCTGCAACGGTTGATCGCTAGTTACGTTGTGCGGTACTCTTGTAGTACCGACACAATATTTGCGTTGGATAGTACTTATCTACCAAGTAGCTGAAGATTACTCAGGCGCTGAGTTGTTCATGCGACTTTAGTAGGTCACTTGGATACCAGCTGAAAATGCTGGTGGAAAGAAAGAAAGCGCCACCAATTTTCAGACTACAGATTTGTTTCAAGTGCATTAAGTTTACAAGCAATGCCTAACTTCATTTTGAACTTCAGACAAGTTCAATAGCAGTGAAATACTATAAAGATTAACGTGCGGTATTTTGAGGGTGTTATTTATTTGTGGCGCCAGAGACACGATACTGTTCAATTGCATTTGCAGTTGTTCGATTAATTGCTGAGCAAATTGCGGCATAAACAACATGAAGAGAGAGAGAGAGAAAAAAAAGGAAAAACTCAGCGCCAAAACATTGAAAAAACGTTGCACAAAAACTGTAAAAAGTAAAAACAGAAACTAAGCAGCAAACAAGAACAACAACCGCAGCGTGCATTTTGCGAGTTAATAAAAAATAATTGTTAAGTATTTAGGCAGCAAATTGCTTTGAATTGAGTTTGTTGCCGCACATTGCTGTTGCACGTTCTAGCCTGTTGCGCGTTTGTGCTTCGCTCTAGCTAAAACGCGTATGTAATTTGCATATTTATGGCTGCGAAGCATTTATTATTATTTTTATTATTATTATTATTATTTTTTTTCCTGTGCAACACGTTTTTTGGCTAATTTTTTCGCAAATTTTTTTTCTTCCTTTTTTGCTGCTGCTTTTCTTGTGCAGCTCAATTTTCCATGTCGTTGTTTTTCATAGCTACCTGAAAAAATTACGCGATGCGAATGCAGCAATGTAGGTGAAAGATGTGAGTAGAAATGTGTATAAGTAACGGTGTGTAAGGTAGAGAGCAAGCGTGGCGGCATGTTTGTGACAGCTGGCACACGTTGTAGTTCAACTCGGCAATGCGAGTAGAAAGAAAGAAAAAAATGGTAACTACGTGCAATAAATTTGTACATGTAACTGTGCGTATCTGTGTGGGTGTGTGCGTGTGACTCCTAGCTTATTTGCATTCAGTTTGGCTTAGTTTAGTGGAGTTTTTTTTTCCCCTTTTTTTAGTGTAATTTTTTTGATAACCTTAACCTTGTTTAAATAAAAATAAACGTTGCTACGTGCTTGCATATTTTCGAGTCCAATTGAATATAGTTTTTCGAACAAGACGACGTTAACGATTTCGGGAGGCTTGAAATAATTTTTATTTTTATTTTTATTTTTATTTTTACTTTTTTTCAACTAACATGGATTTTGGTACGTGCTGCTTATGACTCATGAAATCATGTGTACATTTGTATTTGTTTGTTGTGCATATCTGAGTTCGTTCGTTTACATCTGCTAGTCGGTTTTATTGCATTTCGCTATTTGTTGTTCGTTCATTCCTTCGTTCACTTGTCCGGCCATTGGCCGTTTCATGTGCAGTTTTTATTACACGGCAATGGCAAACGGCGACGTTTTTGACATTAATCCAATTTTGTGCGACAGACAGACAAGCTGTGATTTTATCAGTTTGCGAAATGTGTCAACTCTGTTACATTTTAAACGTTTGATTGTGTCTCGCTCTTTCTGTGTGCCTGAAATTACATTAAACAGCATGCAGTTTCAATAGTGCCCATGTTTTTTTTTCACATTTTTTTCTCAGTATCAAAATTGTGTACGGTATGCAAGTGCAGTCGGTTTTTGTTTTTCTGCATTTTGTTTTCCAAAGTCTTTTGACATCTGACAGCTGCTTCTGTATGTCTCAAATGCAATTCACTAAGCTTGAGTAGAAGTGTTGCTGATGATTTGCAAGTTATATACATGTATACTAGCTCACCAGACAGTTGTTGTCCTGTTCAAAAAAAAAAGTAATAATAATAAAAAAAGGACACATTTGAAGAATGAAGAAGAATTACAGTGTGCTACAAACGCCACATGCCTGCTCGACTACAGTCTTCAAACCAGAAGGCTACGAAAAGAAAAATTATTTTCTCTGTGGACAATACTCAAAGATGCCAAACAACGATTCAAATTTCCGAGTGCTGGAGCACATTCTAAATGCGCAAAGCGCGAAAGCGTTAGCATTCATTTCACACGCCCAAAGCGATATCCAAATATCGGACTTAAGGCATTCAGCGCACGTTATCTGTATAATTAGCAACTGAATGAACGATATTCGAAAACGCATATCATCCAAATATAAGTGTATGTTATTTATGTGAGTGCCTAGCATTGCCAAAACAAAAAAAACAAAAAAAAAAAATTAAATAATAAAAAAAAAATCGAGTGTAAAATGAAGCCAAATCCACAGAAATTGAACACAGAAATTCGCCGACGAGCGACGAGAATGAATGTGTGTGTGTGTATGATGTGCACTGGCCGACAGACAGAGAGCGAGGCAGTTAGACTTAGACACAGTTATACAGCTGAAATGACGAATTGCCGAACGGTTGACTTTGGCAGATTTTGTTCATTTATGATTTGTAATTTTCAAGGGGTTTTCAGAAGCCAAGCTGATGATGACGACGTAGACTACAATAACGATAACGAACGATGATGAAGTTGTCTTGCGCTAGCCGCTTTGATGAAAAGATCAATTGCTAATTATTAATTTATTATTTATTTATTACCTTTTTTTGTTAAAGTTCCTTGTGCCGTTGTTTGTTTATTGTAAAAATCATGCCGCCCCAGGCGAGAAACGTATGAATGCGAACAACACACATTTTAGCCATAAGTCGCACATTTTGTAGAAAATCGAACAACAATAATAATAATAAATAATAATAATAATAACATAAAACCTAAGAAATGCGATTGTTTCTTTGTTTGATTGATTGATCCGTTGATTGATTGATTGATCAAGTAGGCAGCAACGTTGAGATGCTTTGCACGAATGCGTTGTTTAAGATCTCTTTTGCAATAATTTAAATTATTTCAGTGCTACGTTAAAATGAAATAAATTTTGTTTTTATTTTTATTTTTTTTTCAATATTTTTATATTTTTATTTTATATTTTACTATTTATTGTTTTTTTCTAGCAACGCAAAATGATTGATGAGCCACGGCGTACACAATTTTAATTTGTTGTATTAAAGAAATTGTTTTCAATCAGCTGTCAATGATTTAATTTGTTTATGTGTCCCTGAAGGACTCGAAAAATTTTGCAAAGGGTCATCAAAAATATATAAAAGGAATTTACAAAAAAAAAATTAAATAAAATAACTTCAAAAATTGTTATGCAAAAGTAACAAACAAACACACGCAACATGCGCACACACAAATATCACAGTTCGAATTCGAGAGTTTGAAAAGTGTTTTCAACTGATTTTGGTGTGTTACTTAAAAGCTCATTAAGTAAATGAGTTGTTACATAATTTGTGGAACTGCCTCAAATTGTTGCACATTTGCATAAGTTAAGTTTCAAGTGATGTTGCCTTGCCTTTGGGTGGGTTTGGCTGTAGCTAAGAAGTTTGCTACGACGTTGATGCTTTGCATCTCAAATATGCTGAAAGCGCATCGGTTTTTTTTCTTAGGCATTTATATATATATATATATATTTTTTTTTTGTGATTGTATAATATACAAATTCAAATACCTCAAACAAAATAATAATATTAAAAAAAAAAATTACTAAAATACCGAAAAAGTTGGCGCAAAGCCACGACATCATTAATCAATGCGTCTTGCTTTCGTTGAATTCGTTTCGATGCGACTTCATTTGATTTGATTCGTTTTAATTTAATCTATGCATATATCCTCCACTTTATGAAGCCAGCGTTGAAGCCCATTTACACACAAACATATGAAAAAATTATTGATTAGTTCGACTATAAGGAAAATAAAATAAAATTTTAAAATTAAAAAAAAAATATATATATTATGTAAAAAATAAAAAATAATTAAATATAAAAAACAAAATTATAAAAAAAATTTCTTGCATTCTTTAATTCAGAGATAAAATTTTTTTTAGAAGAGTCTCTGCTGCTAACCTAACGATCTACTCTCTTTAAATTAAATGTCAGCGTTCCGAAAGCACTGAAATACATCGACACACTACTCTGCAGCAGTTTGGCCTGCAACCTGCGCAGCTTTCATTTGCTGCAGTGCCCCAGATCTCAATCAAGTCAGAAAATTAGTAAAACTTAAGCAGATATGAGTTGCATAGTTAGATACAAGTTCGCGCCGAACAAAGCGTAATACGCAATGCAGCAGAACGCAGTCTAGCCCGGCCTTAAATTTAAATAAGTACTGGTATGTAGATACATACAGAAATATGAAGTGCTGCAACTACATTTATTAGGATGCCAAAGTATATTTTGTTGATTGTATTTTGTTTATAAATCTGCGAAAATGTGCCTTAACAAACCTCTGCATTAGGAAGTTGAATGAATACCTGTTAGAGCAGTTGCTACTGTAATTTACACATAGTTAATCTATGCCCTCCTTTCGATAGTGCCATTCAGTCTTCTTCTTTCTTTCTTTTGTCTCTACTTCATTATTGTGTTATTTTATTTTATTTTATTTCATTTTTATTTTTTAATTTTTATTACTGAGCTACGAATTTGATTAGTTTTGATCGTCTTCGTTCCCTCTCTGATTTAATTAACCCGACTTTTGTTTTAGCGTTATTTTCGCTCTACTTTCTTTGATTTCTCGCATCTTGGCAATTTTGCAATGCATAATTTCCATTTTGATTAATTTTCTCGTTGTGCCGACAAATCGACTCGGCTAATACCAATAATGGGTTTATTTGCATTTCACACGGCTTCTTTGATTTGCAGCCAAATCAGAGCAACCATTGACGCCTGGTTTGGTATGAGGCAAGGTGTAGCGCTTGTTCATGTATTACGTAAAATTTATATCAAATTAATTTTTGAATCGATTATAGATTATGCTCGCTCGAATAGCGGCAAGACAAAGAGAAAAATAAAACCAAATAAAAAGCGACAAGTTTATTTTTGCTTGTTACACTCACTGTCTTCATCTTCCGCGTCGTTGTTGACAAATTGGCTTTGTCGCTTTCGCTTAAATGGGCAATTTGTCTTCGTTTGTCATGGGCGCTCATTCTGCGAAAATCAAAACGGAAAACAAGTCTGTTGTCATAGCTACTGAAGAAGGAAAATGAGAAAGAGTTTCCAAAATTTCCTTTCGTCATAACTTTGTGAACTACGAATTTCAGGCATATTTTTCCGCTATGAAATACGTGAGCGGGTTCAGTAGATTGGGTTGATCTATTATATATAACTTTTGTAAACATTTGCTATATCTTTCAGCTGCATTTAGTCTATCTATCTTTTCGAGCTACGTATCTATTTCTATATTATCTATCTATTTATATCTACTAGGCTATTTCTATACTACTATTTATTAATAGATTTATCTGACTATCTTATATTATACATTACTTATCTATTTCCCTATTTATTTATTTATCTACATATCTATTTACTATTTAACTATTTATATATTTAATTATTTGCGTATTTATCTCCTTACCTATTTATCCATCTATTTATCTGTTTATCCATTTGTCTAGTCATCTATGTATCTTTTTATCTATTTATCTGTTTATATATTTATCTATTTATCTATGTATCATTATATCAATTTATCTGTATATCTCTTAATCTTTTAATTTCTTAATCTCTATCTCTTAATCTCTTTATCCATTTATCTACCTATCTATGTATCATTACATCAATTTATCGCCTTACCTATTTATCTCCATATCTCTATATATCTCTATATGTCTTTATCTCCATATCTCTTCATTTCCTTATCTCTTTATCTCTTTGTCTCTTTATCTCTTTATCTTTTTATCTTCTTATCCCTTTATCACTTTATCTCTTTATCTCTTTATCTCTTTATCTCTTTATCTATTTATCTATTTATCTATTTATCTATTTATCTATTTATCTATTTATCTATTTATCTATTTATCTATTTATCTATTTATCTATTTATCTATTTATCTATTTATCTATTTATCTATTTATCTATTTATCTATTTATCTATTTATCTATTTATCTATTTATCTCTTTATCTCTATATCTCTTTGTCTCTTTATCTCTTTATCTTTTTGTCTTCTCATCTCTTTATCACTTATCTCTTTATCTCTTTATCTCTTTATCTATTTATCTATTTATCTATTTATCTATTTATCTATTTATCTATTTATCTATTTATCTATTTATCTATTAATCTATTTATCTATTTATCTATTTATCTATTTATCTATTTATCTATTAATCTATTTATCTATTTATCTATTTATCTATTTATCTATTTATCTATTTATCTATTTATCTATTTATCTATTTATCTATTTATCTCTTAATCTCTTTATCTATTTACCTATGTATCATTATATCTGTTTATCTATTTATCTATTTGTCTCTTTATCTTTTCATCTCCTTATATCTTTATCTCTTTATTTCTTTATCCCTTCATCTATTTATCTCAATCTATGTAATAATTTGTCTATTTATTTATATATCTATTTAACTATTAATCAATTTATCTGTTTATATATCTATTGTATTTATCCATTATCTATTAATCGATTTGTTTATTTATCTTTTTATCCATTTGCTTATTTAACTACTTATCTATTATCTTTTTATACACAATTATTTATTAATAATAATTTATTAATTAATTTATTTACTAGCGTACCCGGCCACGCGTTGCAGTGGCTCAATCTAGAAAACCATATATTTCATGCTGTTTGTGTTTGCATCCATGCGATAAAATGTTGAAACTCTTGATTAGAGGAACTCTGCAATCCTATCAATAAATTTTGATGTGTTAAAAATTCTCTTTTCATTCCAACATTTCTTCTTGGCATATTTTCTTTTTTCGTTATTTTTCAAGCATTCCTCCACCATCAACAAAATCGTTTGCCGCCGACTTTACGAAAGCATTCAACACAAAAGCAATGGGTGAACTATTTGGTATGAAATCGAAAAATTAAATGAGTATTATCGCCTACATTATCGAACTTTATTTCTTAATACTAAAAAAAGTATATTTAACGTTAAGAAACGAAAATAAATAAATAAATAAAATTCTTGTTCAAGTGTTCGAATAGAAGAACTTTCGGAGATCCTAGTGCACAAAAATTTAGCATTTACACTTTTATTTATATAGAATAGATCTATGTATCTATTTTTTATTTATTTGTCTAAATAACTATCTATTTATATACTTATCTCTTTATTTATATGTCTAACTATTTGTCTAACTGTTCATATATGAATTTAACTCCTTTTTGAAGGAGAATACTATGAGGTTTCTTTAAGCTTTTTACTGTTCAATTGTTATTATTCCAGTGCTTCCCTTAACTATGCGCACTGTAGCATATTTGTCAACTCAAAAAAACTGATATTTTGGCTTAAGGTCACCGAAGTTAATTCGAGCTTTTATTATGGTTTTTGTTGTTGCTTGTTGTTGTGTACATTTTACACTACACTTGAACTTGTCGCGAGGATTTGTTGACTTAGTTAAGCCTTCCGTTTGTGTGGCTTTCCACTTGGCCGATTACGCGTGCTCTGCTGCTGTCCTTTATACTTAGATTGATGACTAAACCTGTTGATTGGCGCACATGACAGAGGCCAAGAGGTCAAAAGTTATCAACAAATATTGACACTTGTGATGTGGGTGAAAGTAAAATGAAAATTTTCTAAGTCGCCTTTTTCCAACCTTTATTTGCTCAGATTTTGTTATGTGTGTGTGTATCACAGAAGCTAAAAATTTGCCGCATTTCCAATCCAGTTGGTATTTAGGTAGCGCGGAATAGACAGAGCGCAACCACTGAGCTGTATGCAAATGAAATTATTTTGTGTAGCTATAAAAAAATTATTTATATATTTATAACTATCTAGGGTTTTTAGCTACAACGCTTTTTTTTTTACACCTTTTTTCTGATAAAAGTTCAAAAACGCCTTCAAACAAAATTTACGGCGACTCTGTTTGACGTTGTCGGTTATAAGAAAAGTATTCAAAAACGGAATAGTATAAAAATTATAGAACTTGGCAGAAGAGGGAGAAGAAAGAGTAGCGAAAAAACAAATGCCAAACGATTTGCAAATTGTAAATGCCGTCGAAGTGATTTCAAAAGCGGCGCATTGAAATTGGTCGCTTGTTGCTGCGTTTTTTCTTTGACTTCAACAATAAAAATCCATTGAGCAATTGTTGTATTTAGTTGTTGTTGCCATTATTTATTTTGTTGTTGTTGTTGTTGTTGTTGTTGTTGTTATAAGAAATGTGCAGCGATTGTTATTGTTGCTATCTGTCATATGTCAAAATTCGAAACAATACAAAAATTATTATTTAGCCGCCGCCGTCACTGTCGCTGCCTCTGCCAACGCACAACTTTCACACAAGCGAACGATTTTGATGACCTCGTCAACTGCTGCTGTTGCTGCTGCTGTTGCTGCCAAAGGGCTTAGCAGGTGTTTGGGGCCGTTGGCTTGCTGCTGTTGTTGCGTCGTTGTTTCGTTTGGCACGGGGCGCACGCTTTGTTTGCTCATTGCATAGGCAAGCAAGCAAAGCATTATGATAATCGGTTGACACGCAATGCGATTTTAGGTCGTACAGACAGACCTCAGCTTAATGGCAGGCAGTGCAAAAAGCAGGTTGCATGCAACAATGCGTCTGCTGCTGCCTCATTTTTCACATCACTTAAAACAGTTTTTACACGTTGTCGTTATTTTTATTTTATTATAAGGTTTTCCCTTTGTTCGTCTCGTTGCTCAGTTTGTTTGCCGTAATGCTGTAATATCGCTTTTGGCTTTTTGGTTTTTTTCGTTTTAGTTAAAGAAATCTATCCTTTTGGGTATCTTTTGCTCTGCAACATTTTACTTGTGATTGTGATTGTTGGTTGTTTAACGTCGTTGTTCGGAGTTAATACTTTGCTTGATACTCAAATTATATCATTAGCAAGCACACACACACACATACACTTATATATATATATATATATATATGTATACACTTCATCCACTAAAATTAGAAATAAAGAGCCCTCAAGAAGAAGAAAAATGTATAAGGTTTGTGCATGTCAGAAGAAATGGCGGTATTAAAATCGAATTTTTTTATTTTTATTTTTAGTTTTATAATTTTTTTATTTTATTTTATTTCTATTTTTGTTTGATTTGAAACAGTCTTTCATCGCATCGCATTTCAACTTCACGTAGCCAGTGATTAACAACAGCCAACGATTTTCACATAACACTATAAATTACTAATTTCTGATATGGCCTATTTAAATGTAATTGAAATGGTAATTTATTCAGCTTTTTGTGCACTTGTGAGCAATATTGGCAACAGCTAATAGAGGCAAATTATCTAATTCAAGTGAACGGTGAGCCTTTTTCAGAACTTTATGCGCTTTAAAGAACCAAGCTTTGCGGTCAAACCTAATCATTTAGTTTGAAAATTGTCTGCCTTAAACATATTAGAGCTAAAGATCTATGTTCATGCTCTCCAACTACAATGTTCCACACTAACACATTGCAAACAAAATATTATATGTTTCAGATGTGAATATGGCATTTAATTCATAATTTAAGTGCTCAGTATTGCTATTGTATTGCAATGCCCTACTTTGCCTACTTTTATTGCCTTATGTTCCTCTAAACTTACCCAGCGAGTGCAGTCTGAGCGCCTGAATGCAGTATCTCCACTCACTTTGTCCAGTTCTGTTACCGGTATATGTGAGTTACTACAATATTATACAAACTTTGCGCAAGCCCTTCATCTGTTCACTGAAGGCTCTTAATGACGGCGTTTGGCTTTTGTTGTTTGTGTAGTCATGTAGCTAAACTGGCTTGGGGGGGGTATTCACTTGAGTGCAAGTAATAAGCGTATTTGCGTATGGCAACCATCATCGTCAACATCAAAATCATCGTCAATGATCATCAATTAGCCTGTCACATAACGGTTTGCCAGGAATTCATTTTGCTGCAAACTGATTTCCTCATTGCGAAAAGAAGCGATGAAATAAGCGAAAAGAAAAAAAACATTATTTTTCAACGAGTGAAGAAAGCGATTTTCGGACCTGATTTTCACTTCGCTTCATTTCAGTTGAGCTGGGGTTTGTTTGGGTTGAGTTGTGTGTCGGTCTGCATTTTTTCTGTTTGCTGCTTCTTTCGCATGCCACAATTTTTCTTTCACTCGCAATTTTTTGTTTTAATTTTTTTTTCCTCTTTTTTTGTAACTTTTATTTGTTGTTATGGTATTTCACGAGCTGTTTCAATTTCACATGAAATTATTTGAGCATAAAAATTAATTAACCATTGTTGTGCATAAATACGACAAACAATGCGGGCTCATACGGCCGCGCAGTATGGCAAGTCATGGCGCAATAAGCAAGCAAACCGAGCGGGCAAGTAATGCGTGGAAGACGGGCCGAGTTGAGCCGAGCCCAACCGGGCCGACTTGACTTGACTTCACTTGACTTGAGTTAAGCTGAGTTGGGGCAGTGGCACAAACCGCGGCGACCGCATGACATAATGACATCGTGATGACAAGGGGCTAAAGGCACAAAGGGCATAAATATCTTAACTATAGCAATGGCAAAGGCAAAGGCAAAGGCAAAGCAAAAAAGCAAAGAAGCAGCCACAATAAACACAAAAACATGCGAACAACCAACCGCGTCACATGCGAATCACAGCATTGCAGTCGAGCTCTATGCGGAAGCAAAAGCGTTGATGCTACTGTGTCGCATCTGCCGCGGCATAACATATTGTAGCTGGGGTTTTCTCTTAAAAAAATCTACAAGATCTTTTGCTACTTAACTTAGTTTTGCTTCAACATTTTCACTATGATTTCTTGCGCCTTCGATTGCCCTTTAGACTGCGCTAGCTGATTAGTGAGCTTCATTTTACGGCATTTTATTTCGTACTGATTTGGTTTCGCCCACGTTAGGCGAAAGTGTGCTCATTAAACCCATTTTATAGTAATATTGTATATATATTTAAAATATGTTTTTAAACTCTTTTCATAACAAATTGCCTCGCTCTTTGCCTAAGCGCATTTGGGTGCATTGGCAGCTGTCAACGCTGAATTGCCGCTTAATTGTTTGCCATATCCGGCGCTCCATTCGGCAAAGTTGATAAGCAGCCACTTAAATTTGAGTTCGACTTCGACTTTCTCCGTCAGTGAACACCTCGAAATACAAGCAAACAAATAAGAAGAAAGAAATCTGCTATTTACGATTTTCACCGCTGCGAACGAAACGGGTTGAAAAGTCTCGCAATACTCGTAAACTTGCGCCGTACAACGTATTCCCTTGACGATTTTAATATTAAAAATGTAAAAAAATTTCTTCGTTTTTCCCCAACGAAATTTACAACAGGAATAAAGTTAAATGAAACTCACCATTTTTATGCGCAGCTTCCTCCTTGCTGGCCGCTGCCGACGCTGCTGCTTGGCCGTTAGCCGCTGCTGCTTTTGCTGGCTGCGCACTGGCGCCGTGACGCAGCAGCAGCAGCAGCAGCAAAGCCAAGCGGAGCACCAAGCGTGGCTTAGGCAAAGCGAGTTGCGGCAACATTTTCCGTTTGCGCTGTTGTCCTTGTTGTTTTTCTGCTTGCTGCTTTTTCTTTTTAATTTAATTCAATTTAAAATAAATAATAAAATAATTGTAACGTCGTTAAAATGTTCAGCTTGTTCTCTTTCGGCTGAATTTCCTATTTTCGTTGGAATCGTTTCGAAATTTCTTCGTCGTTGACCTCACAGAGCACGCTTTTCACTTTGGCTACGCGCTGCAGTTCGTTTGAAAAACAGCAGCGGAAAGCGTGTAAGAAAAGTGGAGAGAGCGACTCTAAAAACAGAAAACAAAACGAGAAAAAAAAAATTGTTGCCAAAAACCACAAGCGAACGCAAATAAAACACGAAAATCGACAGCGGCAAAGAAAAAGACAAAAAAAAAAACAAAACACAATAAAGCAACAAAAACGTTCGACAATGACAATAACAAACAACAACAACAGCAACAGCAACAAAGACGCAAAGTGAAATTTTCACTTTCATGCAAGCTGAAAAGTCGCTTCACAGCTCATCTCGTCTTGTAACGGACGCCGCGAAACGATACTCGCACAAACGGCAGCTGCAGATACAAGACGTCGATGCACAGATACATTTATGCGCATGCTGCATGCACTTTTAACATGAACAGTGCTTGTCAATCGATTAGTTACGTTTTCGAAAATACTTGTGAAGGTGTGCACCGTTGACCTGTCGCAGTCGTGACTTGAACTGGAAACATTATTAGGCATTTGCATCGCAACTCGGCTCTAAAAGTCAGTTGGAATTAATATTGTGCTCTGATATGAAGCATAAAATTAGCAACGACATTTCTTAATAGCATTTCATTCATTATTTCGCTGAGCTGGCAATAGCATTGACACAAAAACAAAAAAAAAAAAAAACAAAACAAGATATATCGCTTTGATCGGGGTAATTGTTTTTTATTACGTCATACACACTACTTCATCGAATCTTCAACTACACAAATTTTCTTTGGCAGCGCTACTTACTGCGCTGTAGCATTAAAACGAATGCCTAATCGTAATGAGTTGCCCATCGTACAATGCGACCATATTTGGTTTTGTGTAGGAAGCGTCCAGCGCTATTATAATCCTTTAGGAATACTCCACGTATCATGTATACTAGTAGCCCGCGATAGTTGTAATAATAAAAAAGATAAGCAGAAAAGATTAGCCTTACAAATAATAGTATAAATTCGAAAGTAACGCTGTCTGTCTGTCTGTTACCTTTTCACGCCTAAACAGCTGAATCAATTTTTATGATTTTTGGTATAGAGATAGATGGGACCTTGCGAAAGCACATGGACTTAGTTTTTGTCGCAAAAACATACTTTTTCAATATGGCAACATCTATTGGACGTTAGCCCAACAAACGTTATATCGCTTGCTGTGCATACAAACGAAGAAGCGAAACAGAGAAACGAACACGATAAATTGTATTAATTCCATACAGATGAAGCGTGGTGTGTATATAGGACAAATATTGTGTGCCTAGAAATCTGTATTTATCTTGCTTAAAGTCTAAAGATTATTAGATAGATGTAAGATTTCACAGTTTGTAACAGATTTCAGTGCTGTCAACATATCAAAACAGAAACGTTAATATTTTTTCGGACCCCCCCTAATGAATATTAGCGATATTATTATGCTTCTAAAGCAAAGATAATGAAAGTTCGACTGATGACTGAGATTCGATAATGATTTTTGAGAATGCTTTGTTCATTAATTAAGTTTCTTAATTATATTATTTTTGAGCTAGTCAATACGATCGATCAATGTGTTGTATAAGACAATTGTAAAACAATATCTACTAGCACTAGCTAGCTGAGTTTAACTGAAGCATGTATATCAAGTTATGTTGCGGCCAATAATAATTTTCTGGCGGCCCATCAATTTGAAGCTGTCGCCACAACGAAAGTGACAACAGTTGCTATTTAATTTGTCGTTGCTAATCACTTGACTAGCGCTGTTTTTATAATGTTCATGAGACTTAACGGGACAACATTTACGTACAGGTTTTATCGTTGATAATTTTATTTATTTTTTTATTTTTTTTTTGAATTATTTATTTATATATTTTTATTTTTGTTGTTTCAGGGGTCACGCACTCAAACTTGCACACTCAGAAATGCATTGTGTTTGTTGCTGTTGTTGGCATAGATCGATCGTTTATTTATTATTTTTCTTTCTCTTTTTTTTTATGAATATTTTTGTATTTTATTGCATTTGCTTGCGATGCAGCGAAAAATGAAACAAGTAGTAAAAACAAGTGTTGCCTGCTGCCAAAAACTTGCCACCAACAATAAAAGCAGCGGCAACGGCAAAATCAACTTGCTGCTGCCGCATGCAACGTCTACGCTTTGAACACTTTCGTAACAGCAATGAGCAACGAAGGCGAGACAGCAAACGAAATCAATAAGACAGACATACAAATAAAGGGACAGACAAGTTGACTGACTGGCTGACTGACTGACTGACTGACAGTTGGTTGGTGGTTGGTAAGACGACATAAACACTTAGCCAAGCTGGCAACACGCTAAGCAGCCAAGTTTGTTGGCCTGTTGCCTTTATTTGTATTTGTATTTTTCTATATATATATATATATATATATATATATATATATATATGTGTGTGCGTGTGTTGCTGCTATTTGGTCAGTTGGCGGCTTTGAAGGAAACTATTAGTGCGGAACAAAATAATTTAGAAAAAAGCAAAGCAAAAAGATAAACGAAACCAGCGCCAAAACGTTGCGATTCAATGAGATCGCAGCTGCAGCTAATTTTATTATTTATTTCTTCTTTATATATATATATATTTTTTTTTTTTAAAATATTTTTTGTAGTATATATTTTAATATACTATTTATTTATTTTTTTTATTTTTTTTAGTTTGCTATAATATCGGTGCCTTCGATACGTCTTCGTTTCTTGTTGCTTTCATGCTTTTTATGTACTCGAATTTCATTGTAAATTTTGTAATAATAAGTCGATTTTTCAAAACTGAATGTTTTTCAAACGAAATGCGTTGCACAGCAAAGGGGCGTGTCAAAGTTGCGTGCGAAATGCGCCGTTTTTAAACGCGGCACTTCCGCCTGCTCGAAACGGAAGTGCTGCCGTTGCAAACGATTCAAACACAATTAAATAAAGTGTGGTCCTTGAATTAATCGTTTACGCGTACTAGTTAAACTTTTTTTTTTTAATGTATTTTAATTATTTTATTCTTTTGCTAAAACAAACACTGAACAACAAAAAAAAGCAAAAAAAGAATAAACAATAATAATATAAATAAATGTTTAAAAAAAAAATCACATTTCTTAAACTCAATGTTTACGTTAAAATTTTCTTTGAGGCTGCAGTTGTAAACGACCAAAAAAAAACAGCAAAGAAAACTCGCTGAGCACAGTACGCTGTATTTTGCTTTTATAGTTTACCGTCGCGCCTGCGTTCAACGCGAACGCCGTCAACTGTGTGAAATGAGCGGTGGCGCGTTGCGAACTTTTAAGCTCGTTTTAACCAGCAGAGTTCGTTTGTTCGTGCGCTCGTTCGCTCGTTTGTGACTTCGGCCGAGTCAAAATAAACATTGACTTCGTCGACTTTGACCACTTCCACTTCCACTTCGGCTGAGGTGCGCGACGCAGCTCAACTCGTTGTGACTCGAGGCGCATGCTTAGCATTTGGCTGGGTTTGTGAGCGTATTGACAAGAGCGCTAAAAATCAGACAAACAGTGAGCGAGTGAGCAACATTGTGAGATTGAGTTTCATTGTGTGCGCAGGCGTTTTGCGATCAGCTGTTGGCGGTTTCGCATTTTGTCAAAGCCGGTAAATAAAAAAAAAAAAAACAGCAAACAAGAATAAAATTACTTTTTTGCGGCATTTTTATTTTATTTTTATTTAGGCGAAAAATGTTCGAAACGAAAATATGCAACTACAAATAGCAATAGGCACAATAGGCATCTAATAAGATGATTTTTATAATTTAAAGCAATCCGTTTTCAAAAGAATAAGCAGCTGTGTGCTCTTATTACTGCATCAAATGACAACACAATGAGCCGCAGTGGCACATGTCGGAGGGCAGCCAAAACCAAATTAATGACATCGGCAACTCTGGCATTCAGTTCGCTTTCATATCGAACGCATGTTGCAGAAATTTATTACGTTGATTACGCCTAACAAAGCACAATCCAAATCAACCCAAATCCTAAATTTGTACCAAAACGAAAAAAAAGCACCAAATTAGCAAATTATGGATTAGCAACGAACAACGAACCATGAAAATGCGTAACGATTAACAACTAATTTCTTGTTGTTATCAATCTTTGTTGTTGTGTTTAGCTAGTAATATTTCAACAACAATAAAATCCGAGACAACATAAGTAAGAAAGTGCCCTAAGCCTGAACGAAAACAGGCGCTTACATAATTTGTCTCAGCGTGATTAATCTTTCTCGGGCTGATTTTGGCTTAAATATACATATGTATATTATATGCACGTATATGAAAGTGAGAGATACATAAACAAAAAAGTAAAGAACTGAAAAAGTTGTTGACAAAGAGGGAGCGGGAATAATGAAGTGATAAAATGAAGCTGTTGAACGCCATTAAGGAGAGCACAGCAAAAATTAATGAAGCCATTAATTAAAATCGTTGTCATCGTTGTCTTCGTCGTTATCATCAACGGAGCAACTTAAATGCGCGCAAAGTCATACGAAATAAATTAATTGAACGACAAAAGGCGAAATCCGCGTAAGACCACAAACCGACTTCGGTGGCATTTCTAAGAATTCAGATTTGGCGTTATAAAGTAATTGCAAAAGGGCTCAAGTCGAGTGCATTGAAATGAAACGTTTTGGGGCGCTTAAATGATTTATTAATTAAATTATGACACTTCAGGTGTTTCAATGACTAGGGCTGCATTCGCACTGATATATGATATGCAAGCGCACCAGTTGGACAGTGCAGAGAACATAATTTAAGCATTGGGCAATAAACAGTTGCATACTTTCAGGTCATATTTATGGACAGTTTAAATGCAATGTCAAATTACAAATAAACTTAAAATCAAGGCCTTAAGCTTGATTACTAATCAGGATATTAACAATAATAGTGATAATAGTAATAGTTAAAAAAAACGTAGCAATATAATTAATAGTAATATTATATGTATGTGGGTATGTGCTGTCTGTGTATAGGAATACATGAGAGCTTAGGGATTATTTAAGGCGTACGAATTCTTTTTGGTTGATTAGAGGTGGGGTGGAAGACTTCGGAAGTTGGTGCAGATAGGTGTTGTGGACAGAGGAGTGGAGGTTTAGTGTGAAGGGTGGGGATGTGGTTTTGATTAAGGGTATTGGTTTAGTTGGAAGGCCAAAACTTCTGTTGAGTAGCAGGGAGCGGTGGAGAGCAGAGAGAATTTGTGGTGCTGGATTTTTAGATTTAGATATATTTTTGAGGGGTACTGCTAAAGGAGAGTCATTTGAGAGAAGTATTGGTTTAATGAGCATTGCTATCGAAAGCTGCTTACGGGTTTCCATTGGCATTATTTGGGTTTCGAAAAGCATATTGTTTATAGGAGTAGATCTAAAAGCTCCTAGGGCAAACCTAATGGCTGAGTGGTAAATTACTTTGATCTTGTTTAAAAGGGAGGGTGGTGAGTTTCCATAGAGGTAAAGGCCGTAATCTATTTTTGACATAATCAAAAGTTTTATGACATCTATCACAGAGAGTTGGTTGCAGTTGGATTTGTAATTTGAGAGACATTTGATCATGTTTAGCCTGGAGGTGAGGGAGGTTAAAAGGTTTAGAATGTGATTGTTCTAGTTGTATCTGTGATTGAAGGTGATTCCTAAGATTTTGAGGACTTTGACGTCTGCAATCGGAGCTAGAGAGGAGGAGATTTTGACTTGACAGGAATGCTTCCTAAAAATGTGCAAATGTTTGCATTTTGAAACCGAGAGAGTTGCACACGAATAATCGCACCAGGCGAGGATATCTGTTATTAGTGGATTTATGTTTATTGAGGTACACTTGTTTATTTCTTTGACAATGAGTTAATCATCGGCGTAGGCGTAGAAGTCGAAATGTCTATGTTTAAGGACTAATCTATTTAGTTTGTTGTTTGCGATAAGGAACAGGATAACGGAAAGGGGAGAGCCTTGCGAAATGCCGTTATATTGAGGAAGAATTGAAGAGAAGTGGTTGTTTGCATATACTACCATTTTTCTATTAGACATGAAGCTAGTGACATAGTTGATGATCTTAGGGCCAATTTTCCACGAATGTAACTCATCTCTGACGGAGTGGATTCCTACCTTGTCAAACGCTTGGTGAAGTCGAGTGAGATGATCGAGCGGTGGTTTTTGGAGGAGAGGGCTGACATGATTAGAAAATCTAGCGCCACTAGATTATCAGACACCGATTTGCCCCTCTTCAAGCCGGTTTGCCGACTGTTGATTAATTTTTCTTTTGGGACAAAAACCACCATAGACGGTTATCAATTATTTTGTCTAGAGTTTTGGCGCATCAAGAGTTTAGCGAAATGGTTCGGTAGCTATTGAGTTCAGTTTTGTCGGAGTTGGCTTTATTTATGGGGATGATTTTGCTCAGTTTATAGTGTTATGGGAGGAATTTATTGAAGATGTTATTATATGGGTCGAGGAGACGTGATGTGACTGCTGGGTGAAGGTTATTTAGCATGGGGTAGGAGATTCTGTCCAAACCTGGAGTTTTACCTTTTAATTTTGATAGTGCGGATTTTAGTTCGAGAGGAGTAATTGGGGTTTCAATTATTTTTGCTTGAGGGTGCTTTGAGGGTGTATAGGGAGTGAGGGTAGGGAGTAGGTTTGTTTTGTGTAAGCGAAAAGTAGTCGAAAAGTTTATGTCGTTTGAACCGTTCGAGCAGTTAGTGCCGAATTGTTCTGCTATAAGGTAACTGTCAGTGATTGGGTTTTGTGGATTGGCGCTGTGTATGGCGTGTATAGAGTGGTGCGGTTTTAAGCCACAAAAGGTTCGAATGGTACTTGATCGAATGGATTTTTGATGTAGACGTGTTTGGGTTTCTAGTGGGAGGCATTTAGAGATTTTTATTTCGCGCTTTAGGAGTGCGTTCGCCTTTTTGAATTTTAAAATATTGTCAGTTAATATATTGCGCTTAAGGGCGTACCAATGATGATTTTTAACATCTTTGAGTTTTTGGAGGTTTGCGTTGCACCAAGGGATTGAACGTTTATGATGTGGGATGTGGGTTGGATGTACTTTGTGGGATAGAAATGTTACCGCTTTTGCGGATGATTTTTATGATATTTGCTGATTCTTTGTTTAAGTTACTGCCTACAGGGCGTTGAAGGTGATAGATATTTGTGGCTTCTTTATATAGTGTCCAGTTTGCAAAATCAGTTTTGAATTTTGATGAAGTGTTGGAAGGGATGGGGGAGTGTTCAAAAATATTTATAATTATTGGGAAGTGATCACTGGAAAAGCTATCCGATTCTATTTTCCATGTTGATTCTAGCGCAAGGGTATACAACTGCCCTACCGCAAAGGTGATATCTATATGAGTGAAGTTATGATGTGTGCTAAAGTGAGTGGGGGATTTGTCGTTTAAGATGGAGAATGGCGATTGAGCTAAAAATTTGAAGATTGTGTTTCCCTTACGATTGTTTGCGGGCGAGCCCCATAAAGAGTGCCAGCTGTTAAAGTCTCCAGAGATTAACGAAGGAAGTGTGAGATTATCATATGCATTACGTAGGTTGTTAATAGAGAATGGTTTTTTTGGGGGAATGTGTGAGCATATAACGTTGAACTTGATTTTTGGGTAGACTGTTACACCAATCGAATCAAAATCTTGAGGGAGGATACAATTTTTGTGCTGTAGAGAGTAATGGATGAGGATGGCAACGTCTCCTGATGAACCATATGAGGAATTGTAGGTAGATATTTTATAGTTCATGTGAGTTTGAATATTAGACAATGAGTTGAAATGTGTTTCGTGGATGGTGATGATTTTTGGATTATATTTTTTAATGAGAATTTGTAATTGATCATAATTATTCGAATAACAATTGCAGTTCCATTGTAAGATATTAAGAACCATAATAAAGGAAATAAAGGAGAGTATATTGGAGATTGTGTAGAAATTGTGTGGGTTTGATCAGTTAGTAGCGTTGAGTTGTAGCGTGATAACAAATAAAGAAACCACGCCTATCACTCAACGTTGTGGGAGAGAAGTTGACCGAGCTGCGCCACAGATTACTATCGGCTTGAAGTGTTATTAGGTGGATACTTTTGCTGCAGTATTTAGTTATTACAAGACGTCCTTGGGATAGGTCTACTGAGGCACAGCTCGGTCTGGGGAAGTATATTAAATTATATTAAGGTTTCTAATATCACCTCTTTTTTATAATTCGTTTTAGAGGGGGTTTAGATTTTAGCGGATTTTTCTTACAGAAAATGAGAGGCTAAAAGTTTAGCGTCGCCTGGAGATGAGGAGTCCAAAATATCGGCATTGATAGGCTTTGGATGATGTGGGGAGTTGGTTGGTTGCTCTCTGGCCATGTTGGTAGAAAGCAGCGTATCGATGAAAGAGTAGTTTCGTATTTGACGTTGGATTCTAGTATTGTTGTGGTTTGTTGTTGTCTGGGAAGATCGGGCAATTACAGAAAAGGATGGTGATGAGGGTAATTGGTGGCGATCATTGCATGTTTTGTGCGCAGATTTTATGTCAGTTTTTTTTTTTGAGAACCCTGATGGCTTGAATCTCTTTATGTTTGGACGTTGTTTTCTCTGCAATTAATGCCACAATGAAAGTTGGTACATGGTGACTTTGCTTCTAGGTCGACGTGGTCCGGTAGGCCGCAGTTTAGGCAAAGTTTAACGCTTTTGCAGGCTTTAGTTGGGTGTCCAAGTCTACCGCAGTTATTTCATCTGAGTGGTAGAGAAATGTATGGTGGTACGAGAACTTTTTGGTAGCCAATGTTGATGTCGCATGGTAAGTTTGGAAAGGCGAAATTTATTATAAAAAGTCCAGGTTTCCTTTAAAGTGTTATTATCTTTTTTTAAAATTTGTTTGCACTAAGTAACACTTTGGTTTTTGAGCTCGGTAGCAATTTCGTCTTCGGGAATGTCCCTCAGGTTTTTGCAGTAAATAACACTTTTGGAGCTATTGAGTGAGTAGTTCTCTGTTACATCGTGTTTTATTTCGTTGGTGAGAGAGGTGAGTTTATTAAGTTGTTTGGTTTGTGTTTAATTTTTTGTTTTGATAAGAATTGTACCGTTACGCAGTGGCTTACATTCGTTAACTTCGCCGTTGCACACATTATCTATGAATTTCTTAAGGAGAAAGGGTGAGAAGTTAGACAAAGTGTCGTTGCTTTTGTTTCTACTTATAATCAGGTATTTGGGACAGTTTGAATCATTTTTGAGAGATTTACTGTTGTCGATTGAGAATTTGAGCTGGTTATTGTTGTTGTTTGTATTTTTGTCTGGTGGATAAGACATTGTTTTTGTTGTTTTTAGGCCGAAGGCATGTCGTTTAACTATTGTAACTGTTCCTATGTATGATTGTTGGTATCGTTTTATTTTAATTCTTCTTTATGGACTTGTTTCTTTATCCGGTTTACTTTACTTATTGTTGTCGCAATTACTATTGATTTGGGCAGGTATAAATTGACACGGCATTACTCCTCACAGGTTAGAGTGGAACTGTTTCAGGTCAGATAATTGGCTCGAATAAATGCACAGCCGCTGGAGCTTTATTAACGCTACCAAAGAAGGCGCAAAAACAGCGTTCCCAGTAATCGTGCTGATCAAGAAGCTTACGTAAATGTAATACTATTGCCGTTCACTAACATTGATTGATATTTTCTGCAAAGCATCAAGCAGCCGATGCATAAATACGAGTAAAACTGATGCGCTTTGCACAGCGGCATATCTTGGTGGCTGTGTTTAGGACACTTGTACACAGTAACATTAACAAGACGCCTGACAACGAGCAAGAAAATAAACTGCAAACAGTTTTTCTTAATACCAGCAATGGGTGGTGCAGGCTAATAGCGAAACAGAGAATTGAACGGATCAGTTGGAGTGCCTTAAAAGTGCACAGCATGAGGGAGCAAATGGCTGGACCAATGAACGGACCAATGAACGGATGAACTGAAAAAGCGCATTAACAATGTCAAGTTGGAAAACTGTTAAGTAAGAACAACAACAAAAACAACAACTCACTCAGCGACAAAAGGAAATAGCTCACTGCGGAGCATTTTATTTATTTATTTGCAAGTTGCAGAGAAAACCAATGCAGATATCAGATACAAATGCGAGTTACGCGGTAACAGCAGCAGTTATAACGACGACAACGACAACGACAACCACAGACGACACAACAACAACAACAACAACAACAACAACAACAACAACAACAACAACAACAACAAACAAACAACGCAGACGTCACCGCAACTCAAGTCGACAACATCAAAACCAGCAGCAGCAGCCTCATTGCCAGTGACAATAGTAAAGCTCGTTTTGTAATATTGTTGTTGTTGTTATTGTCATTGAGTGCGTAAAGCTGCTTCTGTAGCTGGCTGTGTTTGTGTAACGCAGCAACGTTATATGACAATAGCTTAACAAAAAAAGCACAAAAACAAAAAAATAAATAAAAATTAAAGTATCGCTCTGCCCTGGCACAGCGCTGCCTTGGTCCTCAGCAGGAGCGCGAGAATCTTGAACACTTCGTTCTTGCATTTGCTGCCGTAACTAGAACCGCAAATGCTTTTACTTGGTGCACTCTGAAATTGTGTGCCTATCTATCTATCTATCTGTCTAATATTGTAAAGTGCTAATATTTGTTTGAATATTAGAGGTAATCTTCGAAACTACCCATCTGATTTTAGAAATTCTTTCGTTAGTAGAATGCTACGTTGTCACTGAGTGTCATGGACTATATCTATATTTTATTTTTTTAAGTAAAATATTTTTTTCTTGGACTTACTAAGTTTTTATGTGTAAGGCAGCCCCGATAGTATTGAATCGTATTTCCTAAAATATAATTGTAAATGTAAAAAACTAACGGATAGAGCGCGACCTGGATAGGATATACTTTTATTCCGATAGAAGGAACCCGTGGCATAATATTCAATGTTGTTCCATACCAAGCGAACGAAGTCGCGGCCGGAATCTGGTGTTATATACATAGATGGTATGTATTATAGTATAGTACTAGTCGAACCCGGCAAACGTTGTTTTTAATATCAGTAGGCAACAAAGTAATTAAACATTAGTGTGCTCACATTCAGTGGAAGATAATTGGGTCATATCTATAATCGCTAATTTATTGGTTTATGCCAGTTGTTCTTGTGTTTGTTATACTCTGTACCTGCGACTTCGTTGAATACGATTATAATTGAAGTATGTCAAATGACAGAATGTTGCCGCAGCAACATCACTTTGAATATATAAAAGTTTTTTTTTTTATATACCTAAAACTGATTAAACGAAACTGAACTACCCTAAGACCATGTACCAGCACCAAACAAGAAAACAAACCCAGAAGAGCACAAATCGAAGCGAAGGTAAAAAACTTAGCGCGGTTGCGCTTATGGATCTGGAAAACATGCATTTCTAACAAGTGCACAAACGATTTTTAAATTAAATAGATAGATAGATATATAGATAGATGGATAGAGAGATAGATAGATAACAGATATATATATATATATCTAACTATCTGTCTATTTATGTATCTCTCTATATATATATATATATATAGATAGATAGATAGATAGACAGATATATAGCTAGATAGAAAAATAGATATATATATATAGATAGAGAAATAGATAGATAGACAGATAGATATATATATAGAGAGATAGATGGTGTATTCATTTAGTTGAGATCAAACCTGAAGCTACTCTTATATTTGTTGAGGTTTTAAGTGTTAAGGCTCCAAAGCGAAGTAACTTGTTTCGCAGCTTCCCTCATACTATAAGCATATATGTATATGTATATGTATATGTACAGTGTTTATTATATTTTGTTGCTGTGTTTGTGTGTACAATTCAATCGAATGACATCGAGAAGCATCAAATCGAATTGAATTGAAACGAATCTGACAACGACAACGACAACGACAACGATGACGCGGACGCGGACGCGGACGCGGACAACTGCAATTGTTGACCGTATCTAATGTGATATTGACCGAGTGACTCGGTTTCCATTTGGCAGCTGCTTGTGGTCTGTCGGACGCCGTTATCGGATGCGCAGAGTTGCAATATTTGTTCTGAGTTTGCAACTGTTTTGTTGCTTGTGCTTCATTTAACTTTCATGACGGCTATATATATATATATCTGTGTCTGTGTGGCGCTCGTGGCATGCGGCATGCGGCATGCGGCATGCGGCATGTGCCAGAAATGAACTCTTCCGCATAATGCACTCGCTAGTCGCCAGCTCAATTGCAGCAACACAGCTCACTAACACATTTGGGCGCCACTTGAGCGTCAATAATTACGCACTTTTTTCGCTTCCTGTTCGTGTGGCACAGCGTACTCGCAACGTCGACTACGACTTGTTGCCACTTATTGCAGCTTGTTGCGTTGTTGCGTTACATTTTCACTTGCATGAATAGCAAGCCAAAATATGTGAAGAGGCAAACATTTATTATGCCAGATACTAGCTCAGTTTATCATATTTCCGACAAGTTGACTTCATTTTGGCATATCCCAATGCCCGTCGCACTTCGCTCTGCGCCACGCCAACTGACTCGCTGCGCTGCTTGTGCGCTTCCTGCTCTGACCAACGCTAGCGGCGATGCGCAATGCATTCGATGGCCGAAAAATGCATTTGAAACTCATTTGTGCATTTGCAGCTGATTGAGTATCTCTTCGGTTGCAAGGCCTTTTATGGCCACAGACGCTTTGATTTGACTGTTGGTGGTCGATCGAATTACGAATTACGAATTACGAATTACGAATTACGTTGCGCGCTCAACTGGCAACGCACGCATGAACGCCAAACACAAAATTCAATTGCAATTGCATGCTTGCCCCGTCTCCAGCCAACTGGCCATTTGTCGATTGCCACCTGCCACGTGCCGCAGGCCACAGGCCGCAGGCCGCGCCTTCTTTCGCTGCTCACTTGCAACTACACAATTCAGCAGCTATTTGAGTTATTAGCGACGCACGTCGTTGGCTAAAGATACTCGGACGCGTACTTGCAACAAAGTTGTTATGACTTGGTCACTCAATTTGTTGCAAGCGCAAATGTACCACGCATAAATCAACGTATGCAATAGTAAATCTGCTATTTGTCTGAAAGTTGCAACGAAAGTTGTTGGCAGTGTGCGCCAAATGCGCGGTAGATGCAGCCAAGTCAGAAAGATATAATAAAGTGGCCAGAGTCTGGTAATGAGCGCAACTCACTCGTACTTTGCTGTGGCGATGGTGTCGCATAATTGAATTTCGTACTAGTTGCTCGTTCATCATTACTCGCATATAGACAAATACGTCATTACACAGCACATCATTATTGTCATCGTAGCTGTTATCGCTATATAGCTGATTTATGCAAGTGTCTCGACTTGCTCCTGCTCGTAGTACAACAACAACTACTCGAATCAGAGTCTTGCCTGTCCCGAAACCTTGTGCATATGTAAAATGGTGACATCAGCTATCTAAAAGTAGTCGAAGGCGAATAGCATGCCATTGCTGTTCGAACCAGCCATTTCATAAAATAATCTATATATATATATACCAGATCCTTCTACTTCTACTTCTACTTCTACTTCTACTACTATACAGCAACATTGTAAATTATCGCACCGGAGCCTTTTATCCGAATCAAAGTATATACTACCCAGCTCGAGGTCTGCACTTATAATTATATATTCGGAAGCACGTCTATAATACTTAGTAATAACGAAAGAGCTGAAGTTGAAATAGTTAACCACATTTAAAGCATTTAGTTTAGTTTAAGTAGCGCCCCAAATTTCATTTTTGCCGCGGTGCACTTGCTTACCTAGCTATGTCACTGCTCACATGTTTTTTGCAAACTACGCGCAAACACAAAAATGAAGAAGCAGCAAAGCAGCTACAACGAAAAAACGTACGAAACATTTTATGCTTGGTCTTGCAGTGGTTTCGCCAAAAACCTACACCTAAGAAAACATATCTCACACATTGAGAAATCAATAATAGTTAATGCCCATGACGCGCAGTGACAACGTAGCATGCTACTGCTCAAAGAAATATTAAAGTCGGGTGTGCAGTTTCGAAGTTTACCTCAAACATACAAACAAAGCGTAACTCTTTTTAATATTAATATAGATATGGATGGCAGTGTAGCTATGTAAATGCTAGGTTTTTATTATTTTTATTCCTTCATTACTACACCAGGGAGCATAGAGCCTCCCACAAGTCTCTTCAATCGAGTTTGTGGTGCTCTCATTAATCAAGTCTGCCAGTCTATTTACCATGGTAGATGGTTTTTTGGGGCAGAGCAGGTATTTGGCCTGTTGTTTTGCTTCTCTGGTTTGGGTAGACAAGGCCTCTACTTTCTATTATTTTAATGGTCACCCTGACTCTACAACATGACCAAATGTTTTTCGTTGGGCCATATTGCCGAGTTGTGATGCCATTGGCGGTAAGAGACGTCCGCCAACATAGGCTAGTTAGGTTAGTTTGTTTAAAATGGCAAATCTCTGAAAGTTCTTTAACGAATTCGTTGAAATTTTGGAACAACGTAGTCTTGCTTTTGCCGCGTGTTTTTATGTAGTTAAAAGTATATTTTTAACTGATAAGTACTTTTCACATGAATACTTTACAATACAAACTTGAAATAAATAAATAAATAAATAAATAATTAACTAATTAAAAAAATGCCAATAATTACTTAAGTGTTTAGTACTGAGGCTGACGCGGTACTGTCGTTCATTGCTCATGGTTTATATATAACTTTGTGTGCTTCTGGGCAGCTGTTGCTACCAAGAATTTAAATTGAGTTGAAATAAACTCTTTTCATTTACTTCCATTTAACTAGACTGAGCCACAAAACTGGGGCCGTGGGCTGAAAAATGCTTTAAACTTTATATAATGCACAAAGTACGAGTCATACCAACCACCAAACATCATGCTAAGCCTTTGTAAAGCCAAAGACAAGTAATTAAAGCAGCAAAGTGAAGATTGAAACACACAGACACACATACTTACGCACAGCGGAAAATTATGAAATGAAATGATTTCGTGGAAAATTTTGAAGGAAACCATAGCGTGGCAGCAAAGTTAAGCAAAATTGTGCGCAATCAAAGTTAGACAAAGAAAGGATAGACGGACAGAAAGTCTTACGAAGCGAGCCAAGTAGTAAATGAAATATGCACATAGCCACACAACAACAACAACAACAACAACAACAACAACAACAACAACAACAACAACAACAACAACAACAACTTGTTCAACGAATCATTAATGAAACGAGAGGCAACTTCAACGCAGGAAGTCTCGTCTGAGATAAGCATTTTTAGCATTTTGAGATTTGAGAAATTCGCAAGTCGAAAGCCGTAGAAAACTGTATATTGCAATTAAATAAGGCATGACTTCATCGTAAAACATTGTCGCCCCATATTGCTTGGCTAATGTGTTGGTTGGTCAGCATTGAAGTGGATTTTAAAGTGTTGCCCTGTCGAAGGGATTGTGGCGCAGAGAAACGCACGCAAACACGCACGCATAATGACGCTCAACAGTTCTGGGCCAAATCGGTTGCCACTAATGGCGGCAACAACAACAACAACAACAACAACAACAACGATAATCTTTGGCGCCAACCAGGCAAGTCCTACATATGCCACAATCTCACTCGCTCACTCACTTGGGCAGGCTTCACCCTCTATCTAACTATCTTACACTATATGCGTTATACTTATGTGTGTGTGTGTGTGTGTGTGTTTATGTGTGCGTTCGCATGTGTAACAATTCGAATGAAAAGGCTGTGTGTGCTCACTGCTAGTATTATTACTATTCCAGATTTATGCAGTGCAAATGACGTCCGTGACTTTTTAAAGAGACGTAGGCACAAATCCCTGACCTTACGCAACAAACTGAGCGCGCAAACCGAGCAAGTAGAGCTCAACCAAATATAACGCAGCATAGCGAAGCGAAGCGAAGCAAAGCTTCAAACAAATCTGCCAGTTGTAGTTGAATTTGAATTTGAATTTGAAATTGAAATTGAAATTGAAATTGAAATTGAAAGCGTTCATTGTTTGCAATTCGAGCAGGTTGACAATGTCAACGACATGACCAATTCGACCAGTTCGAACAATTCAACATATTCGCGCAGTTCGCCAAGTTGAAACTGTAGAGGGCGACAACTCCGAATTTCTTGCAGTTTGCTACATTATGGCTAAGACAAAATTATAGCTTTTCACTATAAACTCTTATACAAAACCATAATGCAAAATGTACCTACGACCGAAACGTAGCGGAAGTGTGACCCATAAATTGTGTCTGAAATTAAGCCAAGAGACATGACAAAATGCTCTAGGAAATGACGAATTATATTAGTTAAAAAGAAGGTGCTAAAACAAAAGTGGCAAATAAAAATGAGCATGTAGTGGAGAAGAGTAGTGAGTATCGAAACCATTTTATGTGACGCTGCACGAAGACATGACTTAAATCTTATGAAACAAAAAAGCAGAATTTGATCTAAAGAATTTTTATAAATTAAAACACCTGAACCTCGTTTTACACGTTCTTCTTAAATTTTTTTAAGTGGAACTTTTAAGGGCGCATTGGTATTAAAAATGTTCAATATTTCGGCGCCGGAACGCCGCGTTCTACGACAGAGCTTTTTTATTTATTTTTTTTCTTTTTTTCTTTTTATTTAATTTTTCTGTTATTATTAGAACAACTAAAATTAAATTTTATATACAAAAATTAACAAAACAACTTAAATAATAAGTGGGGAAATGATTTAATAATAATATTATAAGGATCTAATAGGGAGATCGACAGGGTGCGATCTTCTCAGCCGTCTCGCCACCCTAACTCCTCCCATTCTGCGTCGTTTTAGAAGGCGCCTTGCTAGTTTATTTGGATGATTTTTTAACCTCTATATATTTTTTGGCCAGACGATTTATCACATCCGGCCGTAAGGCGTACGTCACATTGGCACATTTGTTTTTGTTAATGCAAATGTTCCAACGTCGTGTCCAGTTTTCAAAAATATGCAGGTATTGCTGCAGTGAGTCCGTCGCTTCGTAAATGCACTTGTTTCTGACGAGGATGGCCGTATCGTCTGCAAACGTGGCAATGATCAGATCCAGAGGATCCTTCAGTGGTATTTCTGACCCAGTAGGCATGTCGTGCGTGAACAGAGTATAGAGTGTAGGCCCCAAAACGCTACCCTGGGGGACACCTGCGCAAATCGCCTTAATGCTAGATTCCACACCATCCAGTACCACTGAGAAGGTCCTATTCTCAAGATAGCTGCGCACGATTAACCATAGTTGAGGCGGTAAGAGATTCTTGAGCTTACTGAGCAGCCCGTCATGCTAAACTCGGTCGAAAGCCTGCTTTATGTCAAGATACGCTGCCACCACGTACTCCTTAGCCTCAAATCCTTCGAGAATAAAGTTAACCACCCTATTCAGCTGCTCTGGAGTTCCGTGAGATTTACGAAAGCCAAATTGAAAGGAAGGAACTATTTGCTTTACCTTTTTTAAGTCCAGGATCCGTGTCAGCAAACAGCGTTCAAACAATTTTGCTATAGTGGGTAGCAGGCTAATTGGCCTGTAGGAATCTAAGGTGTAAGGGCTCTTGCCGGCCTTATGAATCATGCAAATTCTCGCCTTCTTCCACTGTTTCGGCACATATCCCAATCTCAGCACTGAGTTAAAAATGAGGACCAGAAATAGCACAGCTCTTAGCGGCATTGCCTTAAGTGTAAAGTTGTCCAGTCTATCTTCACCTGGAGCCTTTTTAGTGTTCAACCCTTTAATATGTGCTGAGACTTCCTCGGCTGTAATGGGAGCAACCGGGAGGCATAATTGGCCGGCGCTTTCAAGTCCCATATGGATCTGGCGAACCCTGAGTTCTGAGCTGGTATCAAATGGCTGAAATCGAGCTTCCAATTGCTCAGCGAAAGCCTCGGCTCGCTCACTTAAAGATCTAGCCCAGGATCCGTCAGCCTTCTTGATTGGAAATTTTGGGGTTACCTGTTGTTTATACCTTCTCGCCAACTTCCACAAGGAGTGCTTTGTGGGGTCGTCGGGGGAGACATTTGACAAAAACCTGTCAGTATCTTCCTGTTTATGCAGCGTCAGCAGTTTTTGACTCTATTCGACACTCTACGCAAAACCCTGTCCACAATAGTGTTGCGGGTGCGACAAAACTGTCTCCTCAGTCTCCTCTTAATAAGCAGCAGTGCTTCCTGGGGGAAGTCCAGAACGCACTCTTGATCCATGTGGTGGATTTAAGGGGGCGGCAATGAGTGCAGCTGAGTATTTTAGAAAGATCGAGTGCGCGTCTTTAATGTCTTCGGGCATCAGGATTTCCAAGTTTAAATTTAGAGATTCATCCAGATTTTGGCGAAATGAAGCTAAGTCAGTTCCAGGTGGCAGCAGTCGTCCTTTTATTGTTTTGATCTTCGGAGTGGAATCAAAACAGATGGCCACCATCCAGATTTCAGCCAGTAGGGACGAGTTAATAGTCTCTTCATTATATCTACCTCCGCATCTTAATTGGTCATCTGTAGATTTCGAAGACCTTTTAAACAATCTAGCAGAATGTTTCTCATAGGTGGAGACTTTAAAGCCAAGACCAGATTCTGGGGTAACTTTAGAGCGTATACAAGGGGTAGCTGCTTACAGGAAGTTGTGCAAACTCAACAGCTCAAATCCTGGCAACTGGTCAAGCGACCCATTTCCCGTACGCCCAAAGACACACACCCAGCGCTATTGATTTCTTCATTTATAATGGGCTGCGTTCAGACGAGTTGTGTATCAGGACTGAGTATCAACTCTCCTCTGATCATCTCCCCCTTGTGGTTGATTTTGATTCCACGACAGAGCTGGAAGATAAATATGTAAGAGAAAGAGAGAAGGAATACAAATTTTGTGTTTGGATTTGTAAGTTGCTTGAAAATGTACAAACGTTACTCTCTATTGAGCACGCACAAAAGTATTGCGCTCTTCTTCTTGTGATGTTCATCATTATGACGCGTCATAGTGTCATTGCGTCATCGCATTATCGTTCTTCGTGTAGCATTCGAGCGTTAAGCCAAAGTTGTGAAATGAAAACGAAGGGCACGCGCTGTTGTTTTTTGATTTATTTATATTTATTTATATATCATTTATGATTTTTTTCTTTAATTTTTTTTTTTTTTAAATCATTTTTAGAATAATTTGTGGACTATTTCAAATGTCTCTATATTGAATATCTGCTCAATCAATACCAAAAAATTCTTACGAATGAGATGGAACAAAAAAAGACCGTCACAGCTCCACAAAGAAGTGATGGAGAAATTGATAACGTTTGTATTACTTTGCCAGCCAACACTTACAGCAACTTTAGTTCGTACAGCGCTTGATTTGGCAAATGAAATGAACCCGAACATGACAGAGCCGCTGAATTTCAGCGCAATTTCAGAGAAACCATGAAATGCTACCAAAACCTTCAAAGCGACAGAAGCAGAAAGACACAAAGACAGTTGATCAATTTTGTTCAATCTCAAGTATTTAAGTTTTACTGAGGATTGAAAAATACTTAAAAATAAATATATTTTTTTCGAACTTATGAATATTTTATATGGCGCTCATGTCTCTTTTTACGAGGTTTTTTTTTTTTTTTTGAAGGAGTGAACCGTGTAAAACCATTGTTAACCTTATACAAAAAGGTGGCACAAAAAACGCGGGGCAAACAAGAAAAAGTTGTTTCAAAATTTAAAAAAAAATCCGTAAAGAACTTTCAGAGATATGCCACTTTGAACAACGAACTCCACATTTATATACACACATTTATGGATTATTATTATTATTATCTCTCGAAGAAACAAAATGGGGTGTGTCTGTGTCGGCGACACGGCCGCTTTACGTGAATACGTCTACGTAATACGTCTACACGACACAGAAACCAACAACGATGAGGGTAACGACGCACAAAAGAATAACAACAACAGCAATTTTAGCATTGAAATTGATTGAAAAACGAAATTAAAACGATGGCGCGTTCCACTCTGGCCCCCGATATGCGGCATAGTTCGCCCTAAAGCTAATGAATTCTTTGATCCTTTACATATCCAGTGGTGTAATTAGATTTTTGATGTGGCTGCTAGATATGTAGATACAACACCAAACTCTATCGCACCACTCACTCACTCACTTTTTTAGACATGCACCCCCATACAACTGAAAACTAAGACGTATTCACGTCAAAATTCAACTCAGATTTATATTTAACTTTTCCTTTTCATTACCCACTACTGATCCATTTGGCTTCGGCCGCGCTTAATTTTGAAGTAATAGAGTTCTTTGCGTAATTTTGGTGGTTAGATATTTCGGGTAGCGATTTTTCCAATATTTTTAAAAGCCCAGCTTGTAAAACATACATGAAAAAAATAAAAGCAGCCTTATCAAAATGTCTTAGTGGTCGAAGGTGATGGAGAGATATACTCAATGGATATACACAGACATATCTTCAACGTATGTACAACTCATTGGTAACGCTTGCTCCATAGTATCTCAACGATTACCTCCTAACGAATACCTCAATAGACGGCCATAGAGTTTTCCTTAGTGATCCTATATATATTCGATGACCGACAAAATCTAAGCTTAGGAAAGCAAAAGTTCCCAATTACCAATGAGACATGAGATCCGATGTGAGCTCTCTCAGATTTTTTTAAGGTTCTGAAGGTAGACTATGACGGAGGGGGTGGTTCAGTAGTTCCCTAATGATTTCCAACTTGCTTTTCCGTTGGGCAAGGGCAGACAATTTACATTCACTTGCAGACGTCTACGCCGTTAATCGCTCGCTTTGATTTACTGAATTCTATGAGCATTTCAGTGGAAATTTCATGAACAGATAATTGGCTATTTCGCCGGTAACCTACGCATTTCAATCGGGACAAATTGGATTTGTAAAATGGCCGAATAATGAGCAGCAGACGAAGTAGAATGCAGAGATTCTGTGAAAACAGTCAGAGTGTGACAAAAACAGAGACAGAACAACAACAACAACAAACATCAACGACGACTGCTGAATGGATTTCAATTAATTTGCTATTAAAATTAGGAGCCGACGTCTGAAAACTGAAAGGAGCCCCAAATTGACGGCCAGCAATTGACTTTAATAAATTGTGGGCGCAGTGGGCGTAGCCAACCGAGCCAACAAGAGACCGTGATATGTCGGTTATGCGAAAATAATAGACGCAGCAACAACAACAAACATCAAACGCGATAATTGCGAACGGTTGACAAAGAAAGGGCGGGTGTCCTTTTTGGCTGTGTTATGCAAGGTTTTAGCTTGTTGTGAGGCGCAGTGTGTTGAGTTGCGCTGCGATGGTTTGTGTAGTCAATCTAGGGTGTATAGCAGTTGTAGTATGGTTAAAGGCGTGGCTTGGATTTGGAAATAATGCCATTAATTAAGGTGATGCGGTTGTAAGTAAACGCAGGTGACTTCAAGTTGATTGCGGTAGAAACTACGCAGGTGTTGCTTGAGTCTAAGTGATGCATGCATGAGCAGATGGCAGCTATTATAGAATGAAAGGCTTGAAAGGGCGACATTCAAAGGTCATACATATAGTATGCCTGCCAACTCTGATTTTCCACGTCAAAGTGCAACCACAGCATCGCTAGATGGCGCGCACAACGCGTAGGTGCGTGCTTAAATACACTGTTTTTGTTGTTGTTTTTGTTGTTGTTGTTGCAGCTTCCTGCGCATAATGTTATTTCATTTAATTAGCTCTTCGCATCGCTTCACTTCAAACTCAACTTCTAAAATTTGCTTGTTCTTCTCGTTTACCACGTCCTCTTTAAGGGGAGGCAAGTGCATATTTTCACACTAATTCTACTTAGAAGTTGAAAAGCATGGAAAATAGTTTTCAACTTGGCATTTTCTCAGTTCCGTTTTAATAATAAACTGTCGCTCTATCTCTCTCTCACTCTCTCTCACCTCTTTTCTAAAAGATTTATTATTTGTATGCAGCATTTAATTGTGTCACTTTAGGGCTTAGTAAAGCATTTCCTAGTAGTTCACTCAGTCGTGACCGCATCGCTTACTGGCTTTAAGCACGACAAACTGTGGCCAGACATTTCCTCGGATTCATTCCACTTACTTAGCAATTAAAGTGAAATGCTTGAAGCACAAATGCAGCTGGCAACAGAACAAAAACAAAACGTTTGACCTTCAACCATATCAATTTGATTACTCAAAGTGTTTATCTTATGAGAAGAGCAAGTGAACAACAACAACAACAACAATAAGAAAAATCAGTACGAAAAATCTATATATGTTTCAGCACCAGCAACGGAAGCAAGCGATCGAGACTTTCAACTACCCGTTCATCACTACAGTCTCTACAGACGCACTGTGCGTGAACATTAGCGAGCGGGGAGAGAGCGAGTAAGAGCCACTCTTGTTTGATATGAAGCTGGCAAGCGTTTGTGCTATTCGTTGTTTTAACACGCTTCTCGTGGGCTAGAACAAGTGGAGTGCGCCGCGCAGTCACTTCCAACTTACTCAACGATGATGTGATGAAGGGAATGAAGTAGGGGAAGAAAAATTTGACAATTTCTTTTTTTTTGCTTCCTCGCTTTTTGATTACCGATTAAGAAACTGTAGAATTTCTAAAATTTACGGGAGCGCCCTCAGTGTCTAGGTGGTCTGGAATGAATGGAAGGTTCTAGTAGCTGCGGAAAGTATTCACTTAAATAGCCGCTGTCCATTTTAAGGGCACTCAAATTATGTCCGTAGAATTCGACGATCAGGGCATCTACGAAGCAAGAGAAACTTCTGATATAAACTTTTCAGTTATTTAATGAAAGCTTAGGCTTATTATTATAACACTTGGACTGGTCTTAATAAAACACTTGGGAACGTTTTTCAAACTACATATGTATGCATGTACTACATATGTGGAGTCGTAAAACTTCTCCAAGCAGTTGATAATACAGTGGCAGAGTTGCGTCGGGCTACTCTGTCTTGGCTTGGCCGGGTGCCTATAAAGCCATTGCGTGATATCAGGTTGCACGAGCGTGAAGAGCACTACAAATTCGTTATGGCGGTTTTTATTTATTTTTTTTTGATTATATATGTAAGATATATATGTAAGATATATAAATATATTAAATTATCAAAAAATGTTGCTATTTCAAAACTGCAGCTGAAGCTGCGAATGAGCCGAGTGAGCTGCTTTCTCATGCCCTAGTTCTTCAGCTTCATCAGCCCCTTCTTAACTTTTGTGTGGTCGTTCTTTACTGTTCAACGCATTCGCTGATAAGCGCCTTTGGTCAGTTCGGCTGCCAATCAACACATCTCCACATCTCTCGCTCACTCGCCCGCTGCTTCACACTCTCGCTAGTTGCCGGCAGTGACGTTTGTATGTATCTGCTGGCTCACGCTCAATCTCAGTTGATTGTTTCTCGGTTCATTATTTATCGTTCTTATTTAAATTTAATTTCGTTTGGTCAATGGAGCGGGACGGACGCGCAAAAATTTGCCGATAAGCACTGTCTAATGAATGCTGGTGTGACGGTTGTGCCTTATTGCATGCACGAACGCATAAGTTCGTTTGATTGAACGCTTGTTGTTGTTTATCAAAAGTGGCCGTGTGTGTGTGTGTGTGTGTGTGTGTGTGTGTGTGTGTGTGTGCCATAGCTAGCGCATTCGTGTTGCTGCCCGTTTATTGTTGATTGCTCATAGCCGGAAAACAGACGCCGTACTATCCGGGTGCACGGCGCAACAAGAAATCATCAACAACAACAACAAAGAACAATCACACTTACACTTTCCATGTGTTTATTAAAATGTATTTTATTATTTCACTTAAGCATGTTTTCTATTTATTTTTATTTTTTTCTTTTCGGTTGTGTCGGTTGTGCTTTCATTCATTGTGCTCACTTCAAAATTAGTTGGGTGTTTGTGTTTGGTGCGTTGCGTGTAACGGCAGCGTGAAAAATAGAGCAAAATTAAATAAATAAACTGCCGAAAGCGTACTATTTTTTAACATATATATATTTTAATTTATTTATTTTATATTAACATTAAAACAAAACCCACCACCTGTGCGTAAAATGTCCGCTTTGCTGCACTACGATCGAAACTATCTGCTAAGCACTTCCGGCGTTTTGAAGCTCTGCTGCATGGTAAGCATCTGCGATCGAACGTATTAAAATGATCTCTTTACACAACTCTTTCAATCGATCACTCGTTCACTCGATCACGCACACGCACTCTCATACGCTATTTCAGCTGAGCTACGCTATTGGTGTGCTTTGCATCGTCTGCAGTCACCAGCTCGTCGACAATCGAAATGTGCGCGCCTCACTCTACTACACCTTTGCGACGCTCTGCTTTATCGGCACAACGGCTGCGCTGCTCGCACGTTTGCTGCGCTTCTGGCAGCGTCACATTCGCCTGAATGCGTCACGCTATGAGTGCTATTTGAATGGCGGTTTGGCGCTTTGCTGCCTCGGCGCTGGCGGCATTGCATTGACACTTGACGTGGCCACCTACACAGCAGCAGCGGTGAGTAAATTCTGCGTTTCACCTGACTTGAATTGCATATCTCTCTCTCACTCTCTTGCTTCGCTATTCTGCTGGCAGTTCTTTGCACTGCTTGCCTTCTGTTGCTACGCCTGCGATGGCTACGCGTGCTTCCGTCGGAGTCGCCTATGCGATGCAGCAACGCAAACGTTGCCAGTTTAATCGAACTGCTCACGGCTGCTCTCAAATTCTTCGTAGTTTAATGCATTTTTTTTTTAAATTCTTCTTTATTTGTATTTAATAGTTACTCCTAAATAAATGACAAAACGCCGTAGTCAAAGAACATCGAGCCAAATAGCTGTTGAAGCGTATTGCTATGCGGTTGTGTAGGACTATTTAAAGGTACATATATTGTCAACAATACCTGTTCCATCACATACTAAGCATAACTTGTATTTACCAAAATGTCGCCAATCCCAGTTTGTTCCTTTAGGTAGTTTAATTTGTTTCTTATAACTCCTACTTATATATACTTCTACATATGCTTGGCAATGATGTTGATGCAAATGATCACTGTGGCTGCTTGTTATGTACGCATTACGTTACGCTGCTCTGACAATATATCGATCGAGAAAACAGCTTATCATAGAAGGTAGTGCTTCAGCCAATAAACATAAAAATATATAGTAAGTAATCCATAACTCGAAAGCAGTTTGTATATATTTTTTTTTTGAAGTTTTTTTTTGTGCTTTCTGACTCTATTGCTTCCGGCGTTAAACGGAATCGCCACTTGCATTCGTTGCCATCAGCGGAAATCACTAAAACTTCGGAGACCGAAAATTGTATTTCCGTTGATTAATTCTTGAAGCGTAGCGGCGAGCGGCCATGGATACGAATGATTGATGCAACGCTGTTGACTTGTTCATTGTATGATTGATTTATTGATTGACTGCTTGACGTGTGTAAATGAACACCTATGTGTGTATATGTGATTATTACTTTGGTATTCATTCAGTTTAAAGTTTTTCTATCCTTTCTTTTTTATGTTTATTTATTTATTCTTTTTTATTTTATTTTATTTTTTTAAAATTTTTTTTATTTTATTTCGCGTTTTTTGGTCCTCATGAATTTACTTTTCTTGACTTCCTTTGAAAGAGTTTCTCTTTTCAAGGTTGGCTTTTAAGAATGTTAACTTCCGCTAACACAGACCCACATACACACCTACTTACAAAAGTATATATTACTATGTTGCATATGGAAACACTTCAAATAAATGATTAAAGTAATAGAACCGTGTAATCCGCTAAGGGCACATGTGCGCATAGCTTTGCATTTGAGTCTCTGTGTTCATGAGTGTGCGTGTTGTTGTGTGTATGTGTGTGTGTGTGTGTGTGTGTGCATTTCACTTTGATTTTGAAGTGTAAACTTGTTCACTTGTTCCTTTTCTTTTTATCTTTTCTTCATTTGTATTATCCTCTCTCATTACTTTCCTGTTGTTGTGGCCTCCTCCAAACGACACTGGCTTGCCGTAGTTTTGGCTGGGGCTGCTTCAGGAAAATGCTTAACACTCATTAAAATTGTTATTATTTCAACCGCTTGTTGCTCATGGTGCCTTTTGTTGTGGCCGTTGCTGTGTGATTTATTAAAAACTTCATAAGGGGTGGTGCTTGGTTCGCGTGTATTAAAAATTGCTTTCATTCCGTACTTTAATCATATCCGTCATACGTTCGGCTTAAGCTGAATGGTTTTGAGTTAAAATACAGTTTACGCGCTACACAAAGGTTGAAACTTGTAGTCGCTTCAAAATTTATAGCTCTAAGTGTAAAGTGCATCATTTCTAGAATAAGGAGTAGTGTTAGTGTTACATGTACGAGTAGTGTTAGTGAATAGTTCGTAGTTTGTAAGTTAATCTAAACTCTTCTACATCCTTCTCTTTATACGGATTTTTGGTTCATGTAGGTATTAAGCAAAGATGCATACATTTGCATTTCCGTTAAAAAATTTTACAGCTGCTTTTCAATACTAGGAGTATAGTTATGGCGACTTTTATAGATTACAACTTTTTGGTGCTTTTGGAGGTTCTCGTTGAAACATTTGTCTCATGCCTGCTTCAATCGACCGCCTCGTAGTGCTGGTGGTGATATCGGGATCAATATTTCTACTCTTTGCCATTTTGCGACGATTTGGAACGAGTTAGATGAAGGCTTACGACTGAAGGCGACGTGCCATGTATATTTTGTAAAGTATACCGAATGATGTGTATAGTGTCTACATTTTATACGAAAACACTTTGGACAACATAAGAAGATAAGGCGACTTGGGGGGCAAAAATTACTGGCTGTTAGCAAAATTACAGGAAGACACTTTTTCGGATGCTGAAAAAAGTTTTGTTGAAAATTCACACAATAAAACAAACATCGAAATTCATAGTGCAAAACTTGATTTTTTTAATTTTTCATATGTGAGAACTGAGTCTCAGCCGTATTTTGCACTATATGGGAGGTATTTAAGGCACAGGCATAATCTAACAATTCCATATTCAACTCTTCCACTCGACAATTATTCCCGCTACTCTCGTTTTACCGAAATCGATATGTTCTCATGTATTATTTTACATTACATACTCCAAAAATTAATATATGTATAAGGTTTCCCAGTTCTCCAATTAATGCTCATATTTTAATCTTTACCCAGTGGTCGAAAATCGACTATACGGTGAGCTAATTGCCAAACTTATTGCTGAGGTTATTTAGTTATAAAGATTTCTTTCTAAAAAACATATTAGAATCGTCAACCGCATATTGCCTAAGAGGCCAGAACTGTTATATTACGAGCGCGACCTTCGCAGATCTCTATGGCGCTCACTCTCCATTACTCGCCTTCCCAATCACACTCAACATAACACTCACTCTCACTCACTCACATTCTCTCTTGCATTTTCATACTCGATGAACTGAAACGGAAATGTTATGTTGCGCACGTATTTTGTTTTTGTAAGAAGGAGAAAAATAAAGAATTGTTATACTGCTTGCGTATAGAACTACTATAACATCATCCCACAGGGCCCTCTGCATTGTAGATAACCTAGATAAAATATAACCTAGATAAAAAATAGATAACCTAGATAAATGCGAAAGAGTTCATCGCACTATTCACAGGTCTGCGCAAGGATCAATTCGGATTCCGAAAACACCGAAAAGTACGATTGACTGAAAAAGCAATCAACTTTCAGCTTTATACTTCTTCAGTCATTTGGTTGGACCCCGTTGCTGGAGGAGGATGGACCTTTAGAGGCTTTGCACCCAAGTTGGCAAACATCTACACAGGCACAAAACAGTGTCAAAAGAAAAAAAAACAGAACCGTAAAGTACCACCTCAAGCAATCCCTCACTGGGCACGGGTATTTCAGGGATTACCCTTTCATTGATTTACTGATACTTAGAACTGCTCCTGAATTTTTCACCTATGTAGTTAAAGGGCTGAAAGGAGTAGCAGTTCATCATTTCAGCGAGTACTCTGCGAGAGGCTTTAATCAGAGTAAGTAGCCCGCGACCGCCTTCTTTGTTTTTATCATTCGCCATCATCGGTCTGTTTGGTTAGAAAGAAGACTTTGTTGTATTAAGGAGGATCCAAAGTATTAGTGTAGTAAAAGCTCACCATTTCTTACTTAATGCCACACTGGAACATAGTGTAATGAGTGCCAATGCGCAAATCCAATAGAGTTTTGTAAGAATTGTAGTTAATTGAGTACTCCTCTTTGCATGAAACTTAATTATTTACCTATAAAAATCGGCGATGGTATCCGCACTTGTTAACTCGTTTTGCATGTCCTGCCACGATTTGTTGCGTTCGATAGGCAGGATAGGCAGGAGGCGCGAAGTCCAAAGCCTAGGTGGGCAAGTGCGTCATAGTTGACATAACTGCTTCACCTGGTTAATCACCATTCGAAGTGAAGTTATTCAATAATTTTGGGGTGACTCCCCAAAAGTATTCTCCCTGAGTTAGGCAATGGTCGCAGGCCTCCTATTTGTAATATGCTCGAATTGCGTATTTTCCTGGAGAACTGTGATCTCATTGCCCAAGCACTAAAATTCCACTACTCGTAGTACCGTGTGATAACTGTTTGCAAATAAGCGTGTTCGTAGCACCATAGTAGACCGGTCGCGGTCTCTCTGACTTAACGTAATTCTTTTGAACTGGTCGAGGGCACGCTCGTCCTCCGTGCTGGCCAACTGATGAGGGCATTTGATTTACGGAAAGACTGTATTTTTAGATTGAATAAATTGCTAATGGAGAATGAATCGCCGATACTTGAAACTTAGTGTTACAGAATGGGCAAGTGAATGCAAGTTATATGTCAAAGTGTCATTTATTCATAATGATCTCTTTATTTGTTTTTAAAAGGGCAACTCGATAAGCCAAGGACTTTTTGAATTTAACAACACATGCAACAATGATTCTCTCAACTACCATTGGTACTATAATTTTTTGAGAATATTGCGTCATTCAGTCTGTGTTTGTCTGTCTGATCGCCATTGAAAGCAGAACAACTTCGGTGCACTTTCAGGCGAAACTGTAAACAGTGTATTGTGGGTCAAATTTGATGATTCTGATGGGTGTTCCAAACGAGAAAAAACCATTGTATAAGCACGCTTTCCTGCGCATAATGTGGTGTTATCTTTCCAGGTAGATTGACGCCATGGGCAAAAATTGGCGGTGCATAAACCATCAGCTTTTCCTTTATCGATTGTTTTTCTAAAACGCAATAAGATTGAGTGGACTCTCGAAAGAATAAGCAGCGCAATTCAATCAAACCATCGACAAATTCCAGGAGCTGAGCGATGTTAAAACTACGATTGAAGGCCTGGCAAATGTATAGCAAACACTCGTCGACAGTATTGTTGTCAAAGTAGAGACGAGCTACGAGGACCTCGCCATATTTTTTTTATTATTTCTAGTAGTATACATTTAATGTGACACGACTATATTTTTTCTTTGATGTGTCGTGTAGAACAGAGAATTTGTGAGAATGGAAGTACGATTACTTTGAAGAGGCCATCCACATACGAATTCCAACATTTTGTCGAACATCATTTCATCGTACAAAATTTCAGCGAGTAAACACAAACGAAAAATGGCCGTGTTGGCGATCCAAATGTACTTGAAGCAAAAAAAAAAAAAACGAAAAAGAAAAAGAAAATGTAAAAAAATCGCATGCACAGAAATGTGGATGAAAGAGTAGTAGCCAAGCGAGAGAAATTCATCCACACCAAACTGAATAAAACCGCTCTCTTGGATTTGAAGAATTTTCTTCGAATAGTTAGCCGAACTTATGAGTAGTTAGTAAGTTTAGTAGCTTCACTAATACAGCGAAAGCACACTTTAATGAGAGTTGCAACGTTTCTATCGTCGAACATCGAATTGTTCGTCGAACACAACAAATTCGACGAACAAATTCGAATGTGGATGATCTGCTTTATTGGGTTTTCGACTTTTCTCGCCAATGTCAACGCAATTTGACGATTGATTTCATTGGATTTTATTATGCTTATTTATTTATTTAATTTTTTTTTTCTTCATATCATTCGCAGTTTCGCACTGAGCGAGCAGGTATACATGCGCGGTATGTGCGTATTATAAATGTTTATGTAGCTCACTCACTTGAGTGTCATCATCATCATCAATCAATCGATCAAATAAGCCGCTTCTTTCATTGCTTCGTTTATTTTCTTGGCAACAGTTTCGCACGTCTCAGTTTGCCTAGCCTATGCCACACAGCGCAGAGTTCAAGTGAGTTCATTTCGAATGCTTTGATGTCCTTTACCGACTGTTGCGCCTTGCCAGTTTCTTCTGTAGCCTTCACTGGTCCGTTGTGGCATTTTATTGTTACATTTCTCCTTAAAATGGGCTGTACCCATTTGTGCCTTTCCACAACTTTTTCCTTTTTCTTTACTTTCACATTTATTTCGGCTCATTTGCAATTCAGCAACCTGCAGAGTACATTAAGTCAAGCCATGGCAAGCTAACCCATCATCCATCAATCAATCAATCAGTTTGCTTACCCCAACCCACATCTACCAATTTCACACCAGACATACTCGTCTACCTCATCGCCCCTTGTAGTCGACGCGTCGTCGTCGTTCGCTGTCCTCACTTGCCGCTTGCCACACGCAATCGAATTCTCGACGATTTTTACTTAAGCCATTTTATGGCTTTGTGGCTTTGTGTCTTCAACAGACGTGATGACCTTTTTTGCATCTACATTTTTACATTCCAACTCCATTTTTTTATCTTTTCACTTTCCTAATTGAACGTTGTGTTTTTTTTTTCTTCTTCCCTTTTTCTTGACATTTGTTTTCACTGGAAAGTCTGCTCGCCTCATTATTTGTTACTTCATTGGCCACCCCAGAACGTGTCACATACTTACCTTCCGCTTGAAACAGCGCCATTGGCATACCTTTTTACGCCTTTTCTGAATGCTCCTTCATTACAAGCTTAGACTAATGCCTTCATATCCATTATCACACTTTATGCTTTGGTTGGAAGAATGTTCATTTGACTTGGCTTGCTTAATTGGCGTCTTTCATGATTTTTCTGCGGTTTTATGCTTTTGTGCTTCTAATTTTTTTATTTCTCCATTTTCGCTACAAGTTTACATTCCTTCTGTTAGTTCGATGTAGCCGTTGTCTTCTGGCAATTTCCTTGAATTTCGAGCTCCTTTCAATTTATTGCAATGCAGAAATAAAATGATGAAAACTGATGAACAGAAGCTTCGAAGAAGAAAGGGCTGTGGTGGAAAAAGGAGCGATTAGTTCAAGCTAAACATTTTGTATAAACATGTTTTTTTCCCAAATTTTTGGGCCAAATTACTTAAGATTCGGCTGTTGACGCGCATATGACGTAAGCTGCGTCAGTTTCGCGATTTCAACTGGCCAAGCGATATTCCCGTTTGTTTTCTGTGTTGTTGTGTAGACTTTTTTTTATCGATGTTGTACACATATACATATGTACAGTCAAACTTCCCTATAGCGAATGCTTAAGGGGCCAAAAAATCACTTCTTTATATGTAAAATTCGCTATGTATGTACATGGCCTAACATGTCATTGGAATTGACAGTTAGGCCTTCTCTTTATATTCTTGTCCTCATATCAATTCCAATGTACTGTCTGCTGCTTCGCTTTGGTCACTCAGAGTTGTAGTCGCGACAGTAAAGAATTGGGCAAAGCACAATGTAAGTTGTTAAAGATAACATTGGATTAAATGTAAATAAAGTTGTCAGTTGTCCTCTTGCATAATCACGAAGCCACTCCGATTTAGTATCGCAAGGGGCTACTTGAAATACTATGACTATGACTTCTATGACTATTCTCATGTCAACAGGCTTCAGCAGACGGCTCAAATGGCTTCACCCTAATGGCCTTTGGGTACACGGACACCAAACAGAACGTAGGTAGCTATTTTTCTTCTATAAAATACTTAGACTCGGAGTCATCGGCAATTGTTTAACTTTTGTCAAAGAAATTTGTTCATCGCTTAAGTTGTGCAATTAAAGTGCGAACATCTATAAAACCCATGGTCTCGGTCAACTGACAGTATGAGATCGTTATACGTGCCGAGAAAAGACTAGCCATGCTACATAGCATAAATCACGTTCATTTGTTTTAAGTAAGCTGTCTTTATTATATGCAACACGCTTGCATGGCCTGGAATGAATGTTGGTTCGCAACTAAAAGTATGCAACACTTTTTCTTGACATGCGAGCGCGAGAACGCTGATATGTGACAATTTGCCATAGAAGCAACTGTTCGACTTTATCGAATTGGCAAACCAAATGCAGCCAAGCCAAAGCAAGACCTCTTCAATATCTCTCCACATTGAACCGAAACAGACCAAGAGCCAAGATCCACGGTCAATGCACAGCCTTCATCAAACGCAGCAAATCAATTCAAGCCAATTTTTCTGTTGCGCCACGTGAGAACGCATGGGGAAACGCGCGAGCAACTAAAACGGAAACTGAAAACCACATTTTCTCTTATTTTTGTTATGCCTTTTAAATTTTTTACTGTTGTTCAATGTCAAATCAAAACGCGCCGCCAATGTGCATACACTTAAAAGCAATTGAAGTGTGCTGCATCTGGCTGGGTGGGCGTTCTTTGGCCTTGGCAATGCTTTCGACTTTTGAAAGCGCAGTTGGATGTCTAAACTGAGTGGGCAAGTGACGGAATGAACGGAGCAGCGGCGAGTCGAAATATTGCTGCTGTGCTTCACTGTGCAACACTCAGGAGGGAGGCTGCCGTTGTAGTAGCATACGCTCCGCATCACTTCTGCTTCCGGCAATGCCAGTCACTGAATCTGCTTCTGCTTCTGCTATCTGGCGCTATCGCTATCATTCGAACTTGGCGTCGGCAATTCTCAATAGCCACAGCTTCACAGCTCATGTAATCAGATAAGGTGTCCTTCAAAGGCTCAACGCGGTCTTGGCTTATTTGCTTATTTGGCATGTTTGTGGATTTTATTTCAATTAATAAATTTTTTTCTCACTCTCTGTTATTGGTTTAAGCTTATTTTGCGCTGAAACGAGCTTCATCAGCGATGCTAATCTGATTTAATATGTCAGCATTGAAATGCGTTGCATAAGGAAGCAAGCCGTGCGAACAGCAAAGTCGGCTAGGAGTGCGTTCGTTCGTTAAATGAGTCAAATGAGCGGCGAAATTGGCGCGATGCGTTTCACGCGATCGCCTATTTCAATGCACTTCCGGTCGTTGCAGTTCTGCGCGATGTGGGGCGGGTGTCAGTCCACGCCCCATTGAACGCCGGTCTCAGTGCGCAATTTTGCAGTTGGGCTTTGTGTTTAGTGTGCGCGGCGTTCCATCAAATGAAATTAGGCAATTTATGCACAACAACACGCCCGCGAATATACACACAAACACACACACACACACACACACATTTCATATGAAGTGTGTATGGTGGCGATGATGACGCCGTTGATGTGGAAGCGTCTACCAGCACTATAATCAAGTTATCAATTCAGAACTCACTGAAAGCCAACCGACAGCAGCTGCACCAGATGCGTGCTTCGCCATTAAAATGTAGCAAGCCATGTGAGCATGAAAATGCGGGAATGCCCATGTGGGCGTGTTTGAGCCAGTGCTTGGACGAGACAGACTCGTTAAATGCTCGACTATTTAGGTGTTGCGATGACAGAGTGGCGGGCAAAACATTTCAAAAACTACGACGATGATGTTGATTGCTAATATGATGAGTATTGTCTTGTTAATGCTAACGAGGGCGATGATGGGATTTCATGATGATTTCTGTCATCTCACTCAAAGAAATTGCCTGTCTGCAGTATTTCAGTAATAGACTAGAACCTTGGTGCTTCTGCAAGCCATTGTAAGTCTATAGTATGAGCACTGCATGCATTACAGTATTTATCGTCGATTAACTTATGCCTTAAATTGCACTGTTTGGAGAAATCAGATATGAGCTTGACATAGAACATGAGTCAGCAAATCTGGATAGAGCACAACGCCATGAAAATGCGACTAGGCATGCATGGGACCTTTGACCACGGCCTTTGAGGTGAATCTCACAACATTTTACTACAATGGCATTCGTAATAAGTGCTGGCACACACAATTGGTTGGTTGAATTATAGAGTTGCATGCTCACTATCCACTTAAAAGCCTACGTACTAATGCACGCGTCTCTAGTCAATGGCGTGGTCCTTTCCACTTTTTAACACATTACCACAGTAGCTAAAACTGCGGCACTTTAGTGAATAGTTTTTAAATAGTTGAAATAGCATTCTTAGGAAAATATAAAGCCAAATAAGAAAAGAAAGCATAGAGGCTTAAATCGTATTACTCGTAACTTTATATGAGGCGCAATGAACGCTCTGATTGTCGCCCATATTTTATAGCGTACTTTTCTGTGCGCGCTTGCCGGAAGCTGCGCTCTGGCAAAGGCCAACGCACACGTGCTGCCATATTTGAAAGGCTTTCGTCATAATCGTAAAAAAATAATGATTTTCAGCGTTTTTCTTCAATTTGCTTTGCCGAACACAAATCAAAGCGTGGCTTTTTGGGCTTTAACGCTATCGCTCGCTTGGTTTGACTTAACTTGGCTGACTGGCAAGTTTTATTTGGGCTCGTAAAACCGTCAAAATACTCAAGAACCCAGGGTATTTTCCATACAGGACGAGTGATAGAAACAAGTAGACACACATCACGTTTCCCTCACAGTTGTATTATAGCAAAATTAGCACTCAATTTCATATGCATTTGATAGATGGGCAGTGATAACTTTGTCGGCCTTCTATACTGAACTGATTCGTCTGTGTATGATGTGGTTGGAATGCATTCTTTATTTTTATTTTATTTTATTTTTATTTTTATTTATTTTATTTTTTCTTTAGTGTCTCGCTATACACAAATCTCAGTTTACTTAACTTAGCTCAAAACTGCCAATATAATTCCGAGAAATGTCAGGCAATTTCGCATTGTGCTTTCATATCGCGATGGCTGTCGGCAAATTTGAAGCATACTGAAAGGCGTCTTGTCATTTCATACAACAGCAGCCGCCCGAGTATAGCAATCTACGGAATGTGTTAGCAAGTTTATTTATACACATTCAATGTTGTTGTTGTTGTTATTGTTATAACAAATTTTGCTATATTGTTTCCACTCGTCTCTGGTGCTACTTATTTTTGTTGCTGTCGTCGTTGTCGTCTTTTTGTTGTTGTTGTTGTTGTTACTTGCATGTTATTATCATTGTGTAGCATACTTAGTATTTAATGCTCGCCTAAAGCCATGTTACAAGCGATATTTACACACGAGTCGCAGTCAAAAAAAAAAAAATAAAAATAAAAAAATCTACTCGGCACCCGCATGTCTTCAAAGATTCGCTTGCAGTAAAAAGCTAATTTCTTTGTAGCTTTGATAATAAATTCTGAAGGCCACCAAACAACCATCACCCCACCATTCTATTTATCATATGCCATTCACCAGCAACAGACAACAGGCAATCGACGAGCGTCGCTGCCAGCTGCCGGCTGTTGACACGCAGGCAACGTTCTTATAATGCGCGCTTATTAACTTGACCTTGATATTGTCCCTGAAATGCTGATAAACTAAGTATTAATCCACTGGCATTATGTACATTTGCCACTTGATGACAGATACACACACACACACACACAGCTTTAAACGCACGCACGAATATTGTGGATTAGCATTGGCATCGCGTGCAATAAGCGGTGTTCTTGGAGTGTGCGTCAGAGAATTGAAACAAAGAGCACCGTGGAAGTGCAGTGAGTTGGGAAAATGGGAGGCAAAAAAAAAAAGAACAAGGCGACATTGCGAGAAAACAAAACGCATTGGAAGTAAAGCAAGGCAAATCAACGTAGACCGAAGTAAGTGAATAAAATCAATTTTCATTGTATTGTAATTGGCATCTTTAAGTCTTAAGACGGGATATTTTGATATCGAAGTCGACAAACAACAACAACAACAACACAAAATAATGGGCGCATTCAGCAGAAGTCATCACTCATCATTTTCTCTGACTTAATTATCGATTACTGGTTTGTCTCTGGTGAACGCAGTGATGCTAGACTTGTAAAATTACTGCGTAAAATTACTACGCTACCAATCCACCGCCTCGCACTAT
>JAWNKX010001017.1:0-31728 GCA_035041755.1 Cacoxenus indagator | reverse complement strand
TATTATTATTATTTAATTTTTTGGAATATAGAAAATTCATATTCTTCCATTTTCAACTCATCCCAAAATTGCAGGAGTTGGAACTTAACCTAGAGCAGGAGAAATGCTTGCGCCAAAGGTATGAATCCGAGATGATGGATGTCAAAAGTGACAACAGTAAATCGCACGAAAACATTGATGAGCTGAATAAAAAGTAAGTTTTTTGTTGCGCTCTAGTAGAGCGATTTGACTCAACTTATTGCACTATGACTCATTTTGTATATCTAGAGTGAAAGCACTACAGACGCGCCTTAGCCAATGCATAAAAGATTTAGACAAAGAGCGCGAAAATGCTAAAAAATTTGAGGATCAAGAAACAAGCACAGAATTGAAGCTGAAGGTTGCTCAAGACCTCATTCGCAAATCGGTCGATAATATTAAAGCTAAGGATGATGCGATTATGTCATTGCAAGCTCAAGTTGCTTCCTTGGAACAAAAAGTAACCAGCTTGATGCAGGTATGTACGAAAAATGATAGCATTGGGCATATTATGATTTTGATAAAATTCTGCTGTTCGGATTTTTGGAACTGTACTCCTCCTAAACGGCCAGATCGATTTTGATTCAATTTGTTGCGTGTTTGAGTGGGTGCCTAGATCGTTTAGAGTCACATTTGGATTCGGTAGGTAGTATGGTTGTCATGCTACTTGCAGTTTTTTTTACCACTTTTTTTAAATTTGTTTTCATTTGGCTCAAAATATAACCAACCGATTCAGTCAAATTTCGGGAGTGTATATTAGGTGAATGGGAATGGATCCCCATTCTATAAGCGGGTAGTTTTGAACATATTAGGTGTTGCTGTTGTCTCGAGCTAGACATGTTTTATTTTGCAAACCCATTTTAAGGTTTACTTTATTGAGAGTATTCGGAACGTCTCTAATCAATGTGACAATACAATTTTTTTATTATTTGTCTATCGTTTTTTATTTACTTTACTCTAATTGCGCTGTGTATAAATTTAGCAATTAACTCGGAGAAGGGGAATCTCACACGGAAAACTTTACTTACTGACAGACTGCTAGTTATTATTATTATTGTTATTATTTTAATTTGATTTTTTGGAAATGGAGAAACATTTTCAAAAACCTATAGAAAATTCATATTCTTCCATTTTCAACTCATCCCAAAATTGCAGGAGTTGGAACGTAACTTAGAGCAGGAGAAATGCTTACGCCAAAGGTATGAATCCGAGATGATGGATGTCAAAAGTGACAACAGTAAATCGCACGAAAACATTGATGAGCTGAATAAAAAGTAAGTTTTTTGTTGCGCTCTAGTAGAGCGATTTGACTCAAGTTATTGCACTATGACTCATTTTGTATATCTAGAGTGAAAGCACTACAGACGCGCCTTAGCCAATGCATAAAAGATTTAGACAAAGAGCGCGAAAATGCTAAAAAATTTGAGGATCAAGAAACAAGCACAGAATTGAAGCTGAAGGTTGCTCAAGACCTCATTCGCAAATCGGACGATAGCATTAAATCAAAGGATAATGCGATTATGACATTGCAAGCCCAAGTTGCTTCCTTGGAGTTCAGCAAAAACTCCTTGGAAGAAAAAGTAACCAGATTGAGTCAGGTGTGTACGAAAATATATCATTGGACATTATTATAATTTTTATTATTATTTTTATTATTATTATTTATATTTGTTATTTTCATTTCTTGATTTATCGTTACTTTTCAGAAACGAAATAATCAAAAGGACTTCAAAGAGAAAATGAAACCCTCCTACAACGTTTTACCGTAAGTTTTTACATTTACCCCGTTTTTTTTTTCTTTTGGTACCAAAATGGCAACTAAGTGTTTTTATGTAACCTATATAATGTACGTACTTTAAAAATATACTTTAGTCAATAAGGCCTGTTTTCTATATAAATCGCAAATATAACGATAGACTGAATCGAAATTTGTGTAAATTAAATTAAAAATTTTTTCCTTTTTATACTTTTTTTGTTGCTAATTTTTGGAACGTACATCTTGAAGTGAAGAAATATTTTCTACCTTTAATGAGATTAAAGCCGAAATTGATAAGGAGCAAAAGAGTTATAACGAGGTGAGTTTGTGATTCAGGCTTTGAAACTACGAGACATTTTACATTTCAGACATTCTCATTTTATAGTCCTTAAAGGAAACCATGTTGGCGAAGGAGAAACTGAGGAATGAATTTTCGGGGGCACTCATGGAAGCACAGGAGCAGAGACATGTAATCGCAAAGTTTCAAGAAAAAGAAAATTGTTATAACAGAATGATTGAAAAGGTATTTAATCCATACGGATGTCCTAGAAAAGTAGATTTAGTATGGCAGACTATCGAAGATTCTGAACACCTTTATGCTCGTTTTTGGGAGAGATTTACCCGATAATGATTTCATATTCACATTCATGTTATTCACATATACGTTATGCAAACCTTTAAATTAGCTTGTATATGTATCACTATTTACAAGGCCATTTACGTCACATGGAAGAAGCCGCGACGGTTAATTTTTCATTTTTGAAACACAATTTTTTTAGATTGCACTCCCACTATCGTTATACACTACCACTCAGAAAACCTACAACAAAAAATAAATCTGTCAGACACAATCTCCACTCCAGTACCAAAAATGTTAAATATTTCTTCTTCAGCTACAAATTGAATTGAAATGCACAGAAATAGAGAAACAAAAGAAAAACATGGCCAATTCATATGATAATTTAGTAAAACAAGAAGCGAAGAATGCCGAAATGCTCGATGAGATTGAGCAACGCAAGGACTAGAAGTGTTCGCTGTGTTTTCAGAGGCTCTTTTGTATTCGGCTGGCTATTCCTCATTTTATGGAATAACTCTATAACTCTAATAACTCTGCTCTTCGTACAGCCTAAAGGCTCATTGTTAAACTCAGTAAATTAACATTCCATGGAAAGAGTCCCCATATCATTTAGCAGGTAATTATTATTCTTCATGCATTTTCGTGCTACTGTAATTATATTTTGACAAAATTCACTTTCACAGTAATTTCATCCAACTGAATGAAATTGCCGACGTCAAACCTTCTCAGCGAGACGATGGAAATCACTCAAATGTCTATTTATGTTAATTTCTATTCCCAAAATTATTTATCAAAATTGTTCTTTTTTTTATAAATTTTAATTTGGAATAAATTACAAAATGAGAAAATGACATTCTTTTTGGAGTTTTATTTGATCCGAAATTCCGCTTCTCACTAATGTTAAACGATGGTGCAGTGGACAACTGCAGGTTCGCTTCATGGAGACCAATAAATTCAACTTTCTTCTTTTCAAAATAATGAATAGAGATGAATTTCTAGGTTTGATGAAACATTTTTATGGGATAAAACCCCGTTGAAACGAAAGCATGGCTTCGTTTAAGAGACGCCTTATGTTAGAGTGAAAGTGCAGTTGGTAGATTTGGCGGCGTTGCTGACGATGTTCCAGGGCTTGACCAACGGGTGGAATATTTTCAGGTAGCGGTACATTTTGTCTGCCGCTTCGTTCAGTATGACGAAGTTGGGTAAAATTTCCGTGTCGTCTGCGTAGGTGCAGGACAGCTAATTTCTTGGTCGTTGAGCTTCGTCAGCAGTTCGGAGGTGCATAAGGAATAGTGAGCACGCTGCCCCGCGTGACACCGGCCCTCATACGCCTGACGGTGGACATTTTGTCCCTTAAAGCAACGGAGAAGGTTCGTCATTTAAGGAAGTTTTGCATAAGTTGGAACTGTTGGGACAACACTCCTTACATGGGACCACCTTGTTGTTGATTCGGTCTCGTCCGGGGCTCTACTTTGATTTATATTTCTGGATTTGAGTCACAACCTCTTTGGAGGTGACGTGTTTTGTTGGTCCCGTTTGATTTCACCTTCAAGATTTCAGTTGATTTTTTTGTTGGTCCAGGATGCACATCATGTGGGTTGGACAAGCAAAAAGGAAAGTCGCTTTTCGGGGACCAATAGAAGTAGTTTAAACTTATAATTTCCACACTTATAATAATCTGTCTATTAAATAAACGAGACATCATAATTGGCGATAGGGCTTCTAATGTTTCCTCCGCTTCCGCATGGTCAGTCAGGCTAAATGGCATGAAGCTATTCTCTATGCAGCCTTGTCTAATTCGTTTCGTGATCTCATATAGCGTCGTCATAACCTGCGCTTGTATCTCACCTGCTCCAAGACCAAGGATCAGGTGAGAAATAGCCTGAGTTGTGTTACGAGAAGAAGGTAATCGGTGTGAAGAGGGTAGTTCGGTGGCCTTAAGAATATTTTTAGTGAGTTTTTCGTTTCGGTTGATCCGTTCATTGAGACGCTGGTGAAAGGATATTATGTTTGCCGCCAGGGCGGGCGTACGAAATTATGAAGTGCCAAGCCAAGTCTTGCACATAGATGTCTGTCCCAAGATTGGCTGACGAACGATAGCCAGAGCTCCTGAATGAGAGCCATTATAGATATATGGGGACCTGGAGTTACCCTGTATATTGTGGTAACTCAATGAAAAGAATGTTTCGAATATGAGCTTAACGTCAATGCAGGTGATCGCTTTGTAAAGTACCAACTCATTTCTGCGATTTAGGGCGCCGTCAGCATTCCAGATAAAAAGCATTAGGTGTGATCACCTCATGTTTATGAGAAGGCGGCGTTAAGTACCTGCATCCACTCTTGTGCATCTAAATAAGGCGACAAAATTCCTCGTTAAGACTTTCCAGGCGAGAAACTACAACCAAGAGTTGGTCGGCCGGATAAGTAGATGAGAATGTTTGGATATTGTCTCCGCTTGGAGAGACAATAATGACTGGATACAGCGTTGCCACTGGTTAAGGGTAGGCAATGGATGAGATTTCTACTGCTGTGTGTGGCTGTCAGACCGTTTGCCATTGTTTTAGCATCTGATTCTTGTGAAGGGGATTCTCTTCTGGCGGTCGACGAATTATAAGCCAGTGTACATTCACATCTGAATATCTATTTAAAAAATTCATATATCAAGATCAACTAAGCTTTTGCTTTCACCTCCTTTAATCCTAAAAGTTTTAACTTTTAAAATGGTTATATTAAAGTTATAAATGGTTATATAAAGCATCTATTGATGTAAGCCGTAGAAAGTTGTAGCTAATTTCCCGTTATGTCTTAATGTATACCAGTCGATCTATTCACGCAATCAATTAACCAATCGAATCAAATAGTCAGACAACAAATCAATCATTTACTGAATCTTAATTTAAATCTTTGAAATAATTTTACTTGTCATCTCATTCAAATAAAAAATAAAATTTGCATGGGAAAAGAGCCGGTAAGAGACAAAACGAAAGCGTTCAACAATATATAATATACAATATATAATATACAATATATATTAATTTATTAATAATAATCACAAAGGGCATATCAAGTAAAGTGGCATATTTATGGTCCTTCGCTTACCCATCGATTATCCATATAAATATTGTGCTATAATATATTAGCATATAATTTTTTTCCCTTTTTTCCAGTTAATCTAATAAAAATAAAACGTTGTAGCAGAACGGTAAGCTATAAAGTTTTTTGCATTTGGATGGAAAGTCCAGTTTGGATTTTATAACGTGCCTACCAACTCTACTAATTTATGTATGCTCTTCATTTTAGGAAAAAGTTGTGAAATGCGTTGGTTGGGACGACCTTGATAATGAAGAACTAAAACTATAGAGAAAGACACAAATCTTTAGATGTGTAGAGAAGCCTATTAAAATAAAACCTTTGCCACCATCGAAAGAAAATAAAGAAATCAGGGCAATGGCAACAGCTAAAGTTGATAGTGGCATCTGTAGGCGACAGCCACAGGTCAAAGCGCTAAATGAAATCTTAATTGGCCAATCCTCGTCAAAGATTTGTGGTCGTTCGGTTTCCCCATTTGGACGTCAAAAGAAACCGCAATCACTCACCAAGTCCAAAAATGGTAAATGTTATTTAATAAATGTTAAAGACTCAGATCGGCTCACATCCCCATTGAGTCTTCGTTCCAAATCGCTATACACTACCCAAGGATTGTTAATCCTTGCACATTGCATTCCAATATCCAATACCAACAACAAAAATATTCCAACTCCACTACAGCCACCAAACAACAACTATGATTACTTCGATTTTTTGTAATATCCCAAATAATGTGTATGTGTCAGATAATTAAAACTCTGTATACCTTTTCGCCCTAGCTGCCCGGCAAGAGTTGTTTGTGGTGCGATGAGCTTACTCTATAGTTATTGTTCTCGAGATTGTATTCGCTGAGTTCTCTGAGCATAAACATTTAATTGCACGCATGTGTGAGCATAAGCATAATTTTATTTAATATCTCTCCTTTTTTAAATGATTTTGAATGTTTTTGTTTTTGCCTACTAGTTTCGTAGGTTCCTTTATTATCCTCATGATGATCCTTTGAATCACGATGCTTTTCCATTATGATCCTTATACTTTGTATTGCATCTGTGGTCGATTTACCCGCGACACACCCGTACTGGTCGTCACACAGACTTATTATTTTTCTTAGGCGGCTATTTAATACCCTCTCAACGATCTTCATGGTGTGTGACATCAACTTAATTGAACGGTAATTATAATAGTTTCGGGTATCTCTCTTTCCTTTGTGCAAAGGAAGAAGACAACTTTCCCTCCATAGAATGGGCATTGGATCACTTCTCATGAGTTTGGAGCTAGGAATCATGAGCCATCTGAGCCCGATGTCTCCCATATGTTTTCAGAAATCACTGGGTATCTCATCCGGCCCAACTGCTTTTCTCTTCTTGGAGTTCTTGACCGCTTTCCCAACTTCTTCGACTGTTATGTCGGTCACTTCTTCATTGTTTGGGGCGGTTCCTGGTAAATATAGCAGGGGAAACTCTTCGTTTAAAAGTTTCTCGTAATTTTCTCGCCACCTATGTAAAATTTTTTCGTTGTCCACAAGTAGTTGGCTTTGAGCATTCTTAATGAACTTCTGCGAACAAATTTCCTTCTTTCATTTCTTCTTTGTGCGGCAATCTTGAAAATTGTTGTTATAATATTTAATATCAATATATATATATAATATCAAATAAATAACAAAATCTCTGTATATTACACTAGAAACGAAATCGAATCCATATCAGGCTGATTTATACTTCGCCTATATTCATTTAAATGAATGAAATAAAAATACCAGGCGGCCAGGGAAAAAAGTAGGCAAGAATAATCAGAACAAAAATATTCCGAGTGATACACACAATAAGAAACCAACACAATCTTACACATGCACTATACCTATACATCACACTCAAACTCATCACATTTCGCACGCAAGGGAGACAAAGAAAACCAACACAATCTCATATCCGCACTATACCTACACATCAAAATCACCCACACAATGGCAAATTTTGATTTTTGACTTCAACTTCTTGACGACAATTTTCGCTTTTGGCAGAAAACGAAACCCATTTCAATAGAAAATACAGTGAATGCACATTCATCGAACAGCCAATGAAACCCAAGTGAAATTTCTAACTACCGTCGAATTTCCATAGGTCGAACTTTTATAAGTCGAATATCTCCATGACTCGAATTGAGTGCGTTTATAGCGACAAATCAATACAATATGTCTTCCATCACTTGAATATCACCATAACTCGAACTTTTGTTATGCAATATGGTGTTTCGAGATTTGAAAGTTTGACTGTACGAGGAATAGTAGATAGTAGATAGAAGTAGATAGAAATGAAAACCGCTCAGTTCGAGTCTCAATCGCTTAAACCAAATTACGTCATCCTTACTTTGTGTTGTGTTCTTTCCTCTAATTTCCTTGTGATCCGCAAGGAAGAAAAAAACAAATGGTCTAGGCTTTGTTCTTGTCTTTTTTATATTCGTGGTAGCGCAGCGGTTTTGATTTTGGTTTTCTGTCACTATCCCTTGGACATTCGCTGTCTGCTTTCCTTGTCTTCCCTTACTATCAGCAAATAAGAAAAAAACAAATGTCACACGCTTTGTTGTTGCGTAGCGAAGGCACAATTTATTTTTTCTTTCGTCATATTCGCAGAAGCGCATGTTTCTTTATTGGATGTTAGTGTAGCCGTGTGAAGTAGATACAAACTTATTCTGTATATATCGTTTCGCCGCAAAGCGGCAAAAAGGAGAGGGTCACATACGTTTACTATCTTTCTGAGAGAAACGTTCAACTTCCTTATTTTCAACAATCGTACTCAAGTTGGTTGCTTTTTTACATATTTAATTTAGATTTCTGTTTTTAAAAATGTCTGAAATATTTTTAACACTAGGTATGTTTTTTAACTGTGTTTAATTTATTTCAACTATTTCTCGTATATACCCAAAACTATATGTCGATATACTTTGCTATTTCCAAAGAACTCATGTTGTCGCCATTCAAAATTACAGGTCTGTTCCAACCGATTTCGTTAAGGCGACTTCTTAAATAGACTGTTTCCCTCACTGCCTAAGATACTGCTTTATATTCGGCCTCTGTGCTGCTATAAGCGACGGCATCTTGTTTCTTTGGTTGCCAAAAAAGACAACGCCACCAGGAAGAATGAGTAAGCTGTGTACCATTTTCTATCCACAGTGTTGTTGGCCCAATCAGCCTCCGCGAGGCCTTCTAACGCCTTACCTGTTTTGCGATAGTTAATTTTGAGATTTGTCTTCTCCGATAAATATCGGACCACGTGCTTAGCCTCAGCTTAATGTTTGGTATAAGGATATGAGTTTGCATTATATCGGGACGCGTAGAAATCGCCGTATATATCAGACACCCGATCAAAGATTGATAGTCTATCACATTCACTTTGTTACAATTTTCGTTTTTGCAAATACTACTACTCGCTCACAGCATTCTCACTGTGAACTGCACAAATTTGCCGATATGTTTTTGCAGCGTTTTTACTTTTTTATAGTAAAAAAGCATCACATAGCGTATTTCTTCAGATATTTCACTCATATTTAAATAAGTAAAACTTTTAGATAAAGCTGACACCGTTTTGCAGTGGAGTGTACGGTACGGGTAATGGTCGTTTTATTCCACATCCATCTAAAAATGAACTGAATTTATAGTTTGTATATTGTTTGGCCATCGTCACTCCGAAGTGCTCTTTTTTTTGTGTGTTTGGGAGTCAACCATGGTTTTGAATTAACCATGTTTGCCTTAAATTCTTTGAGAACATCAGTTTTTCTTTAATGGAATTGAAAAATTGTCAAGAAATGTCACAAAAGTATCCCGCTCATCCTGCGGATTTCATTGGGAAAAATCATTGCATGGTGGCACAAGACCTGGTATCCCAGACGATACGTGAACAAAAGATAGATGTACCCATTCTCAGTGAACCTTACAGATGACTCAGCGAAGAAACCTGGTGTGCTGACACAAATAAAAAAAGCAGCCATCCACGTGTGCAACCCGGCTGAACTCAAAGGTCAGAGCTTCGGTGCTTCGCCAAAGCAAAGGTTATAAAGTTGCTACCTCCCTCCTAGCCTTAGCCTGGACGAGTTCGGGACAGCAATCGAAAAGCTTACAGATGACGCACGGAATCGACAGCCTGTTATCATCGCCGTGGATTTTAACGCCTGGGCTACAGATCGGGGTTGCCCGTAGATCTCACATTTAAATTGTACAGCTCATCCAAGTGGACTTTAAGTGGTCTGCGAGCGATCACCAGGCCATTCTCTCTGAAGTCATTGCCGACAACAACATACCCAGAAGACCTCGCTATACCGTTAGGATAAGCTACCGAGAGTCTACACTCAACCATCAAGCTTTCTGCACTGCCATCGGACGACAGAAGTAGTTGAACCAGCGGAAAAACTGGCTCACAGGGCTATGAGTGTCGTCAAAGTAGCGTGCAATACCATCATGCTACCCAGAAGGAACCATTGTCGTCACCAGGAACCAGTCTACTGGTGGAATGACGAGACTGGCAGCGAGAAAGAACTGCATTCATATACGAAGGGTCTACCAGAGGGCTAGGCAATCGAGTGGGCTTTTGGATCTAAGTGAGCGCTAACGCTTTTGTAGGAGGACACTAAGGAAGGCCATCCGAGAAAGTAAAAGGCGTTGCTTTCTCAAGCTATGCGACGATGAGAAAAACGACCCTTGGGGTAAACCATATCAATTGATAGTAAAAAATATCGAAGTGCAAAAGCCTGTACCTCCCCTGAGCCCTTCGTGAACGACAGGAATCGATTTTCATTACGGTTTCCCCATAACAACCTCCCATAAACCAAAATCCATGAAAACGCTGAGATCAATGAGGGGTATGATAGTCCCTCGGTCACTATGGATGAAGCTCTCACTGCGGCGAAGTGGATTAAAATCTCCAAACACCAGAATCCGATCAAAGCAGGGTACTTAAGCTAACGATAGGATGCTTTCCATTGAAACTCAAATTTACATTTTCCAATCGACCACCTACGCGCAACACTCCAGCTTTGTCAATAAACGGGTTTAGAGATGCGATTTTGCTAGAGCGACTGATTTTCCCCTTAGCTTCCAACTCGCTGTAGTCAGGTTGCATAGCTGCCTTTTGCACCATTCGGATTAGGTCATTGGTCCCATCTTCTATCTGCTCCATTGTGAGCTTAGACGATGACTAGCGGTGCGTCTTTGAATTTAAGAAGCGATACACGTAAGCGTATACCATTTGCGTGGATTGAAATTAATTGACGTATTTGCACAAAATAGAGTAAACTGCGATTCATGAAATTACGCTCAAAACATTGCGCTTTCTCTCAAGAACGCTTGGACAAAATTTGCAAGATTTTGGCCATCCATACTCGTCTTTTTGCAAGAATGTCAGTCCGTGCTTCCATAATAGAGACTCTTCAAGCTCTCTGGGAAGTGCCCCCTTCGATAAGATATCCGCAGGATTGTGCTCCGTTGGCACATGCCTCCAAGCCATGCCATGCGACATCTCCTGGATACTACTAATACGGTTTGCAACAAAAATGTTATAGTCGGCTGTGACATCATTCAACCAGGAAAGCACTATTGTTGAATCCTATCAACAGAAGAAATATCCACTAAAAGCTTGCAGCTCAAAAATAGACTTCCTTAACTCAGTCAACAACATTGCAGCGCACAATTCCAACTTAGACATGGTAAGTGTCTACTACCTCACTATGGTAAGAGCTACCCGCGACTTTGAGCACAACAGGCTAAACTGCACACAGTCGACCTTCCTTATAGGCATATAAACGCACGCTCCATAGGCCTTTATGCTAGCATCACAAAATCGATGTATTTGTAAATCTGAACAATCCACCCCAACGAACCGAGGGAAACGGATGCTGCTGACTGTATTCAATTCTGAACATAATTGCTTCCAAGTAGAATGTAACGACTGTGGCACACTTTCATTCCACGCCAACTTTTTCTTCCAAAGCGACCGAAGAAACACCTTAGCTTTCAAAACGACTAGGCCTATTAGTCCAAGTGGGTCGTAAATCCTTGACACGGCAGCCAACACTTGGCGTCTGGTGACACTATCGGCAACCGTAATTGAAGGCAATGAAAACAGAGTTATCCTGCTTTGAGTCCCATACCAATTCCAGACTTTTGGTGCAATCACTGCCATCACTGAATGCTATCGCTTGCTACCTGCTCGATTCTTCAACTGCTTGCAAGACCCGGTCGTTTTTTGAACACCACTTTCTGAGCACGAACTTTTCTTGTGAAAACAGCGCTTTTGTGTGCGATATGATTTCTAGAACTTCATCTTCCGTACTTCCGCCCGAGATGAGATCGTCAACATAGAAGTCGCGCAATACTATCTTCGAGCCAAGAGGGAAGTCATATGCTTCGTCCATAGCTACTTGACCCATCGCCCCAATGGCCAAAAATGCCGCCGGCGTTGTACCATAGGTCACTGTGTCCAATCGATAAATTTGTAATGCGTCGTCAGGATGCTCCCGCCATACGATACACTGCAAAAAGAAATCCGGCTCTCCCATCCTCACACAGCGATACATCTTGCATATGTCCGCGGTGATGGAAATCCTGTGCCATCGAAAGCGCAAAAGTGTCTCAACTAACTGCCATCAGCATATCGTTCAGTGAATAACATGTAGACGTTGTGGCTGACGCGTCAAATACCACACGTAATATAGTCGTAGTGCTGTCAGCTTCCAAAACGCAGTAATGCAGTAAGGAATAAGATGGTATGCCAGTTGGAACCGAGTTAATCAGCGTCATGTGGTTAAGGTCGTTGTATTCTTTAATGAATGCCGAATATTCTTGCTTCAATTGAGAATGTTTAACGATTTTTTTCTCTAATGTCCTCAGCGATTTACTGCTGGAGTGTACGAATCGCCTAGAGCACTCAAGTCAACCTTTATTGGCAATCGGCATATTCGCCAGTATCCAATCGGCGAGAGCTACTCACAAAACGCTTCTCGCAATCTAAGTCTTCCTTCGATCTCTTGATGTCCAGTGGAGGGTGTTCTTCAACTTCCCAAAAGCGCTTCACTAGCTCATGTAAAGCAGAATCAGAATCATAATCCAACGAATCAGCGCGGGCAACTGCGCAAGAAGAAACTTGCTTCACTGGACGACTAACATTTCCAGAGACGATCCAATCTAACTTGGTTTTCTGGAGAGTTGGCATACTTGGACCTAGTCGCAGCTGTCCCACGCACAACAGGTCGAAGAATAAGCTGGCACCGATAAGCATGTCAATTCCCTACGGCCGAGCAAACGCGGCTTCGGCGAGGATGATATTCGCTGGTATATTCCACTGAAAAGATGACAAGTTTGCTTCAGGTTGATTAGAAATGATTGTAGGAACGACGACAGCTGAAAAAGAGGTACTGTAATTTCCATCGGCTGATTGCAATGATATCATAATGTTCTCTTCCGCAATTATGTCCGACTGACCGAAGCCCGAAATAATAGTTTTGGATTTGCCTTTTTTGACTTGCTACCGATTAGCTAGGCCCGCTGTTACGCAATGAAGTTGCGAAGCGGAGTCAAGCAATGCTCTGTATGGAAACAAAATTCCATTCCGACCTTTAACCGTGACCACAATAGCGAGAATAGTGAAAGTATTCGTGGCATGGTTGTTGCTACGCAAGGCTTGGAGTCAATGATGACAATGCCAACCGGGATTTCGATTCTTCCTTGAATCTGCTGATTTAAATGAAGCAATGCATGGTACCTGGCAGAACATGACTTGCAGCAACTTGACTTGCAGTCTTTTACGAAATGGCTTTTGCCCATGCAATTGATGCATAACTTCAGCCTTTTGGCATTTTTGAGGCGAAGTGATGGCGATAAATTTTGAAACAGTGGAAAAATTACGATGGCATGATCGGCCAGAAAAATTACGCATCGCCTACTAGAACTTGTGGCCACGAACGATTTCTTAGCTGATAATTTTTTAGAATTCGCTGGCTGCCTGGCGTACGTGCTGCCAAGGCCAATTCCACATTCTCCAACATCCGGGCTCAGCGCTCGAAGAAAGTCGTCATTAATTAACATGACGGTAGACCATGTACAGGTAATTCCTCTGCCCAATTTGCCTGCGTAGCGCCATCTGCCTTTTTTTTCAATCAAATGGATGAGAACCCCGTCGAATATTTCCTCTTTCGTCGCGATAGTGCTCAACCTTCGAAAATGTGCGCTGCCATTGTTAATAATCTCTCGCAAGTCAGCTGCCGAAATCTCATCCATGCTCTTTAAGCCAAATAGCTGGCTAATATGCGCCTGAAATTGAATGCAATTGAAATAGTCCAAGTAATTTTTACTACCAAAACAAAATATAGACCAGTTCACCCAATAATTGACAGAAGAGATATAACAATCGCCGACGTAGCTAAGTACCTCGGAATCTACCTTGACAGCAAACTGACATGGAAATACCATAATTTTAAAATACGAAACCGAATGAAACTTAAAATAAATGAATTGCACTGGTTGGTTAACAGAAAATCGAAAGTCTCACTGAACAACAAACTATTAATATATAAAACAATCATCAAACCTATTTGGACGCATGGAGTGCAAATATAGGGGTCTGCGAAAAGAACAAATCTACAATTAATACAAAGAAAAGAATCGAAAATTCTACGTAAAATTACAAACGCTGACTGGTATATCACATATTTCGATATTCACAGAGATTTGCAGATTTTCACAGTGGCTGAAGAAATAACTAGTTTAAGTCGGAGATACCAAACAAAAATAACCCAACATACTAACAACGAGGTGAATACACTGCCTCTGCGCGAGCTCCAGCAAAGACGTAGACTTCGATGCTCAAGGCCTGTCGACTTAATCTAAAATAAAACACAAATCATTGTAGCAACACTATAAGTAGGTGTTTATATGTATATATTTAGCATTAGAACTAATCAATAATTATCATAAATCTCCAAAGACCGAATTGCATCCAGAGCTGTGCCAGTCAAACTCGATCTCAAATGCTGGAACTTTTCGATGCTGCTCAAAGTTGGCTCCTTGTCAACAATGACCTGAAACAATGACCAAAAGTCTGGCCAGTCAGTGACTGCACCACTAAACACAGGCAGTTGTAACGCCGGCAAACGCGTCTTAACTGCTGACATGCCAGGGGATACCAAATGTTCAACACGAGTAGACGTGGGCAAATCTTTCATGGACAACATCTCGAGCTGTTCCAATTTGACGGCTGTGATGGACTCATCCAAGTCTCGTAGTCTACTTTCAGCTGCTGCATCAAGCGTGCATTGGATTTGGTTCAAAAACCACTGACCTTTCCGCTTAAGGTATTCACAGTTTTTATTTGCCTTTGGCATTGTGATTTCAATGTCCAAACTGCAAAAAATAGCAAAATACAAACGATCGATTGATGTAGAGAAGGAGAACGTACACACGTGAAACTGTTGGGACGAGCGGTGATGATGTACCGATATTCGATGATGATGTAGCGGACGCACAACAACAATGTTAGCCAATTCGCACGAGTGTTGTTGTTGTTGTCACCAAACGATCCAAGCGAGATAAAAGGTCAACGCAGAGCAGCAACGCAATTTGTCGTTGCTGCTTGCATAAAGATTATACCGAAAAAAAAGTAAGTTAACAAATTAAATGCGTAATAATGAGATTAACGATTAAATATACGATATTTGCTTCAATAGTTTTGCAAATATCACGTCGGGGTCACCAAAGTTTTGGGGACAGCAAGCATTTTTTGCTGACCGCTGATTGACAAGCCCAAGAAATGATTGAATTACGAAGAAAAACAAAACGCGCAGAAATGCGTGTTTATTTTTTTTTTTTTTTTTAGTATCTCAAAAGAAGAGTACATTGTCTATTATAGAAAAATAAATCGACTATTGTACAGATTAATATTTAGGACAAGTGGGTGAATTTTAATTTAACAATCAGTTTGTAAAGTCGTGTTGTGACTGGAATTTAACAATACATGTATTTTAACAATAAATAAACAATTAAAGATAACCCCAATTAACAATTATTAATTGGAAGTAATGTGTTATGTGAGGTCCACTGGTCTCACGCTTTAGTCTACGTTGCCGAGTTAGTTCTTCTAATGGTAATGTGTTCACACCATCGTTCGAATGCTGGGAAAGTTTGGTTTGGTATTTTCTGCTTAAATTGATTATTTCCTCATCTACTGTCGCAATTCTTAGGTCTCGATGAAGGTCCGTGTTGGTGATATACCATTGGGCTTTTGTGATGGTGCGAATAATTTTTGATTGTTGCCTCTGGATTAACTTTATATTTGATTTTTTGGCAACTCCCAATATTTCGGCTCCATATGACTAAATTGGTTTAATACTTGTCTTATAGATTAGGAGCTTGTTTTCAAGTGAAATGTTTGAATTGGGTTTGAGCACCCAGTGCAGTTGTCTTACTTTCATTTTGATTTTTTCACGCTTTTTTTTGTATATGGTGTTTCCAGTTTAGTTTACTGTCAATATATAATCCTAAGTACTTGGTTTCTTTTTGAATGGTTACGTATTCTCAGTCAATATTTATATGGATTGGTGTAAATCTAGTCTTAGTAGTGTATATAACTTGTACTGTTTTGTTTTTGTTTATTTTAATATGCCACTTTCTAAGCCAGTCAAGATGTTGCAGTATTTATGCTTTTATGAGCACTTAGGAGTATTGTGTCATCGGCGAAAGTTGCAATCATCGACGAATCGTGGGTGGGATATGGTATATCTGCTGTGTATAGGGTATATAATAAAGGTCCTAGCACACTTCCCTGTGGAACTCCCGAATTTATTTCTCTAAGAGTTGAGTATTCGTCTGAGTATTTAACTAAGGAGTATCTACCTGTGATATATGATGTTAATAGATGTGCTATATTTTGAGGGAATATATTGTTAAGTTTCCATTTGAGTTCTTTATGCCAAACCTTGTCAAAAGCTTTTTCCACGTCTAAGAAGAGTCCAATAAAAAAAGGAATTATCGTCAATGTCATTTATAATTCAATGCGTAACTCTGTGCACTTGTTGTATTGTTGTGTGACTTCTTTGAAAACCAAATTGGTGATTTGGAATGGTCTGTCTGCGTTCTAGTAGTGGCAATAGTCTACTTCTTAATATCTTTTCGAAGGCTTTTGAGATTACAGGGAGTAGACTGATTGGGCTATAAGACGTTGCTTTTGATGTGTCTTTGCCTAGTTTCGGGATTGCAATAATCTCAGCTACTTTCCAGACTCTCGGAAAATAGTTTAGTCTGAACATAGCGTTAAAGATGTTTCCTAGATATTCTATAGCTTTTACAGGTAGTTCTCTCAGGAGTTTCCCATTTATTTTGTCATATCCAGGGGACTTTCTTTCCTTTATATCATTATTAATGCATTTTCTTATTTCTCCTATGGTGGTCTTTTCATGTTTTATATGTTCTAAACCTCTGCTAATATCTGTGTTCAGCTGTGGATTATTTGAGTTGGTGGCGATTTTTGTAAAAACCCTTTCGAAATAGTCCGCTAATACTTTAGCTTGGTCCAAGTCTTTGCCCATAACCCGTTTTCCATTTTTAGAGGAGTCTGATGATTACTTTTATTTGTCCATCCTTTAGTAGCTTTCCATAAAGAGTAGTCCGTTTGACTCGTGGGTGTTAAGCTCTTGAGATATGATGTTAATTGTTTGTTTTTTAATACCTGAATCATTTCTTTAACCTCTTTAGTTGCCTTGTTGTACTGTCTTTTTGTGTCAGGAGATCTTGTGGTTGAACAGGTTTTCCGCAGTTTACATTTTTTATTTAATAGTCATCGTAGTTGAGGTTGTGTGTAGAATGTCCAATTTTGCTGCTTCGTTTTTGGTGTCGATTGTATGACTGCTTTCATAATGGTGTCATTCAGGAATACTAATTGAGGAAATTGAGGAAATTCTTATATTCTGTGTCTGTAATATTATGCTTTGGTGGGCTATATACAGCAGATATTATAAGTGGTCCTACGAGATCATTAATTTGAATGTTGGTCGGTTGTATGTAGTTATGCTGATATGGCTCAAGCTCGTCTTGCTTTATGCACTGCTTAATAATTATGGTTGTTCCACCGTGCGCTATGCCATCGGGGTGGTATACACTTTGTACCCTCTAACTTGTATGAAGTGTTTGTTTGTGAAATGTGTCTCCGAGATTAGGGCTATATCAACGCTGTTGTCATGAAGAAGTATTTGTAGTTCGTCAATATGGTTTTTCAGTCCGTTTGCATTCCAAGTTATGATCCGTAATTTAGTTTCCATTTTGTTGTCCATCTTCGATATGAGAATTGTTATGACGTTTATTATATTTGTGACTTGTTGAAACAATTGTTTCATCAGGTCTTTCATCTCAGCAATATCAGTTTTTATGTCAATGCGTCTACTTATGTATAGATTGGTTGGATTCGTGAGTTGTTCCTTTTTATTCTTTTCGCTATTATTGTTGTCATTCTTATCCTTAGCTGCTTGAGCATACGATAAACCGGTCTTAATTTTGCTTAATTAAGCTTTGAGTATCGATTGAAGCTATTGCTACTGTCTCATCCGGAACTTGGTGGCTAGTTTCTCTAAGGGATGGAAATCTTTATATTTTCAGTGCCTTGTATATCTCACAACCTTTGTAGTTTGCAATGTGTGCAGCACCGCACAATGCACATTTTATTTGACCGTTGGCTTAAATTTTGCAGTCGATTGTTTTGTGTTCACCGGCGCATTTAACGCAGATCGGGTCTCTGGTGCAGAAATTTCTCGTGTGGTCGTATTTTTGAGAATTTGATCATTGCGATATTATGCATTTATGGTGTGGGGGCTCGAAAATGATTTTCGTGCAGAGCAGTGTGGTTATGTTATAAATATCGTTGTTGTTGTTATTGTTTTTCAATTCAATGAAGAACAATGGAAGCGGTTTGGGCGTGACTTTTTGTTGTGCATTATGGATGTTTATGACTTCATGCCCTAGGTCGAGAAGTTATTTTTTTATTTAATTTATGTCAGTGGCGTGGTGCATATTCCTGAGCACTACTTTAAATCCACGTTCTTCCTTCGGTTTGAATGTGTAGTATTTCGTTCTGTGCTCTTGCAGCATCTTAATAACTGCGGAGTAACTGGTAGAATCTTTTGTTTGTATTCCCACCTCATTATTCTGCAGCGTTTCTAAAATGTAATTATGTTTAATTGTAATTATGTTTTTATGTAATGTGTGTAATTATGTAATTATGTTTAATTACATTTTTTAGAGCATTGCTAAGAACGCTAATTTGTTCGACGTCTTGAACATATATTGGTGGTGGCTTAACCGATTTGATATTTTTTGCGCTGGCAAATTTGTTGCATCGGAAACACTTTCCGTACCACTGTTCGCTTGATTGTCATCGGCTTGAGAGAGGAGAGCGAACCTGTTTGTTGTGATTGGTGCGCTTAGCCAGTATTGTTGCAGTCAGAGAGAACTTATTCATATAGAGTTCCCATTTCTCCCTTAAAAAAAAGGCCGAAGAGACTTTTAAGAAACGATTGGCTTATGTTAAATTTTAAGCAGTTGTACAGATTTCTTGTCTGTTCAACCATGTGGGGTAAAATATTCTGTTGGTTTGCTTAAGGTAAACAAGCAAATGGACGGACTGCCGTAAAAGGGGAAAATATTGAATGATAAGAAAATTATAAAACCACAAGAAAGACATAATATAAACAAAAATCAGAGACACTGTCTTCTTTCTTTTGATTTTTTTGTTTAAAGTTTTTTATTTGCAAGGTGTTCGAGAATATTAGGCAAATTGTGTGGAGTTTTCTTTAATTTATGAAATCATTCTTTAACAAACGAAATCGAGCCTTGTATTTTGCCTATATTCATTTATATGAATGAAATGAAAATACCAGGCGGCCAGCAAAAAAAGTAGGCATGAAAACAAAGCAAAATCGTAAAAAAAATATTCCCAGTGATACACACAAGAAGAAACCAGTACAATCTTATAAACGCACTATACCTACACAACACACTCAAAATTATCACACGTTGCACAAAAGTGCGAAAAAGAAAACCAACACAATCTCATACACGCACTATATCTACACAACACACTCAGACTTAGCACATTTCGCACGCAAGGGAGACAATAAAAACCAACACAATCTCATACACGCACTATACCTACACAACAAGGTCACTCATACAATGGCAAGTTTTGATTTTTACCTTCCACTTCTTGAAGACAATTTTCGGTTGTGCCAGAAAACAAAATCCATTTCAAGAGCAAGTACAGTGAATGCACTTTTATTGAACAGCCAAAGAAACCCAAGTGAAATTTCTAACTACCGTCGAATTTCCATAGGTCGAACTTTTATAAGTCGAATATCTCCATGACTCGAATTGAGTGCGTTTATAGTGAAAAATCAATATAATATGTCTTCCATAACTCGAATATCCCCATAATTTGAACTTTTGTTATGCATTATTGTTATCCAAGATTTGGCAGAAATCGTACAGTCAGTACGAGAAATACGAGAAATACGCACAGTCCGCAAAGTCTCAATCGCGCAAAGCAAATTTCGTCACCCTTACTTTGTGTTGTGTTCTTTCCTCTTCTTTCCTTGTGATCGGCAATGAAAAAAAAACAAATGGTCTAGACTTTGTTGTTGCGTGAGCGTAGCAAAAAAGAGGAATTTTTATTCCCGCACGCGCCCCACTTCACATCGCAGCCCAACAAGTCAATCTTCGCTTGTCAGGCCCCGAGCGCGTTTCGTTGTTGACTTCAAATTTGCGTGCACGCAAAAAGTATACATATTCATTCGCGCAGGAATATCTCTTTTCTTTGTCTTCCCTTATATTCGTCAAATAAGGAAAAAACAAATGTCACACGTTGTTGTTTGGCGTTTTCTTCGCCAATTCTATTCTCGCCTATTTCTTTCTTTCCTGTATTCGCAGTAGCGCAGGTGGTTTGATATCGTTTTCACATGGGACAGTTGCAGTTGCTTGCTGTTTTATCTGTTTATCTGGTAGTCAACATAGAATTAGCTGTATTCAACTTGGATTTTTGGATATACCTAGCGCAAAATATGCATTTTAAATCAATTTTACTTATTTATTGAGTCATTTGTTTCTTTATTTCTAACAGCCCGAACGAATAATTTATTCGTTATTATTATAATTATTTATTATTTATTCCTTAAAAGTCCCACCAAAACCAATACAAGTAGGTGGTGGGAATTGCACTAACAAAAATCATGTTCATCATTCATAAATAAATCGCGTCAAACCTATACATGTTCCTTTTTCGCTATCATATCATTCCCACAACAATATCAATACATCAAAATACAAATGGGTGACGGCAATCAAAACAAACAAAACAAAGGTGACAGACAGAAATTCCTTTCATGCTAATTCGCGCCCAATACACAAAATTGGCAAGACACAGTCCGACGGGGAACAGCGGGGGTCAAGTCAGTCAATAAAAAATGCGCGCGTTAGCAGAATGACGTTGCTAAACAGCGGCTGCTGCGCTGCTACTTCGATGTTAATAGCAGAGAAGTAATATATTCCCATAGGTCAAAGCAAAGAGTATTAATCCATAATCCATTAATCCATATGAATAAGTTCTCTCTGGTTTTGTCGCAAAGCGGACAGAAAGAAGAGAGTCACATACGTTTACTCACTTACTAAGAGAAGCGTTCAACTTGCTTATTTTCAACCGTTTCCAGTTGAGCAAAAAATACTCTCTGTCCAAAAAGTCGCAGTGAGGGAGAAAGTGGGAAATATCGCGCAAAGCAACGCAACTACACATATACACATACATAGCGGTCCGAAAATAGTCGTGTGTGAAAAGAAAACGAAAAAAATTGGTTAGCGCGGTCGAGACTACTTTTGCAAAATTGCTTTCAAGTGTCTTTTTTATCTCTTTTTCATTTTGACCTCAAAAGTGGGTTTTTTTTCTTTTTTATATACCTAAGAGTTTTAAATTTAATTTGCGACCCCTGGATTTAAACGAAATTATTACTAATATCATGTAATAATAATTGGTTCGAGGAGGAGACGTTTTTCTCCACCAATGGTCAGATTAGGCCGCCTAGCCCACAGGTTCACAGGGGGACCAAAACGAAACTGGTGTTCGTGCCGTAACTGTGAACACTGCTGGTAGTGCGACTACACCCTCTCCTTGGGGGTGGCTAGAAACAGGTTCAAGTCAAGATCATGTCTCGGCCTCGAATGCTGGCTAATAGTAGTCGGGCGGAGTATCTGCCACTCTCCTAAATCAAATAACCTAATCCACGGTGGAATAGCGTACGCCAAGGTATGCATGGTCAGGAGAGTGCCTGATCTTTAGTATGCGGACTCTGGATACCTGTCGCCCTCCAGTTTCAATTAGACCTACCGCGGTAATGGGCTCTGCCGTGGGAGACCTCTCTTCACTATTACTCGTGGGACTAATATGACACATAAAAAATTTTAAACAAGTGCGATGCAGCTCTAAATGCGTTATCCGCTGACCATACTTTTACGGACTTGGCCAACAACAGCTTTGCAGCCATAGAGCTGCCAGTCAACACTCCTAAAGTCGTAGTCATTGGGCATGTGCAAGAGGTCGTGAATCGACCAACTACCCAAAATCCATTTGGAGAGGGTTAATCAGCGGGTTTTTAGGTGGAGGCACAAAACTGCGGCTTGTCTGGAGATTCCATGTCCTCGGAGGACAATGGACCAGCCTTTGTCAGCCCAATCACCAAAAAGCGCAGGCGCTTCAAGCGCGCGTTAAACAGTGGATACGCAAGCACTGGGAAGAATTGCAAACGCTTTCCGAATCAGCCCTTCTGCAAAAAGTGTAAGCCAAAGCCTCGTCGAATGGCATAGGTTTCCATTTTTCCAGTTTTGCTGCAAAACTTCCTCGACATAATCATCCCACCACTAATTGGCTTAGTTCTAATGCTAAATATATACATATACGTCTGCTTATACTATTGCTACAATGATTTATGTTTTTTTTAGAATAGGTCGACAGGCCTTGACTGGCGAAGTCTACGTCTTTGCTAGGGAGATCGCGCAGAGGCACTGTATTCACCTCGTTGTTAGTATGTTGGATTATTTTTTTTTGGTATCTCTGACTTAAACTAGTTATTTCTTCAACCACTGTGGTAATCTGCAAGTCTCTGTGAATGTCGAAATATATGATATACCAGTCAGCGTTTGTAAGTTTACGTAGAATTTTCGATTGTTGTCTTTGTATTAATTGTAGATTTGTTCTTTTCGCAGACCCCCATATTTACGCTCCGCACGTCCAGATACGATTAATGATAGTTTTATATATTAATAGTTTGTTGTTCAGTGAGACTTTCGATTCTCTATTTAAAAACCAGTGCAATTCATTTATTTTAAGTTTCTTTCGGTTTCGTATTTTAAAAATATGGTATTTTGGTCAGTTTGCTACGTTTCCGATTTCCGAGAAATTAGGTGAATCCGTCAATAATTAGGTGAACTGGTCTATATTTTGTTTTAGTAGTAAAAATTACTTGGACTATTTTGCTGTTGTTAATTTTCATTCTCCATTTCCGAAACCACTCTAGTGTTTTATTTAAGTTTTTTGTAGAGTGGATGTTGCTGCATTTATGCTTTTATGAGCGGATAGAAGAATGGTGTCATCTGCAAACGTAGCTATCATTGTAGAGTCCTGTGTTGGTTGAGGTAGGTCTGCGGTGAAAATAGTGTAAAGGACTACCCCAAGAACGCTCCCTTGCGGAACTCCTGTGCTTACTGGGCGTAGTTTGACAGAATTTGAGTCACATTGGTTGGGAAAATCGAGTTTATCTTGGGTATTAGGCCTTTGTGCCAAACTTTCTTTCAAGGTTTTCTCGACATCTAGGAATAGTCCAATACAGAACTTTTTGTCATCTATATTGTTAAGTATTTCGTGGGTTACGCGGTGAATCTATTGAATAGTCGAATGAAAACGTCGGAATCCAAATTGGTGGTCGGGTATAATTTGATGACGTCTTAGAAAAACGAGAAGTCTCTCACGTAGAAGTTTTTCAAAAATTTTTGACAGCACGGGTAGCAAGCTTATGGGGGTGTAGGAGGAAGCTTTTTTGTAGTCCTTCCCAAGTTTAGGAATACCTATTACCTCGGCAACTTTCCATGCACTGGGGAAATGTCTTAGTCTTAATACCGCGTTAAAAAGATTTCATATGTAGTCTAGTGCCTCTACAGGACATTCTTTCAGTAATAGTCCATTTATTTTGTCGTAGCCAGGGGCTTTTTTATGTTTAATGTCGTATTTTATAGTTGCAATTATTTCTTTCGTAGAGACCTTCTTTAGCGCTACAGTTGAACAACGGAGGTCGCTCCGTTCAGAGGAGGTAGTGAGTCATCAGTGGTAGTATCATTCTCCGCAAATACACTCTCGTAATAATTGGCTAATGTTGTAGCTTTCTCAAGGTCTGTTCTAGCCCGTGTCCCGTGTTCCATTTTTAGTGGTGGTTGATGAATTTTCTTGTTTGTAATTTTTTTTGTCGCTTTCCACATAGCATCGAGCATCTTTTCGGGTTTAAGTTTTGGAGATACTTTTCTAGTTGTTCCCGTTTTTGTTCAATTAAATATTTTTTCAGTTCCTTGGACGCTTTGTTGTAGTCTTTTTTAGCAGATGGGGCTCTGATTGTTTTCCAAATTTTCTTAAGTTTTCTCTTTCTGTTGATAAGCCGTCGGAGAGAAGGTGGAGTGAAAGCATTGCGCTCTGTGGTCGTATGTGTCGGTGTAGCTTTCTTGATTACATCATTGAAGAGAATCACTGCTGATTCTATGTCGCTATTAGTTGTAATTGAAATATTTAGCGGCAGCGACGCTTAATATAATCTCTGTAAGTTTCCCACTCAGTGCGATGATTGTATATCTTGTTGATTTTGCGTTCAGTTAATACGTTGTTTTGGTAGTCAAGTTGGATCGGTGAATGGTCTAAAGATAAATCTAGTCTTGATTTTATTGCGAGCTTTCGTATATCAATATTTTTAATTATATAGGAGTCGATTAGGTCAGGTATTTTTTTTTTTTATAGTAGGCCAAAAGTTTGGTTCGCCGGTGCTTAAGTGTTTTGCCTTTACTGTGTATATAGCCCTCAGTAGGTCCTTACTTTTTTTGTTTGACATTCTAGAGCCCCAAGCCGTGTTCTTTGCGTTAAAGTCTCCACCGACAATAAAGCGTGGTCTAAGTGTTTGCAGGAAGTCATTATATTGTGTCAAAATGATCTTGTGTTTAGGTACACTGTAGGCAGCTGGTATAGTTAGAGATCCCAAAGAATCCGTGATTTGTATTGTTGTATATTAGTTAGATCTGGTCTTTGGTGCAAAAATTTCTTGTGTGACCATATTTTTGGCAGTTTGAGCACTGAGCTACCGTGCTTTTGTGGTGTGGTGGCTCAAAGATGACTTTTGTGCGGAGAAGTGTGGTGATGTTGTATATTTCATTATTATTCGCGTTGGCTTCGAATAGCGGCAGGGGTTTCATTGTCAGTTTTTGTTGTTCTTTGTGTATATTAATAACGTCGTGGCCTAGTTCCGATAGTTAATTTTTTAGTTCGTCAAGATCAGTGCCGCACTGCATATTCCTTAGCACAGACTTGAATCCCGTCTCCTCTTTGGGCTTAAAGGTACAGTATTTAGTATGGTTTTCTCTAAGAATCTTAACCACCGCCGAGTAGTCCGACGAGTCGTTTGTCTGTTTGAGTACTTCGTTGTTTTTAAGTGTTTTTAATATGTAGTTTTGTTGTATTGTGTTTTTCAGAGCGTTAATTTGTTTTGCGTCCTGTATTAATATTGGTGGGGGTTTTTGAACTTTAGTAGATGGCCCAGGTAAATTTGGCGCATTAGAAGTTGCTTCTGTACCCCTGTCGTTTTCAGTCGTTTCGTCTTGTGAGAGAAGTTCGAACCTATTTGTATTTGGCGCGTTCAGCCAGTACTTTTGCAGTGTTGTTTGTGTTGTCTTTTGTGTTTTGCTCCTACTATTTACTATTGTTATTTTTTTCGGAAGTGTTGTTGGGAGAGAGCTTACTACGATTACGTTTTGTTTTTGTCTCTTGAGGGTTTTGTATGGTTGAATTTGGTACTTGCTTGGTTGATGTTGTTTCTCTGATCAATGATGTTACTGAAGAGAGGGAGCAAACTGGCATTGTAGCAGAGAAAGTTGACGTGGTCGTTGTTGCGATGAATGAGATAGCAGGTGATGTCTGTGTTGTAGTTGTTGTTATTGTTGGTGGAAAAGAGGAGAGTGGCGTCGTTGGTGAAGCGCATTGTACACTCCACTGAGGCGGCATATTACCTGTAGCCACCGAATAGCTGTCAGTTAGTTGAGCGGTAGAGCGAGAGGTTGCTTTTTTGTTCTGAAGATGCGTTATTGTGCTCACTTTGTGTGTGTTGAACTTTTTGATGTATTGCGGGATAACATAAACGCGCTCTCTTGAAATTAGCGGGAAGTGAAGCTTGGTTAAAGTCACTGTTGTTGTTGCTCTTGTACAAGTTAACACGATGGCATAAGACAACAACAAAACTATCGTGTCGACCGCGGCAACACCGCAGAATACCAATGTTGGCATTTAGGACCAACACCGCGCATACAGCAGCATAGCGCAACTCCCCATCCTTCAACGTTCTCGATATCATTGTGATTGGCTTACCGTCTTGGGACAGTACCGCCCCCAAGTCCTGCGAAGAGGCATCCTTCGTAAGATCAAACGTCTTCTTAAAGTCGGGATAACGAAGCATGACATCTTCTGAGCACAGAATTCTCCTTAGCTCGTGAAAGGCTGCCCGTTCCACGCCCCCAAATTTTATTTTTATTTTTTTTTGACTGGTGCGCACTTACCCTACCATTCTCACCTTTCAATAGATTGGTCAGGGCTTCGCAATTGAGGCGAAGCCCCTATAATAGCTTTCCAGACGTAAAAATTACCTTAATCCAAACAATGTGGAGGGCTCAACGAACTCCTGCATGGCCTTCACCTTTTCCGGGATCGTTGTTATGCCGTCCTTTGACACAATAAACCCAAGATATTCAACTTCCTCCTTGAAAAAGCGAGATTTTTCACGTGATACCCTCATGTTAACATCATAAAGACTCCTGAAGACCAGGTCAATGTGTTTGACAAGGTCATTCTCTGTTTCAGAGAAAATTATGATGTCATCGACGTAAACGTAACAGGTCTTCCCGATCTGCTCCTGAAGCACATGGGAGTCGACAGAATTCATATTTTCCCCCATTAACGGAGAAAGCCGTCTTCTCACGGTCGCGTTCAGCTAAAGAAATTTGGTGATAGCCTGACTTCAGATCAAGCGTTGTAATGTATTTAGATTTTCCAAGGTTCGACAAACTCATTGAAATGCTGGGAATCGGGTATTTATCATTAATCGTCTTCTGATTGAGCTTCCCTACGTCAGCAACAGCAAAAATCAGTCCAACTACCTATTCAACCTCAATCCGAGCCACAACAGTTACCAAGCAAGACATCTCTACCTAAGAGTCGTCAAAAGTCTCTTCCGTTATCAAGTCAACGTCAAATCGCATTCCCTCACCCTGTTGGAAATAATGTTTCGAATTGTCATAATTATCCCTCGCTCAGCATAGATAATACCCAATCACTCTCATCTCCTGATCAGGTCGACCAATTATCGGTTGTGGTCTCCCGCCTGGACAGTCTCAACGAGAAATTTGGTCACCTGATTGAGATGCAGGCCAAGATGATGGAGATGCTCGCCGCCTTATTGTCTAAAAAATGAGCAGACCACACATGAACCTCGCCATATGGAACGCTGACGGCGTCCTTAATCACAGAAATGAGTTAGAAGTGTTCATGGCGGTCAACTTGATTGATGTCATGCTCATTTCCGAAACGCATTTCTGCACTAGAACATACTTCAAAATTCAGGGATATGAAATCTATTCTGCTAATCATCCGGATGATAACCGTATGCGAGGGGGCGCCGCTTTACTCATCCGGTCATCTTTACGCCACCATCCGCTGGAAACCATTCGGTCTGACTCAATTCAAAGTGTCTCTGTCAGTATTCACACAACTCAAGGCATCCTGGTCATCGCAGCCATTTATTGCCCTCCAGGACCCCAAATATCAGAGCAGCAGTTCAACACCTTCTTCAATCAACTCGGACCTAAATTCTTAGTTGGAGGGGATTGGAACGCCAAACATCGACTTTGGGGGTCCAGACTTGCTACCCCAAGAGGTAATCAACTTCACAGGAGTATAATAAACTCTTCCAGAGAGGTTCTCGCAACCGGAGCACCCACCCTTTACCCATACGATTCCTCAAGGTCGCCCGACGCAGTAGACTTTGCTATATACAATGGCATTCATCCAACAGCTCTGGACATTGCGGAGTCATCTGACCTTAGCTCAGACCACATCCCACTATTTATTAAACTTGGATTGATTCCAGATAACATCGTATGCCGGTCCAGACTGCTCCCTACCCACGCTAACATAACGGTCTTTCATCAGTGTCTAAACGAAAGGATCAACCTCAATATGGAAATAAATTCGGACAAGGATATAGATGATTCGGTTGACTTGTTCACCAAGAACATTCATGAGTCCGCCGAATTAGCCTCTTCATACCAATTCCCTTGTTCACCCAACCCTCCTCAGGCTCTCTTAAAACCTGAGGTTCTGGAGTTGGTGAGATATAAACGCAGGCTACGACGTCGCTATATGAGATCACGGAACGAATTTGACAAGGCTGCATGGAGGAGAGCTGCCCGAGAACTGAAAAATGTAATGCAAGCTGTGCGATCGGAGCATTTCAACAATCTGTTGGCTAATGCGGATCCAATGAAAAAGTCTGGCTTCAATCTATGGCGTGCCACCAAGTGCATCAAACAACAGCCTCACAGGCATGCTCCAATCCGTGGGCCTCTAAATCAGTGGCTGCGTACGGAGACCGAGAAAGCAGAAGCATTTGCTAATGAGTTGGAGAGCCGGTTCACGCCTTTTAGCCTGGCTGACCCTGGTGACGTTGAGGAAACAAATGAAGTCCTATCGAGATGTATATTAGATCACAGTCCAACTAAACATGTCACCCCTGAAGAGGTTGTGACTCAAATTCAGAGACTGAAATCTAAGAAGAGCCCCGGACATGACCATATTGACAACAGGGTGGTGAAAGCACTCCCTTGGAAGGGAGTGTTGTTCCTGACGTTGCTGTTCAACAGCATGCTGCGGATCTGCCATTTTCCCACACAGTGGAAGTGTGCAACGATATCCATGATACCTAAACCTGGTACTCCGGAGAACTGTGTCACATCATATAGGCCCATAAGCCTGCTTCCAACGTTTTCAAAGATTTTTGAAAGATTGTTTTTGAGTAGATTGTTGGCAGTACGGGGTGTTCAAGAAGCCATTCCTGATCACCAATTTGGATTTAGATCACAGCATGGCACTCCCGAACAACTGCATCGAGTCGTTAATCACATACTTACTGCATTTGAGTTGAAACAGTATTCCTCTGCAGTCTTCCTAGATGTCAAACAAGCATTCGATAGGGTATGGATCGATGGACTTCTGCATAAATTAAAATTACTCCTGCCTGGCAAACAGTTTTTACTAATTCGAAGCTTTCTTCAACGACGAACCTTCTCTGTGGCGGTAAGAGACAAAATTTCCACCTTCAGGCACATGAGAGCCGGTGTCCCGCAGGGGAGTGTCTTAGCTCCGGTCCTCTACTCCTTATATACCTCTGATATGCCTACAACTAGAGATGAGCATTCGATTATTGCTACTTACGCGGACGATACGGCAGTTATTTTCAACTCTGCCTCTCTGAACGAAGCTGCGGAGAAATTGTCCAGCTACCTGGATAGATTCCACTCATGGGCCAGGCGTTGGAATATAGCCATAAACTCTGAGAAATCAGCTCACTGTACCTTCACTTTAAGGCAAGGCGTCTGTCCGGTTGTGACTTACAACACAAGAATCATTCCGCAAATGGAGCAAATCCGGTATCTCGGTTTGATCCTGGATAAGCGTCTTACCTGGCGTGCACACATTAAGGTAGTTACAGCGCGCTGCTATCAAAAGCTCAAGAAACTGGAGTGGCTCCTCCGCCCATCGAATAAGTTATCTTTAACTAATAAAAGGCTCATCTATCTGCAAGTAGTGGCACCTGCTTGGCGCTACGCCATACAAATTTGGGGCACTACTGCTGCCTACAACATCAGAAGAGTGCAGGCGTGTCAGAGCAAGGCTCTCAGAAGATTTATGGGCGCCCCTTGGTACGTCCGCAACTCCACGCTGCATAGGGATCTTGCCGTGCCAACTGTTATGGAGGTGATTAATTCTCACAGCTGCCGCTATCACTACAGACTTTTGTCGCACCCAAATCCTCTAGCTTTCTCCCTCACCCGTATCTCAACAAGGCGTAGACTGAAGAGGCTGCACCCACATGATCTCCCTCTAAGAAGGATACAGCCTTCTATAATTAATTAAGTTAGTATAAGTCTAATTTTTTATTTTTATTGTCACGTCATTATTTTTTAAATCCGACAAATGTTTTATGCAGTTTACTGCGTTTAATGTTATAATTTAATTTAAAAAAAAAAAAAAAAAAAGATTGAGCTTCCGGAAGTCTACTACTAAACGCTTTTTTCTATTGCCTAACTCGTCAACTCCTTTTTATCTACCACCCATATTGGGTTGTTATATTGTGACCGTGAAGGTCTAACTATGCTGTTTCAAAGAAGGTCTTTTATCTCCTTATCGACAAAGTCGGCTACACCCATTGGATACGGGTACAGCTTCGAATATACCGGATCACCATTCTCTGTCCGATTTGTGGCAACCACCGAAGTATTGTAAGGTAGTAGTTCATTAGGATCCACAATTACTTTAATTCGTTTTTTGAGCATTCTTAAAAACTCAGCTTTTATGTGCTACGGCACTTCAATATCTTCTATTTGTGTGAAATTCACATCTGCACACTTTAAAAACTGAATTGGTTACGAGCCATTGTCGTGAACAAATATTTTTGACTTCGCAATTCAATTTTCGCACTGACCCGCGTTAGCAGATCGAGACATATCCCATCAAACGTCGCAAGGTTTGGAAAAATGAAGAAAGTACTGGCCACCCCAAACAAATGAACAAACGATTTTTTTCTTCTAGTACATATTCTAACTCCATAAGGGGCTTAATATAACGTTTTCATGCCCCTGTATCTTCAAAAGTTTTATTTTCTTCCCTGCAATTGAACGGTAGCAGGGACGATTCCCCTAAAAAATTGACGAAACCTACATCGACATCTGTTCCTCCCCTTCGGCGACTGCCTTCTAGCCATTTCCCTGTAGTCCTCCTCTCGATACTCTTGAGGAGGGGCTTATGGTGTCAAGTAGTTTATTCTCTGGAACTTGTGACCCGTCCGTCTCTCGGATTTATTAGGCATTTTAAAACCTTGCCTCTGATAACGATTCTGATTAGAGGGGGCGGTATGTCTTTGTCCCTGATATTGATCTTGACCATAGATGGCAGTATACCTATGTCTCGAGTTCTAAGGGCTATATTGCGTTCTTATACGCATTTGTAAAGAACCTGGATCCACATCGTCTAGCTCCTTCTGAATTTCATCGGGTTTCTGCTCGCGCCTTCTAAAGTAAGAGTTTTTCTCTTGCTGATTGTACTGGGGATTGTGATTGCTACTCTATTGGTTCCTTTCACTATTCTGCCCTTTACCCTGCTGTTTCTGTTCTGTCCGTTGCTCTTCTAAGTTCCTTGTATAATTTACAGCGAACTGGTACCGCTCATGGTTCGGCTCCACTTCTTGGGCCAAAGCAAGTGCTGTCGGGAGATCACCCGGGCGAGCTTCAAATACATTGTCACTTAGTGCCTTTCTCACACACCACGTCCATCCTATATTTTTCGTTCAAAGCTAACACCACTGCTTTGTCATGAGTTATTATAGTCTTGTTGGTCAACAGATTTAGCTTTTTTTCGACTCCTCGTAAAACTGTAAAATTGTCATGTTGCCATGTCGCAGAGTTGACATTTCCTGCTCTATTAAATCGATTGGCCGTTTGTCGGCGTAATCGAAGTGAGGCGGGCAATTATTGCCGTGAAATTCAGTGGGGTAGTAAAAGACGACAAGACCGAGTCTGCCAAGCCCGTTACTATTAACGTCTATTATGTCTAATGACTCGTCAAATTTGACACTCTCAACTAATTCTGTGTCTTCGTACACTTCTATTTGAGATGGGCTAGCTGCTATATTCCCTATACGCTGGTTTATC
>JAWNKX010001016.1:0-17341 GCA_035041755.1 Cacoxenus indagator | reverse complement strand
TTGCAATTGTGATCTGAGAATCTCTGGGGTATCCTTTCCGCTCAAGTATATAAAAATGGAAGACAATTTGAGATACCCAACCAGTTAAAAGCCGCAATAGAGCACGAATGGAAGAACATCAGTCCATCAACACTAAAATCGTTGGTTAATTCTATGCCATTTCGTCCAAGTCAAGTTAAAATGAAAAAGGTAGTCATATTAACTACTAGTATTAAATTTTCATTAATATTTGTTATAATTCAATTAAAGAAAACAACCGGAATCAAGAAATAATAAATATGCACATATAATTATTTACTATGAGAGATATGTTTATGTTAAGTTTTTATATTTACGTAATGAAGTATTGATAAACTTTATTTTTGTGTTTTTTACTATTTTTATAAATAAAATAATGCACAAACTTATTCCACTGTCTCGATCCAACCAATCCGGAAAATGGTTTAGCTGATCAAACCGCACGTCCGAAATTGGATGCTTTGATTATTCGCCTAGTTTGAGCCCTATCTGTGGAGGCCGTTGAGAGAGTGGAGGCTGCATTGTCCGCCCTGGTTGTGAAGATCGACTGTAGTGAACACTGATTGGATGATTGTATGTGTCGCTTAGATTTCCTGTCATAACGAGCAGCCTTTGCTATTCCTTCATTCGAATTTGTCCTTGCAAATGGATTAACATCCACATTAGTGGACAACAAGCGAACGGCCTTGCTATATTTCCACAACTCGTTACTTATTTGGACTCCATATGAGGAGCCTACGTACTCAGTGGAAAAACTCCTTGGGTTCTTGTTGATGGTAAGATCGTTTGGCAGCTTCCAGTTTGGGATCGTAAATACCTTTCGTTCGCAAATAGATCATCAAAGGCAGCGACGTATAAAAGTTATCGAAGTAAACAATGTATTGCTTGGAACTTTGTGTGGTTTTTGTTAAACGTTCAGCAATGTTGGCCGAAGTACCAAGATCTGGAAGACCAGGAAAGACCATGTTACCACCTGCACCGCTGTAGATCTCAAAGCGGAAAGCATAACCAAAAGAATCGCACAAGACAAATAGCGTATTACCCCATTTGTGTGGCTTATTGGGCATATACTGGTGCACATGGTGTTCATTTTGGTGCTGCACATTTGTTCGTCGACACAAAGGCGGGCTTGCTTTGGCACGGAGTCAAACCTTTGGTTGAGACAATCTATAAATTTACGCATGTGGTACAGTTGATCGTAACCTGGTTCACTCTTTTTGATCCGCTCCCTCATCTGCAGTGAGAAGTAATACTTAATTGCTTTTCGCACGTCATTATTTTTTCACGTCATTATTTTTTTTAATCCGACAAATGTGTTATGCAGTTTACTGCGATAAATGTTATACTCTAATTATAAAAAAAAAAGCTTTTCAAATCCCTATATCGATAAATGGACATTTATTATACATTAAAATTCCGATATAATGGTAGATATCGTCAATGTTCATTTTTAACTGATTTTGATATTATCAGTTAAAGCTGCGCGCATTGTTTCCTCGAAGATCATATTCATTCTGCGTTGAGAAAATAGCAAAATAGCTGTAATGGAGTTTTGAGCTCTAGTATACTAGCTGGCAGAGAAAAATCTCTCCGGAAAGCTACGTTGTTGACATGCAACTGCATAAATTACCGTGGCCACATTATCTTACTCAACTCCTTTGTTATTGTTTCAATACCTATACTTAACTTATTTAGTCAATTATATATCATTCGCAATTATGTTTTCTTACCAAAACCATTGAAGCCACCAGAAAAAGACGAAAATATGCAAGCTGAATCTTCAATTAATACCAATGGCGGTCGAGGCGGTTTTCAGGGTAGGCTCAGTTTCCTGTAATATGTATTGCACATTTTGCATATTTTCAATATTATTGTCTGTAAATGACACAGTGTCAGCATCGTCTAAGTCAGTCTAATGCAGTCGCCAAAGCTTCTAGCTTAAATTCGTCGTCTTAGTCGTCACTTGAAATGCTCGACTCTACCTCATCCGACAGGACTTACTCGAAGAAATCCAGCAACTGCTCATTGGTCAAATTTGACCGGTCAATTGCTCTTTGAAAAATGCTTGGTGCATTTTTCAAACCGAAAGGTAGACTGTTAAACGCCACATTGTTTACGCTAAACACCGTTTCTTCTTTATCTCGTTCCGTTAATTTGGTGGAACCCTGACATCAAGTCCAAAGTCTTAAAGTATCGAGAGTTCCCCATATTTGACAATGTTGTTGCAATATCAGGAATAGGGTACTTGTCGTCAATTGTGTTTCAATTGAGTCTCCGAAAGTCTATTACCAGACGTTTCTTTCTATTACGCGATTCATCGACACCCTTCTTATCGACGACCCTAATGAGGTTGTTGTACGGTTACCTTGATAGCCTTAGGATGCCGTCAGCAAGAAGTTGTTTAATTTCGAAATTTACGAATTCGGTCACACCCATTGGGTAAGGATACAAAGTACTGCAAAGAATTGATCCCTTATGGTTAGGGGAATTTCCTCGCTTTGAATTCTTAAGAAGTTCACAATTTTGCATTCAAAGAAGAGAAGTTCTTCCCTTCCAAAGTCGTGCTTTATCTCCTTACGCTTTAGATCTATCCTTGCATTCACAGTGTTCAATAAGTCAAGACCAATTGTTTCTAATTTGAAGAAAATTCAAGAAAATTCAATTCAAATTGAGTGAAGTGTCAAGTCGATTAGTAGTCTGCTCTCGCGCTCAGAAATAAACAAAACCAAAAGCAAATTATAAAACAAAATAGACAACAACAAGAATAAAAAATAAAATCAAAAGTGTTCTAAACTCAAAAATGCCGGTTGGGCGCAGTCCCCCGACTGCGCACAGCACGCAAAATCACCACAGCCCTACACCGCGGAGGTGCCTCTTTGTCCCACTCAACTCGTGGCAGTGACCCTCTCGCAGCCTCGCCTGTAGAAGTACAAAATTACAACACCAAACAAAATACAAACGTTATGAACCAACAACAAAATTAATGCTTCTCAACTGTCGTGGAGCGAACAATGCCTTACGCCAACGCTGAGCATACCAATTATGCACTACCAAACACCTACAACGACAACAACAACGTCAACTAATAGTGTTAACATAACAACTTCAATTGCTAGCTACGCAATACCAATAACATCCATAATTCTGTCGTCCTCTTCTCCCCACATTTCAACATCACAAGTAACGGATAAAACAGCATCATCAACAACAAACATACATTCAGAAGATCAAAACATAAAAACAAAACAAATCGAGAAACAGCAACAAAAACGAAATCGTGACAAGCAGTCACCCGAAACTGTTACCAACAGCACCAAAAAACCAAAAAATAAAACACCGCCAAAGATTGACACCGTTGATCCTGATTGACATCAAATGGTAAATGCCTAAGTGGACAAGAGATAACAATGTTTTCCGCTTCGTTTAGAAGACAGTTCAATGTATGTTCCCGTGGTGCAACTTCCTTGAGTGTTTGGTTCAAAACACGCTTCACACATTGCACCATCCTTTCCCAGACACCACCCTCGGCCGGGTTCAATGGCGAATTGAATATCCAATCGATGCCTCTCTTTGATACCTCGCCTTGCAAACGGTGACAGTCGAATACGTCTCTAAAATGCTGAGCTTCGTTGTTGTCCCCAACAAAGTTCATCCCGTTATCAGGTCTAAGTCGCACCGGTACTCCTCGACGATTTATGAAATTTCGGATTGCGACGACGCAGGAGTCAGTATTCAGATCATGGGCCAGATCCAAATGTATAGCGCGTATAGTCAGGCACGTAAAGAGTGCTACCCATCGTTTCTCAGTGCTTCGACGTACAGTGACGTTGGCCGGACCGAAATAGTCAAGCCAAGCATAAGTAAATGGCCTTACATACGGTGTAAGGCGGTCGATTGGAAGTGGTCCTATTAAAGGCGAAATTGGCAAGGTCCTGGCCAGACGGCAAACTGTACACGCGGCGGTAACGTTACGTAGTAAACTTCTCAGACGAGGAACATAGTAACTACGACGCAATGAACAAATGTGGCTTCTACATTTTGGTGACGCAGTTCGTTATGATGGTGCGCTACAACTAAATTACTCAGTTAATGATCTGACGGCAATATAATGGAATGCTTTGCGCTCATTGGCGGGAAACTAGCAGCATCAACACGTCCACGCACTGGAAGCACACCTCCATCATCAATGTATGGCGACAGCTGTGATAAAACAGTTCCCTTCGACACGTTCTGCCCTTTTCGGATTTGCTGGATTTTCTGATAGAAGATCTCGTTCTGTGCAAGGCGACATAATAACTTATTCGCAGCTTTAACTTCAGACGCCGTGGGCCCAAACTTTCAACCACAACGCGGCGGCGGCAAATGTTGGTAACGTGAAGAACGCAAGCTGTGGTTCTTACTAGCCTTATCAAAATTAATTAACAGCATTGCCTAAGGTGACCAAAGAATATTTTGCAGGTAATTCTTCGTCGCAGTCGTGTAACTCTTCAAATTTATCGTCAACGAACAGACTGTCACTTTCTTTATGCCTTAAGAAAATCGGACCACACGCCCAACGAATACTTGTGCTAAATTCAACTTTATTGTTAAGACATGTTGCCTCGTCGGCGACGTTTTCACTGCTTGGGATCCATTTCCAGTTCGGAGCTTTAGTAGAAGCCGGGATCTCTGCGATTCTGTGTTGAATCAGTCCACAACGTCCTTAGGGTTATCTTTTGCGAATTTTCCTCGAGAATACACTGCATAAGGCGCGTTCCCAACACGCAGTTAATGACTTCAGTGGTGCAGATCTGGATTTCGCACAAATGAATGAGACTTCGATATCTTCATCTACGTTAACAGCTCCCCAGTAAGCGACAGCGGCAAATGCATCGTCGCTGGCGTATACAAATATGTGGAGTTGCACCTGCCCCGGTTTCCCCTTTCGGAACTAACACATTGGCACTGCAAATGCTATTACGGACGAAAGCGCTTTTAAATTAATGGCGCGCACCTCATTTACAACGGCTATAGCTTTTTCTGGCGTCTCAAAGCTGTCTATTAGGTCGTCGACGTAGTGGTGGTCCAATATGGCTTTTATGGCTCGGCCTGCAGTTGGTGTGTCGTTTATGTGTTCTAGGGCATTTCGGCATTTAACGTAATGTGCTGAGCAAGGCGAGCAAGCCGCACCAAAGGTCATCATGTTCATATCATAGACGGCAGGGTCATTGTCTGAATTTCCTTCACGCCACAAAAATCGTTGAGCGCATCTGTCTTCTGGTTGTATCACTACTTGATGAAACATTTCTTTTATGTCACCGCATACGCCTACCGCTCCCTAACGAAATTGGAATAGAATGGACAACAGAGTCCGATTCTCCTGTGGACCCTTCAAAAGGCACGAATTGAGTGACTTACCATTGACCTCGGCAGCTGCGTCAAAAACCATCCTTATTTTTCCTGGATTATTGAACTTTAACACGGCGAAGTGCGGCAAGTACCAAGTTGGTGTCACTTGCGACTCGAGTTCTTTTGGCTGGAGTTTGTGCGCATAGCCCTTCGCTATATAAGAATATATTATTCCCTTGTATGCTTCAGCAAATTTGGTATAACGACTCATACGCCTTTCCATGCTCATCAATCTTTTGAGCCATGTCGTAATTGTCCGGCAAATTAAATTTGTCACACGCCCACAGAAGTCCTGTTTGAAATCGTCCACTGACGCGACATGTACTCGCTTCCAAGATTACTTTGGCTCTCTTATCAGCTTCGTTCTGCACTGGTGGGGCGGCCCTAACGCCAAAGTTTTCCATGTCCAAATAATTGGCAACCATTTCATGACGCGATTGAAGTGGGGAACATCCGACAAACAGGCATACTGGCACTTGAGGTATATCCACCCTTGATGGACCGAATAGCACCCAGAACAGTTTAGTGTTAGCCGGAAATGTTCCATCCTACCTTAGCGTAATTGTAGTTGACGGTATGCCCAACCAGCAATGATCCATTCTGATGAGCAACTTCGGTATTGCCTTAGATTATGGCTCTGTTGGTAATCGATCCATCCATTTGCCATTACATTTCAGATAGTACTTACACAAACTTTGTGATGGCAGCTGAAGATTTGAAATGGTTTTTCAATATATGTGTCCCCTTCATGCCCTTTTCAACTATGAGTAGATCAACTAAGGCAGCTGATTCCTGTGCTGTTCTGCCTATAATACATTGCACACTAAGGGTCTGTTTTTGACCGCTCAGGTTTATCTCTTCGGCTATTGCGATGTCAAGCATTGTGATACTAGAACCTTCATCTAACAGTACATAAGTGTCAACGTTTTTCTGGTGTCCGTAATGTCTTACCGGAAGAATTTTTAGAAGGAGTTTATTTTACATCCACCGACGCCAAATGGTTTCTGCTGTCGACAATCGCGAGTTGTGTGGTCAGCATTCAAACACGAAAATCACAGACGGTTCCTCTTTGCTTGCGTTCATCCTTTAGCGACATTGGTATTGATGTAATGATCACATTCATAGGGTTTATATTGCCCTGGCACATCGGACATTCACCTGTTGCTTGGTTGCCATCGACGTGAAGAACAAAATGGCGCTTTGACTCACGACTAGAATCACTTTCGCGAACAGTACAAATAATATTGGCTTCTGTACTGATCCAGTCACCGACGTGAATCAACGTAGCATACGGCTGTGTGGCTACTGAATGCCTAGCCCACTTGATTCGCTTACTAATAGGAAGTTTTGCCACCAAATCCTCAAGCAAGATTGGATCTGCAAGATACCAATACCCATCAGCGGCTTGTAAAAAGGCACAAATATTTTTCACTTTTGTAGCGAAGGGTATAATCCTTTTAACGGCACTCTCCGATATCGTTGGGATTTGGCGAACGATTTCTAATTGACTACGGATCAACTGCCTCCGACGTCCACATCTGAACTTAACTGCTCAATTGGGCTATTGACGTTGGCCGAATGGATCAGCAGTGATTTGACGACTTCACATGCATCTCAATTTAAGCATTTTTGCAGCCTTTGGTTGTTCTCGAAGTTCTTGTATCCGTAGGCTGCCGTTGATTGAGTGAATGCTGTATGAAACGTTGGCCAATCCTCAGGGATCCCCGTGAATTCCGATAGGTCAATCAGTTTGGGTGGAACACGTGTGTCGCACGAGACGGCTCTCACGTCTGGATTCTCCTCTGTTGGGAAATATGGGCTTAGCGTTACAAAGTGGTCACCTCTAGACGTCGACGGCACTGGGAGCGGATTGGCAGCACAAACGTTCGACTTTGTTGCAACATCGATCTTCCAATGACCACGTTAACGGTTGACATGACGGTTGTGTCAGATGCGGAGTCATTGCCAATTTTGGCTGCAATGATTGCTGCTGCTGTACTGTCGTGAAAACGGTAGGGAAACTGTTCCTCAGCTTACACGCACGTAGCTTGTTTTCCAGCATGGCTATAGGACACTCCACAATCTTTAGTTTTGAAGTTTGTTAACAGCTTTGCGTTGCCCCCCTTTGAATCTGTGTTTGCCGTCGAAAGGATTCCATCAATCTCTTGTACTCCACTCAATGGAGCAACTTGCATATCGTCATCTTCCATGGCTAAAGATGGATTTAAACGTGCACTTCTGCGTATTGGTGGAGCGCGTGGTGTAGTCATAGATCACAATTTACGCCGTTGCGAAATTGGTTAAGCTAATGGCGCATTTTCGCAAACTTCGCCTCTTGCGAAATTCAAAATTGAGCAGGATGCTTCACTCGCCGCACACACAATTTAAGTGGTTATGGTTTGCATTGGCGTAGGCACAAGTGTATCGCGATAACAAACTGCGAAATAAAATTTGTTCCGATCAGGCGTAGTCACTCGTGATTTAACATATGACTTGTGTGTCTTGTGTGTTTTTACTTGCGTTTATTTCTCGTGGCTACTGATCGAACGCTAAAGTCAACAGCAGTTCCAGTAACACGCCATGCCAATTGCAGTGTTGAACCATACCATCTACACATTCCTAACAATAGTGTTGAACAATACTACTTGTTCATTTGGTGGACTTTAATCAATAATATATCAATAATCAATAATATAGTATCAATATCAATAATAATAGTAAGGCGCACTTACCCGTGGTTGTGATGGTGTGGCTACTGACGCTAGACCGTGAGTTTAAGATGGTGATAGGCGGAACAAGGCGTCGGGCGCCCAGTGCATATACTGCCGCTGAAAATTCTAAAGAAAACCTATGCACTCGTTTGGCGATTTTAAGTTAATTGTCATAATGTTTATTTGATCTTTTTGAACCTTTGAAGATCTCTTTAGGCAGTCGATCAAGACGCAGGTCGAAAGTGCCGTAGGAACATTTGTAAGTGCAGCGGTTGGCTCCGTAGGAGCGTGCGTCTATTCAGGGCTGGGCGGTTCGTGAACATTCCGCTCCCCCTGCAGCCTCGAGGCAACCCTCACAATTCATACTTATCCTAAGAACAATTGAACTGTTAACCTAACAAATTCCCACTTAAATCTAACAAATTCATCCTTAAAGCTAAGAACATTATTCATACATAATTCTCACAATTCATACTTAAAACTAGAACATTTTTACCTAAACCTAGTACCACGCGAACTTGGTGGTATCTGCTCCCACCCCGCTGACTCTTCTGATCCACGTCTGCAACTCCCACGCAGCCGTCACTCGTACCTCCCGCGCCGCTGTCACTTTAACTAATCGTTGCCTGCTGGTCTCCCCAGCATGGCAACGATGCTTTTCGGGGATGTTCGTTACAGATTGTTCTGAAAATAAAGAAAAAAATAAATAAATTTTCAGAATGAATGATTTTTTACCTATAAATTTAACTTACAGCTAACAAATTCCAACTTATACCTACAAATTCAACTTACAATTAACCAATTTCAACTTATACCTACAAAGGCTCAGGCGCCGCCATCTATCCTGTCGTCGTTCACACCTTTCGTGCCGCCGTCTGCTCCACTACATGGTGCACGTGCCTAACACCAGGTAGCCCCATTTATAACACTGCGTCAGTGGCTGCCCCGGTGCTCCACGTAACACTCCACACTCCATGATTCGTGCGTAGACCTCTCCACCGCACACGAGATCGATCGAACCTGAGATGGTTTCAACTTGCTTGATTAATGGAACGAGGCGGATGGCGGATGTCTTTTATTCGCACGCGTCCCTTTTTTGGCCATGACGTGGATGGTTTCCATCGCCCCTACCTTGCCCATCATCATGATTTCGAACGAATCTGATCTCGAGCTAATTTGCCTTTGCTCAAGCCTACATCGGATTCGTTCGTCGACATTAGTATCTGCCCGGTAAGGATATAGAAGCACGCGCACATCCAGCCATCCTTTTCGTGCCCAAACGCGAATTCGGGCGATTTCAATAGGGGCGGTTTTTGATACACTCGTGACCGCGCGTCGAATGCCGCCCTTCTGTCAGACCGCTGGTGTACAAATGCCGTTGAGCTTGCCTTGTTGCCCCACGGTGACAAGGCACTTTTGTTTTTGGCGTGGCACTGTGTACTGTGGTCTTGTTGCATGCGTCATCTGCTTTTGATGGCGCTCCCTTCTTGTAGGGATACCAGGAAAGTTCGCTGCCTTGGTTGTGTTGACCTTAGCGGAGGGGCTGCTAAGTTCAGCGCGCCTCGGTTGTCGGTCTTCATTAACGCCCTTGTACACAATTAGTACCTGGAAGCCGCGGTCGAAGACAACCCATCTTTATCGACCGGCTGAAATCTTAGCAATTCCAGTTCACTTGTCCCTTGGAGGGGGGGTCTGTGTATTGTTATTTTGGTGAAGGAGTGAGCGACCTCCACACTCACGACAGATGGTGTCGACGTTGCAGTGCGCAACGTGATGACCTGGCAGCAAACAGTTTTGGCATAGGTGGTGTCTCAGAACCGCACGCATTCGTTGGCCGACATCCCTTTGTCGAAAGGCCCCACACATACGAACAGCATGCTGGCAGAAGGCACAGTTGTATTCGGGGGTGTTATTTTTTTATTTTTATTTTTTTTTTAGTTATAGGGAGTGTTAATGCTGAGAAGGAAGAATAACACTACGCGTCATACGTATTTCACTAGGGCACCCTCGCCTAGCGATAAATCGAGAGAATGCCTGCCAGAAAGGTTTCGGTAGATAAATCACTCGTAGGCTCAAGATGAACTGCTTTAGTGGCAAAGCACACAAATCGCAAGCGTAACCTTTCGTGATTCTGCACCTGCGGCCAAGATACGACTTCACATCAAATGGGCCTGCAAAGTCAACGCCCGTAACCGTAAATGTTGTTCGAGTTGTCGGTAGAGCGGCTATTATCTGTGACTGCTGACGTTGCTTCCATATCGTGTACATCCGGCAGCAGCTGATCACCGTCTTGATTAGTATTCGTGCTCGAACAACACAGAATACCGACCTTGTCCTTGACCGTCAGGGTCGGCGATTTAGCGAGTCACGCGTCCAGCCGTAATAAACTGCGTCGTCCAGAAATGGGCTTAATGTGGAGGGTGGGCTCCTTGTGTTTACGTGTTCCTTAACTGCACAGCGCCGATACCCCTCTGGATAATACGCACATTGAGATAACGAGATTAAGCGTCGCTTCACCCAGTCTAGGTCCTCTTCCGCAAGTACTTCGCCGGCAAATCCCTCTTTCAAACCGGCCCGCGTAGCGAACCGGAAAACATAAGCCATGAACCTCATGGCCCGTGGAAATGATGAAAAACGGTCCAAGAAATCTTCGAAATCGTGAAAGAGTGCTAAATGGCTTTGAACACGACGGCATTCTAGTTCTGTTTCCTACTCATCCGGATCAGTGGGCCATTCTGATTTCGAATTCTGTAGCCAGGCAGGTCCTTTCCATCAGAGATTTGGAAGGTGCAAATGTATGGGAGATGCCCCTCGACTGCCCAAATCTGCTGGGTTGTGATATGATTCCACATGAGCCCACTTCCACACACCAACTAGTTCGTCAATTTTGGACTGGCCACGAAAGTCTTCTAAGAGTGTGAGGGCTTCCTCAGCCATGCTAACACAATGGTAGAATCGATCCAGAAATAGAGGGGGCCCGTCACTCCTATGTTCGCCACAGTCGTTTCTGCCAAATTTGCTAGGAGCAACGCTTCACATAGCTCTAGACGCGGCAAAGAAATTACCTTCAAAGGTGCAAGCTTGGTCTTTGCGGATAATAAATTTACTTCTATCTCCGGTCCCGGTCCGTGAACCCTTGCGTACAGCGCTGCGGCATAGGCCTTCTCCGAGGCATCACAGAATCCATAAAACTCTATTGTCTTCCAAGGTGAGAATATCGCATATGACCCACCTCGGCACCCTAATTTTGTTGATTCCTGAATAATTTGCTCTAAACTCTGACCATGCTTCGTGAGATTATCGTCCCAGCTCACATTAGTTAGCCAAAGCTGTTGCATCAGCACTTTGCCCTGAACTATCACCGGTGCTATTCATCCTGCTGGATCGAATAATCGTGCAATAGTGAAAAGTACCTTCCACTTTGTGACGGGAAAGGAAATTTCGAGAGTGACGAAGTAGAAATTGTCTGATAACGCGTTCCATTGGATTCCAAACATCTTTTCTACCGCTTCCTCATACTTATCGAAGAATGTCTTTTTCACCAAGTGTTCTGCGGGGACCCCTTCTAAACTCTTCTTAGAGTTCGCTGTCCATTTTCTGAGTGGAAAGCCGGCTGAGCTTTCGAATGGTTATGGCTGAAGGAATGTCTTGCGTCCCAAACAACACATGTTGTTGTCGACATACATATTATCGTTGTTCGTTCCACAATATTCAAGGCCAGGAATTTTGGGCACGTCCGCAGTTGGTGTCCTCTGGCTTGGCACAGCTTACATGTACTTCCAGTGGGCGGCATCTGTGTAGCATAGACTTGCACCTTCTTCGGTGTTTGCACCTTTGTGTCGGGCTTTGCCTTCAAATGGGCCATTGTTTCCAGAGTCTGGAAGCGGCTGGTGAGGAACCGATTTAACTCTTCCCACGTTGGCAGAAGTCTCTTGTCAGTTAAGCTTTGTGGCAACAAAGCTAGAGTGGATTATGGAAAGCGGGAAGTAAACAGAAATATGAGGATGGGATCCCATTTCCCAATGTGTATTCCATGAGCTCGCAGTGCCAATATGCAGTTAGTGATTTGGCGTTGTAGCCCCTTTAACTGCACCCCATCCTCGTCACCGACGGCTCTCAATTTGAAGATGGTCTTCAACTGGGCGTTGATGAGAATACGCTTGTTCTCATAATGGTCCGCTAAATTTCTCCATTGGACCTCAAAATCTTCAACTCTTAGCTGCACCAGCCGTACAATTTTATTGGCATCGCCCCGCGTCTTCTTGTTTAGGTGGTACAGCTTTTCTATTTGTGATAGGCGAGGGTTATTCATGTATATGGCCTTGAACATATCCCGAAACGTAGGCCAGGATTTATAATCCCCATCGAATATTTCCGTATCGCATGGGGGTACACTGAAGCCCAGGTTTGAACTCCGCACTACATCCTGCACGGTTTACGAGTTGAATCCTCGCGCTAGAGATTCCGCCATGCGCAACGTAGTTGCCTGCGGAATTGCTGCTCCACAGCTCAGGTAAACGTCGTAGCATTCATCATACCGGTCATGGAGTCGACCGGCCACTTCATCAGCGTCTTCGCGTCCTTTGGGAATATCAGCCATTGCTGTATAGAAGGCTGACCGAAGTTCCACCCATCGTAGCTTGAGTTCTTCTTCGTGAAGCTCTAAGGCATTCAAGGTTTCTTGAAGGTCGGACCTTTGATCACTAGACTTCTCAATGCGGAGAAATAGTTCCGGCCGTCTATAAAACTTGGGAAGCAACATTTTAATTTAAAAACCTGGAAAATTTGTTTTTGAATTAATTTGAACGTAGTTTACTACGTGCAGACACACTGACTCACAAATTCAAAATCAGGGAACTGTCCGCTCCCGCTCATTTGTAAGTGCAACGGTTGGCTCCGTAGAAGCGTGCATCTATTCAGTGCTGGGCGGTTCGTAAATACACTTATTTCTAATTTCTATCAATAGCAGGTAGTATTACCTGGAAATTTTTCCGGGAGTTTTGAAAATTGGTACCTATATAGATTTTGATATGCTCCCTTCGATTTTTAACTTTAACATCGTATCTCTGCTGCTCGCCAAAACCAGTTTTTTGACAATATCTCTTTTTCAGTTCTTTCTACGATAAAAACATCTATATACAAAATGAAACTAGAGATAATTTCTTACAATTTATGTTTTAACCTTTTTTTTCTTTAAATTAATAGTTTTGGCGTAGGAGTGCTGCAAATTGTACTTCAAGACGCGCTTGGCTTAAAAACTCATTTCCACACCACCTTCAGGTAGAGTAACCGGGGTTTTTTTTTTAACCGTAGTAGGCCTAATCCACATACAAATCACTAAGAATTTAATGCATTCTTCTTCGATTCATTGTTCTTGATGGACCAGCTGTTGCGAGTTCATCCTCATTAGTACTGATCTAAACGTCACACACCGAAATTTCTCCTAGATCTCGATGGGATAGCGATGGGATTATCAGTTTCATCGCTATCTTCGTCGCTCTCGATTTCATCATACGTTTGCTCGAAAAAGTCTCCGTTTCTTCCTCTTCGTCACTATCTTGTGTTGGAACTTGCTAGTTGTCACAGCTACCACTATAATTTGTGCATATAACGGAGCACTTTAACCCGTCCTTTCTGCGTCCACAGGCTTTCTAACATCTCTTTTTGCATTTGCAAGAAATAAGCTTTAACAAACTTTCCGGAGCTTGGGCTCGAGTGTGGTCACAGGAATTAGCCCGTTTTTGTTATTTGACCATCCCCATTGCTCTGAATTTTTTCCATTCCCATACCACTGCTGAATCTGGTGATATGTTTGGAACGAATTTTGTTGTGCTGGTGCTTCAATTGGTGGGGGCGACGCAATATTAAATTTGCTTTTATATACTGATGTTTTGCAGTATGCATATCTATAGTTATTTAAAGAGATATTTTTCTTACGCTTAAAATTACTTTAATTACTAGAAGGAACAATAATTCTAAAAGGAAGGAATGTATAATTCTACAAGGAATCGTTATCCAGCTTTAGCAATGACCTCTGGATCTGCATTTGGATTTTTAACCACCTGGATTAACTCGTTTAAATCTGCGTTGTTTCGGAGTACCTTCATAAATTTTATTTCTCCTTGATTAAATAATGCTGATGTTGTATCACAGCCACTGAAGGCATGCAGGAATAAAGTATGATCTGCGGTTGTTTTATCTTTAATACATTTTATGAAGTATATTTGTTGCCAAATGTTTCCTGGTTTAACAATATATATGTTTGAATTCGCATCTTCGCCGACAACTATTACGTAATCAAATGCCGAACGTAATGAAAGCTTCTTCCGTAACTTGTTTGGCTATAAAGTTCTCAGTTTTAAATTTTGTTTTCAACATTCCAATTAGACGGTTCTTGTTTGCATCATTGCCTAGAAATTTACTTTGACACAGTTGGGCTCATTGTCTCGTCAAAAAGTATGTATACTGAAGCATTTTTTCGTGATCGTCGGGATCGCTCGGTATATTTGGTACTACGGTTTGCATTATCTTCCGGATATCCGTCAAATACGATAATGGCATTGGCTGTATAGTTTTGTATATAGTTGTAGATCGAACGCAGGTAACATATTTGTTGCAAATGGATGAAAACGATTCACCGCGACGGAGCAAGTTTCTTACGTAAGGAAATTTTCAAGTTCTTTTTCAGATTCTTTTGCAATGCACATTCTGTGAAAAATTAATAATGGATTAAACTGGACAATGTCGTCTTCTTTCCGGATGCCTTCATTCATAACACCATTTATTCGAACATTCAGTTTGAATTTTACAGTATAGTAATCGCTGCCAATGATTTTAGAAATGCCAGCACTACCAATTTCTTGAGTCCTGTGACAGTTTTTTTTTTCATCTCCGATAACACTATCGCTTATTGACATGATTTCCTTTAATTCTGGAAAAGGTGAATGGTTGCACAACGAATCCATCAGTGTTTTTACGTCGTCTTTGTCATGGTTAACCCGCGAACTTCTTATTTCGACATGCAGCTCGGAATTAGAAAAAGCTACATTGCAAAACTTTTCAACTTCATTAAAAATATTGTGCAGGAATACCATTCCTAAAGTCCATTTGGAAAGCACGCTTTACTTAACTCCTCGGCCATGAGTAAGGCCGGCAAGACATTTTATCGTCCTCAACAATGATTGCTCAATTGTCATATCTGACCACGTACCACACCAAAATTTATCGGAACGTCTTATTGTAAAGTATCCTTTAGCTGTAAAATGTTCTTTACCTTCAGTTGTATTTTGTTCCTTCAAATCGAGCTTATCTTGGAAATATAAATAGCAAGATTTGCATATAAGAAGTTGCCACTGTCATGCAAATAAGGCATCATTTTCTGGAAGCCAGGTTCTTTACATTTTCTAGGTCTAGATATTAATTATTAACTGATTACCTATTCCTTATTAAATAATTCTACCTTTTTTTTTTATAATTAGAGTATAACATTTATCGCAGTAACTGCATCACACATTTGTCGGATTAAAAAATAATGACGTTAAAAAAAATTTGACTAGATTGAAAATTATGCTAATTGCGCCAAAAAGGCAATGACATAGAAGGCTGATTTCTTCTTAGGGGGAGATCATGCGGGTGTAGCCTCTTCAGTCTACGCCTTGTTGAGATACGGGTGAGGGAGGATACAAGCGGATTTGGGTGCCATAAAAGTCTGTAGTGATAGCGGCAGATGTGAGAATTAATCACCTCTATAACAGTTGGTACGAAGAGATCCCTGTGCAGCGTTGTGTTAAATAATAATGACTTATATAATCTAAATTACTACAAATGTATTCAATTACAATGCAATGGATTAAGCCTACTGGTTAAAAAAAAAACATAAAAACGTGAAGCTAACTCTACCTCAACGTGGTGTAGAAATGAGTTTTTAAGCCTAACGCGTCTTGAACTACAATTTGCGGAGCTCCTTTTTTTATTTTCTTTTATTTTTACAAAAAAAAATGTATAACAGAAAATGTAGGAATTTATCTCCTGTTTCATTTTGGGAAGGAGATATTGTCGAAAAACTGGTTTTGGCCGCCTTTTTGAAAAAATTAGCGGCAGAGATACGACGTTGCAAAGTTGAAAATCGGAAACAGCACATCAAAATACATATAGGTACCAATTTTCAAAACTCCCGGAAAACTTTCCAGGTAACCCCATTTTTACGACCAAATAACGGGACTATTAGCTGTATTTTAAACATTTTATGATTTGCGGTTTCCTTTCGCGTTACTTAAGTTGAACTTCTTTTTTTCTTAACGGCACTTAGATGATATTTTTTTTGTTAAATATTCTTCACTTCAATGGTATATTTTTCGTTGATTTTATGATAATTCTTCGTAAGAAGTTTTTCACTTTCGTGATATAATATGTTGCTGATTTTACGTTGGGCGCCAATTATGATATAAGCTTGCGCTTTGACAATCCGAATCACAGTAAAACTTAACTCTAACTTAACCTAGGAGCTTTGCTCCTCCAACCGTTGCGCGTACGCTTCCGAACTCCTCGGCCGTCCCCCGATAGGTGCAAGCTTCGTGATCCTGCATAACATTTGGCACAACACTAGAAGGCCTGTTATTGCCAGACCATGTTTATGCTAACTATGTCTATGTTAACTTATACGCCAATTAAAAGCACCTCTGAATAACCATTATTGGAAATTTTAGATAGTGGTAAGCCATCAATATTAAAATCAAGTTTAATAAGATCACATTCGTACCCAGGAGTATTCATTCATATAGAGGTTACATTTCTCTCAAAGGCTTTTTGAGCTTTTTTCAAATAAGTAGAAGCTATAAGAACATGTTACTTTTCTGCTATTAACATCGAACAACCAGCGCTGGCCGCTGTGTAGCAACCTTATTCTGCTAACTACTGAAGTGAAGTAACTAGGCAAACGGAAATATTAGAAGGTGGGTGCCTGTTGCGAAATCAAAGCAAGCGCTGTTTCCCCTTCTTTCTGTGTTTTCCTCAATTTTATGTTCATGGCGCGAATTAGCATGAAAAGGAATTTTTGTATATCACCTATGTTTTGGTTATTTTAATTGCCGTCACCCATTTTTATTTTGATTGTATTGATTATGTTGTGGGAATGATATCGAAAAAGGAACATGTATAGGTTTGACCCGATTTTTTATGAATGAGGAACATGATTTTTGTTATTGCTATTCTTACCACCTACTTGT